>CM055970.1:3382500-3922500 GCA_029531755.1 Holothuria leucospilota
GTTAAAGTTTAACCTCCGGTAATCTCAAATGACCTCTGGACCTCCATCCGACACTGCAGGATTCTTTAATTGAATGTGGAGCATCTACATACAAAGTATGAGATACCTCAAAGTTGTTCTACTTGAGTTATCATGTTAACGAAGTTTTCTCAAGTTGACCTCTGGTGACCTCACATGATCTTTGACCTTCACCCAAATTGCAATACTTGTTGAACTCAATATGGAGCGTCTACATACTACACATACTACACTAAGTGAGAGATCCCTCAGCTTCACTTCTCCATATATCAATGAATGTTTACGACTATTCACAATTTGACTTTCGATCACATACATACCCCATACTTTTACCCCACCAAAATTATAGTTATCCTTAATTTGATGTATGATATCTGCATGCTAATTTTGAGATCTCCCAATGTTAAGCGTCTTGAAATATCGTGTTTATGAGTTTCTCACAATCTGACTTTTCCTGTGACTTCAAATGACCTTTGACCTCCATGAAAAACGAGAAGGGAATTGTTAGGGAAGGAGACACAACAACCAAATATGTCAGACAGCATGTACTTGAAAATGATTTAATTCCTTTAAGGTATCATTATGTGATATAACAGGTCTCTTTGATCCTAATCTTTAGCCGCTGTTGGCTAAACCCTATAAATGATGATCTTATCCTTCCATGTCCAGGTAACCCTGAACCAAACGCCGTTGTTAAGATACAACATGATGTGAGGTTTGTTTCCGACAAAGGCCAATCATTAAGTAAGATCTTTAGTTAAACAACTGACATTGCACTTCTTTGTTTCAATACGATTTCGATGCTTCGCCTGCTTAAACATAGTTCAAGCCTAAAACATTCTCTCAATTTTGGCAAATTTTCATATGGCGAAGAAATTTACTCGAAATGGAAGTTGTGAGGAAATTCTCCAATGATGTGAACAGAAATGAGTGTTTTGACATGTAACGATTAAAGTCTTATATTTCACATTTTCTTATGGCAGCTGGCAATGAAAAGTTGACGAATTCAAGCCAAGGAGTAATTGTTTTCATTGTTATTGTGACAATTTGTCACTGATTCTAGTTAACCGTCCTTAGTATTTTGATAATCATTTTGAGGAGAAAAGCAAGATTGCTATCGCAAACGAGCGTTACTTCAAAGAGTCAATAGACCATTGAATTAATACATACGGTACAGTCACACAGTGTGGCTTCACTCTTACCACTGAAATCATATATCTAGCGCCTTCGGAAGGATGAATATGGCATGAGTCGCAAGTGGCGTTGTATTGATAGTTTTACTCAAGCTGTCTTTTAAGGTCAGTAAAAACTATAGCATACCTTTGTAAGGATATTCTAGTAAGAACGAGAACAACCGCGTAATTATAATAACAGCTCACGAATGGCCCAGAGAAATAGCTTTTCAAACAATATTTTACTTCATTTAACTTGTAAAAGTTGATTATCAGTTGTGTTGCTCATAAGCAGCAGCAGCCTCGGAAAAATGGAAGTGTAGAAGTTAAAAAGTGAAAAAGTGTGAAAAACTGTCAGGGGGAACATAGTGGTGAAACGTGCATCCGTATTTTTCACTGTATGACATGCACCTTGAGTGGAGTTGCCACCGCAAAGCCCTCATGTATCCATTACCATCATTACTCTTCCAATCAGGGCTTTAGCCAGGATTCAGACATCGGGCTCCTCTCACTTGTTATGTATTAAACCCCTCGAGCCCGTCACACTGGTACCGCAGGTGGGTATCAGAGGATGCTTTGAAAAGAGTTGTCGACGTGATTCATTCAATATAAAATGTTTTTGTTTACGTCTATTTTAGTGGGATAAGTTTGGCGGCGTAGTATCTGTGAGTTTTGAATTTATGTCTAAGCTGAACAACATCGGATTTACAGTATACTCAATTTGGAAAGTTACTGCGTAGCTGTCCTGCATGAACTTGGCCTTCTCCATTAGGATTTGGCTACCTCCATTAAGATTTGACCGTTTCCACTAAGGGTTAACCGTCTCAAAGATGGTGAGACGCATCCGTTGCTAATTACCTAGATCCCAACCCATAAGCAGTAGCGTCAATCTTTACTCGAATGTGGGGGGGGGGGGAGGGTGGGACATGGCCGGCACTTCTGTCAAAAATTTACTGTGTAAAAATCTTAAGTCAATGGATGTATTTCCAAAATGTCGGGAGGACGTGTCCCCCTGTCCCCCCAGGATTGACGCCATGCCCACAAGACTCCTGTACCATTTAATCGTTCGAGCTTGGAAGCGCTTTGGTAATAACAAAGTTGGGCATCAACCAATCAAGATAAGTTCAAAGAAACTATTTTTTTTTATATAGAATTACACAATTTTATGCTTAGTCACAATTCTGCAATTTCGGAATAGGCTAGTATCCTTTAAAATGAACAATATACTATGGCTCTGGACGTGCACTCAATGGTTGGCGGAGTCAGATTTTTTTTTTTTTTAGCAGGGGAGATGGTACTCTGGGGGAACGACTCTTTATACAGGCACAATTTATCTGATGTGGTATTAAAACTGAAGGTGCGAAAAGGACGGCAATAGAGGGGGCGTAAGAAACATATGGGCAGGGGACCGAAAAAGGCAACGGGGATTCGAAAATGAGAAAACCTTTACAAAGTGTACAACTACTATTTGTCATAGCATACGTGGCACAATAAACCTATTTAATGTAGCCAGTTTTATGCTGATTTGGTGTAATTCGGGAACATTTCATTGTACTTGAAGAATTGAAAAGGAAAACTTCCAAATCTCGCCAAAATGTCCATGTACGCATAAAAAACTCTGTACAGGGCAAAATATACAGATCTGTAAGCAGTCGTAAATCCAGGTTTCAGGTTCAATTTGAAAAGGGTTTTAGGGCACAAGACCGAGCCTACAAGTGCTGAATCGGCAAATTACGCCTCGACGGGGTCAGTACGTTCTCCGAGACAAACTTCGTGTTAACCATATATTTAAACATATAGTTTGATCATGTGACCATGTTTTTGTTAGTGAATTGTGAAATTCAAGGAGAATTTCCCCTTGCTTTACCTATTGTTTGTAATAGTTAAGTTCAAAACGTCATCAGAGGTGCTTGTAATGCAATAAGAGGAGATTTGCAAGAATTTGCTGAGTTTTCAAAGCAAATTTTGGGGTGACTGCCTACTGCCTTTAATATCTGTCGTTCGGTGACCAAAAGGTGCTCATGCCCTATGCCTGTTAGCCATGAGTGACTTCGAATCGGATGTAACACTTCGTGGATTCTAAGTTACACCTGGCTAGGCCTAAGTGTCACGAGTATGCTTGGCACAAGTCTAAAGGTGTTGTGCTCAAGTGGATCATGCAGCTGTTGAAATTTACTTAATGAATATTCATATGCCTTTTGTGTGCACACGAAGTTCGCTGCAGCAACGATCGAAACTTTAATGCGCTTTGTTCGCCTCAACGATTTTGCTACGTGTGTTTACTGGGTCTAGATGATTTTTCTTTAGTTTAATTTGCATAAAATGTAGAATTTGAGAGGTTTTAAGAGGACCAGGCGCGAAAAGCTAGGGTGTGACATTGAATTTCGGTTCTGGTAATGTGTGGATTGCTGGGTGTGCCCGCAGTTGTCATTGCAGGCCGATAGCAGTTGGACACGATGTCCGTTGGGCGTTAGCCCGTAGCAGTTACTGGCGTCTTCGTGAGTTAGTTTGGATTTTGTTGGGGAATTGGCTCCCCGTCGTTAGTTTTTCGTACAAAATGTCTTAATCACCGTCTTTAAATTAAAGCCTGCCGTCCTCGTGTCAAAAGCCAGAAACTTAACGTAGTTCCGGTTTTTATGTTGGTGCAATAAACTAGTGTAAGGCTAAAGGTACGTCTGGTTTCGTCATTCGTCTGGTCGTTTCTGCTTCACCCTACCCGTGACACTAAGTCAATCCGACAGAATATCAACCGCGCGATTTCATTTCAGTGAAAAACATTTCCCTTAAGTGGAATTCAATTGTATTTTTGTATTTTACTTGAGCTAAATTCATCATCAAATTGTCACTGTATTGAACTTAGACTGAATTCTATTTCACTTAAGTGAAACTGAATTTTACATCAGTGTAGTAGCAATTCACCCCAGGGAAATTGTATTTAACTTAAGTGGAATTGCAATGTACTTTAGCTAAGTAAAATACATTGGAATTGATTCACTTAAGCAGAATACATTACACATAAGTGGAATACATTTCACTTAAGTGAAATTCAATTTCACTTAAAGTGAAATGTATTTTACACAGATGGAATTGAGTTTTACTTAAGTAAATGTGTTTCACTCAAGTGGAATTGAATTCGACTTACATGACTTAAGTAAAACGCAAAGCACGTTGGGTCAATTCCATTTAGGTGAAATTGAATTCCAAGTGAAATGTATTCCACTTAAGTGGCGTTGAATTCTACTTAGGTGAAATGCATTTCAAAACAGACTAACGACTGGTGACAAGTCAACTCTTTTCACTGGGTTAACTTATTAACCAGCTTCTTTGTTGCTATTTTAGTCAAGAAATGCTAGAGTCTAGTCATTTTTCAGAGTGCATCAAGTACGTATTTATTTTATATAGGGTCAAGGCTGTAACATCCGAGTCCGGACTCAGACTCGATTCCGGACTCGTCTCCATTTTTGCCGGAATTAAAACTGGTCCGGAATCGGCCGGCCGCAGCTGAACTCGGACGAGGAGTTAATTCCAGCCTATTCCACAAAAGCGGAAGTTTCTGAATGTGACTAACGGCTATATTGCTAATGGTGCACAGTGTAATAGGTGAATGGATCACTTACAGTCAACTAAATAACTGGGCGGGCTAGAGTATAAAACTGACTCCTGAAGATGCCTCTTAGTGTAATTGCAAAATAGTACAAAACGCATTCTTACCAGATGATGTATTGTCAAATGGTCGAACTCGGAATTGGACCGGAATTGAAGAACCTGGAATCGGAATTGGCTCGGAATCGGAGGGTACTGGACTTGGACTTGGCCCGAAATGGTGGCCACTGGAATCGGAATGGGCCCAAAATTGGGTTAGGTCAACTCGGACACAACCCTGCTCCATAGAGATTCTTCACGTGACGTCATAATAACTCCGTTTTACCTGCACCGCCATTTTAGATGTCATACTTAGTGCACGCGTAAGACTACTCTGTGTATAAAGGGTATCGGCCAAAGAGGTATAGGCCTGCGTGTAGGCTATATGTGTTGGGTTCAAATGCCTTATAACGACACAAAGAAAAGTTTCTATGAAATTATCTTTAGTTGTTCACCAGATAATAGGTGCCACGGGGCAATTTAGTATGTGGACTGGACTCGCGAGTTCAATGTTTCTTCTGAAGAATTCCAGAATCTCATGTAGCGTTACGTTGTATATTTCTTTAAATTTGTTGGAAATCGGTATGAAAACTGAACGGCATGAGATTTTCCTTCACGATTTGGCCTATGCAACAAACTTTTGCCATCATCAAAGTTTCTTTGAAAAGAAATGAAGTTAAGATTTAAGCTTTGTCCAATACGTTTTGCGCATAACGTATACGTTGCACGTGATAAGTTTGAGGTCCAATATATGACCAACTTTGTTGTTGTGACGTGTATTTGTGACGCCTTTGATGGACCTCTAATGACAAAAGTTATAACTCACAAAGATGTGTTACTTAGTTTTACTCAAAGCATGATGCTTCACCTAATTGAAATATGAACCATACTCACGGAGCTGGTATTGAGCTTGCCATAATATACCATGCAGGGATGAAGCGATTACAGGTAATAGTTATAAGGACTACGGGCCCTGAAATAAGAAAGGAGAAACAAAAGCATGGCTCATGGAGGTAATCATTCAGGGCTGCTTTTTTACAATTAGGAAAATAAACGTATGGAGTTATTAGGAAGGTAAAGCACGGAATTATTCTAGCGAGAACTATTTTCCGAGACCTTTACATCCAACCTTAGGCCAATATCATCCGATTTTGTGGTAAGCTTGTATTATGGGCAAAAATTTGGCAGCGAGATGTTCATGATTTGAAGTATATTACTCCTTGCACAAGTTTATTCAAAGGTGATCGCTTGGTGCGTTTTCTGTGGGTAAGCATAAAACATGATGGAATTTTAATAATCCTCTATACAACATTCTTACCCTTTACTTTACTTGCATGAAAATGAGTGAAACTATTTTTTTTTTTTGGTGTGATCTCTCAAAGTGTCATTTGCCTGTTAGTTAAAAGCATCATACTAACGTCCCCGTTTTGCATTATTACCCCAAAGCTTTCAGGAGCCCTGTACCGTTCTCACTGGAGACTAATAGCCACCTTACCTGAACGAAAACTTGTCAAGGGGAGGAGTTTCAACCACTTTCCTCCCCCAGGACGGCACCATGTGACATGCCACAGCTAAAATATTACTAAGTAATGGCAATTTCTTAACATGAAACCAGTTCAAAGATTTGCCAAAGATAACACCATTTTGCAACTAATAACCACCTTACCTTAGCGAAAATTTCTCAACGGAAAGAGTTTCAGCCCCTCCCCTTAGACCCCTCCCGCAGGACGGCACCTTCGCACTAGGTGACAAAGGAAGGGTCCAACCCCGGTGGGAAATCATCTTAGATATTCAACACAGACTTTCTGAGTACAGAATTCTGGTACAAAATTATGATATCACCTCCTGTGGTGCCCCCATCATCAAACCTGGGGGCGTTACTGGACAGGGGCTATGCCGAATCCCCGTTAAAAAGGAGAAGTTTGCAATTTTGTCGAGGAGCCTTAATGAATGCGATATAATGTATACCCGACGGACGGTTTCCCTGTTTTCGCCCTTAAGAAAGGCTGATTCTTCTATATAATAGGCTGATACTTCTATATAGTCTTGAAAAAACTCAGCGTGCTTCGTGCAATTTTGGCACTCGCTGGTCCATATTTTTTAACTAGCTCCATTTCATAGCCTATGGCTAAGCAGGATAGAGCTTCCTCTCAAAAGTAAGCTATAGATACCTTACACAGTGTTTTGAAAGAACCGAAAAGTAACTTCCCCAACCGCGTAGTTGTTCGCTCAGCCTGGTGAGCGGTTTGACCATCATCAGGCAGGAGGGTCGGGGTGCAAAGTGTGTTATCACCGATTTGCGTCTGCCATCCTGACTGCCCATATATTTAATTTGTAATGTGAATCGAGAGCCATAGTTTCCAATCTTAGCCATGCTCCCATCGCACACGACAGCATGAGAGGGATGTATAACCTTGCATTGTTATAAATATATCGACAAATTTGAGTTTCCTGGCTTAAAACCCAAGTTCCTAACCATAGTGAGGTTGAAGTCGACATTGGTCCTACATGTACGGCATGAATAGCTTTCCACTGAGCATTCCGGATCGGCAACTGCTATTGTGATTTCATCCAGTTGCTTTCAAAGTCATTTGTAAACAGTGGTGACGTACGGGGGCATTCCCCGACATACTCCATATGTCCCCCTCTTCCACTTTCCCCAACAAAATCTGGTACTTGAAATATCCGCGAATCGTTTGTACAAGTAAAAGCCTAGCTCTTTGTGATGTATTAGACTCAGTACTTCTAAACTGCCTTGAAAATGTTTGGCTCGCTACTTGGCAGAAGTAGGCCCACTTCCTGTTGGTCACGTTGATCAATGATACTAAACCCACATACAACCCCTACAATCATCAGTTCTCCTCCATCACAATTTCCGCATCAAAATCTCGACCGGCTGATAGTGGGAGTCAAGGTAGCATAAAAAAGTGTCCGAATCGTGATTTCAGTGGTCTATTCATTGCCCATTAAACGCCTTGTACATAGTTAAATGTTTGTTTTTTTCGATAATTTTAAAAAAATGGTGCAAACTCGGTTTCTGTACAATTTGAGTGGAGTGAATTCCTGGAAATCCATTGCAACCCTTCCGGCAATGCACTCTACCAAAAACTACCCCATACCAACTCGACCAACGCTTAGTCTGAGTTATAATATAAACAATAGGCAGTCGTCTCAAAATTTGCTTTGAAAAATCAGCAAACTCTTTCAAATCTCCTCTTACTGCATTACAAGCATCCCTGAAGACGTTTTAAATATAACTGTTACAAACAATAGGTAAAAACGAGGAGAAATACTCCTTGAATGTCACAATTCACTTACAAAAACATTGTCACATGATCAAAATAGGTCATTCATGAACCACAGTGTCGGGTCATACTAACTCTGATTAGGGTGACTGCATTTTTTTTAAAAGGCGACCAATTACGTCTGTGTGGCCCGTACATTGTCAATGCTATTTGAAAAAAAAACTGAAAATAATTACCACATATTTGCAAATACCTCAGAGATTGCGGGGCTTTACTACTGGGCCTCACCGTCCTGAAAAGTAAGGTGGAGCTCCGGCGGTAAGTTTGAAATTTGTAGCGAAGATTTAAGTCAGCTCTCAATTGTAATATTAGTCAACCAAAATATTTCATTAGCGTTTCAAAGTACAAAACGAGGAAGTATATTTCCCAGCATAGCAGCAGGAACCATTCAAATTCTCGGAAGAACTGATAAACACCCGCATCTGGCCTCCTGACATCGGTGCTCGCGTAGAAAGGACTCGTTGGCTCTAAAAAACGCGAATGAAGTCTTCGTTAAAGGCTGTTGGCATTAGGCATCTTTTATACAGAGTACAGACGATGATAATGACCATGTTTGTGTACGAGCTATCTAGGATACAAACCCTCATTCATTCAGTGTACCTGCATGCCCCTCAAACAGTGATAAAGACCTCATTGGAGAGATTTATCGTACCCCCCAAAATCGATACATGTATAGCACTTTTCGAATCTCAAGTTTGAATTTGTCTTAACATTTTCTAAATGGGAGGTGTCCCTACACCTCTTCTACCCCTCCGGAGGCCACACTCACCCAGTGCTTGGAAGCAAAATCGACACTGTATCAATTTAACTAAGAGTCCCAGAGTGAGATATGGAGAGAGTATTCCACTGGAAAGTTTTGGTCTTTGCTCAGCACAAAGGGCATTCAGCTACTCTAATGTCCACCATCAAATGCAAGGATAACGCTCAACTGTTTGTAAAACATACTCGTGTATATGTCCATTGGTGGCGATCCGGGGGGGGGGGGGTGGAGGGATATATCCCCCATGGAATTGGATGGCGCATACTATACCCTACATCTATGCCCCCATGAAGTCAACCCGGCAGATTCCGAAATCATGCAAAAAAAATTAGTTAGTTATTAAGAAAACTTCTTAATAAGACAGAAAAATTAAAAGATCTGACAGTTGTCGTAGTATCACATTGCAAAGCCTTGAAAGGGCCATTTCCGGTGATCCTGGATGTATTTTTGGGCCCAAATGTTCTTTGTGCGCTCCGCGTCAACTGATGGTGGCGCTCCGCTTACATAGTGCCACAGAGCCGTATATTTAGTGCCTTCTAAATATACGGTTCTGATAGTGCCACTGACTATAGCCCCCCTCCCCCCCCCCGCGTCCACTTTCAAAGACAGATCGCCGCCCATGTATATGTCCAGGGAGTAGTAGGAACAAGGAAATTGCAAACTGCATTGACTAAAGTTTAAGCCATGTAAAAATCTTACGTTTATAAAACGTCTTTTCGACTGTCAATAGTCTGAAACGAACGAGTAGCACTTCATAGCTACAGACTTGTGGCAATCTTTAATAGCCGTGCTTTATCATTTTGTCCTGGTAAATTTCTGCTAAAATGAGACACCACAATCAGTCATTGCAATCAAGGTCCAATTTAGTGACTAAATATTCTAAATAAGAAGGTACCAAACATTTTCCTTACCACAAACGCAACATTTTGCTTCGTGAATAAACTCCATTTGCGCTTTTTGCGAGTGAAAATGTTTTGCTTTCTGGTTAGTGGCGCCGACCTGTTTCTTGTTACGGGGTTACCTTTCATTAACTTGCTAAGATCAGGGAGCTGTTACGCAGTGGCGCCGACAAGGGGGCATGGGGGGCTCGTGTCCCCGCATCGATTTCAGAAATTTTTTTGAAATTTTTAAAATGATCCCAAAAGGCGTTTAAGCTATAAATTTCTGTAAAGGGGAGGGTGAGGTGTTTTCGATCGAGTGATGGATCTATTGTAACCATTTTCTATCACAAATGGTACCCAAACTATCAGAATTACCGCAAATCCTTCGCAAACTATCAAAATTTTTGCGCGCTCTGCGCGCTTCAATCCTTACCTCAATATTGTCCTTATTATCAAAAATTTTCAGTAGTAACTCCCGCAGAAGCACAGCAACAAAAGGTGAAAGCTGTTTACGAATTCTCTGGTAAAAGACTAGAATTCACTAAATTATGGATATTTTCCATCCATATATGATCAGTTCCCAAAATTTCCCAATGATAGCACCATTTTGCATTTAAGCAACCTTAGATTAACAAAAAATTCTCAAAGGGGGAGGGCTACCCCTCCCCTTAGACCCCTCCACCAGAACGGCACCTTATGTAGTATGTTTGTATGTTGTATGTTTACAATCGCAGGGACGCACACTCACGGAATAAAGATATTTTCCAGCCATATCAGTTCCAAAAATACCCCAAAGATAGACCATTTTGCATCTAGGCTACCTTAAATTAATCCTTCGTCTCCTGGGGAGTTGTCTAAGGGGGAGGGGTATCCCCTCCCCCTTAGACCCCTCCCCAAGGACGGCACCTTTATGCAGTGACAAAAGGATTTCACACTGCTGTATACAATCGCATTGACGCACAAAAAGGTACAATTTACGCAGACTGAGGGGGAACTGACGTGGCATTACGACGTTATGTGTTCTGCCCCCCCCTCATCACCAAACCCTGGCGGTGCCACTGCGTGTTACGGCTGTAACGGCTCCCTGTTAAGATGTACTAAGAGTAGACAGAAGAGTGAAAATATAAGTGTACAATGTCCTTGATATTTCGTTGAAATTCAATTCAATTCAAATTTAATTCACAAATGGTTTCATGAACAGTACATAAACTACATTGAAATAACAAAGTAGCAGTAAATCATTTGAAGGACACTAGAAAAACAGAAATCTGTTACCTAGGCTAGTGACCTGTTA
Source organism: Holothuria leucospilota (assembly GCA_029531755.1). Taxonomy (NCBI): domain Eukaryota; kingdom Metazoa; phylum Echinodermata; class Holothuroidea; order Aspidochirotida; family Holothuriidae; genus Holothuria; species Holothuria leucospilota. Next base: position 3,393,573 of record CM055970.1, read on the forward strand.
CCAAATGTTGTCAATTCACGACCACTTTAAAGTAAAGATGTTTTGATAGCGATTGAGAATGTAAAGTATTCAAAAAGATGTCTTTGATACAGGAACATTTAAAAACCTTAAAGGCAGTAGGCAGTCACCCCAATCAGAGTGAGTGTACCCTGTCACTCTAGTTCATGATTGGCCTATTTTGATCATGTGACAATATTTTCGTTGGTGAATTGTGAAATTCAAGAAGAATATCTCCTTGCTTTACCTATTGTTTGTAATAATTATGTTTGAAACATCTTCTGAGGTGCTTGTAATGCGATAAGAAGAGATTTGCAAGAGTTTGCTGATTTTTCAAAGACAATTTTGGGGCGACTGCCTATTGCCTTTAAATAATGCAGGAGCGGTCTTGTTACCTCAAGGGAGCGCGCTATTACGAAGGGAATTTCCGGACTTTTCCTACATACCACTCTTCTATTTTTGACACCACACAAATAACGACGTTTTTCATGGCACACAGCAATACATGTATATGATGAAACTACACACGACTGTTATCAATACTGTAATACGCAGAGTTGGCTACTCCTTAAGTGAACGTTTTTCCCCGTACATGGGATGTACTTGAAAGCTTTCGAACAGCCCATTGACCACACCAGGCCTGAGACGGGCTTCTGGAATGCACGCCATGGTAGGTCGGCTGTGCGCTCCCGTTGCCCCTTCGACAACGTTTTTTTTTTTTTTTTTTTTTTTTTTTTTTCCTGTTCAACCTGAATTCGCACCTAGCCCTTCATAAAGATCCGGTTACGCGCTTGAACAACCATGAGTTACGTCATAGTTTCCAAAGAGTAGTCTGTCGTACAATAAGTTCACAAGTATAAAGCAGAATACTTGAAGCGTCGAGTACGCTAACGAGAACACACTATTACACGGGGAATTTCCAGTTATTTCCCAAATGCATACTGGACTTTCCTAGCTTTGTTACGATTTCTTCACGCACAAAGCTTTTAGCTGTGAGCTAACAAATCATTTGATAACTTTTTATAGAAATGATATGCACTAAAAGTCACACACAATAATGCGTAGGCGTTCTTGCAATGCGTGTACTTGATGCAGCTACCCAAGTTAATATTACTTATAGGCCTACTGTAACAGCTAGCACTGTACGTAGATTACTGCGTTATGCACCACGGCGCTTTTGGTCAGCTTTGATTTTCACACGCAGTCTTACATGATAATCATTCACAATTTTTCCTACCACCGCAAGTCGGTGGAAATATGCTGAACGAATTTATTTTTTTTTAGCTTATATTACTACAAGAATAATACATATACATTAGAGGAAGTAATGCAGATGTATCTCATTTCGGTAGCTGTATAGAACGCTGGTTGCACTATCTGGTATAGTCGATTTGAAATTAACTTTTATGTCCTTATCAATAAGAATTTTTTCGCCTTTTTGTGCACTGGGTAACTTGGCCGGCGTGTGTCACCCGTTCTCTAAACGTCGATTTCTTCATGCGCAGGTTAGATACACTTGCCCTAATTTATGCACTGCATATACTCTCTATTCGTAGTTTTAAAGTTTTTAGCCAAGGGGTAAGTGGTCATAATGGCCGATATTCATAACGTGCGTTTCTCTAAGTAACAACCGTCCATTTTTAAAAAATCGAAAAGGGTTTATTATTCATAATGAACAGTATCGTTTATCATGAAGGAAGGCTCGTTAAAATAAATACTATTCACAACCTGGGTTTTTAGTAAGGAACAACGACCATTTGTTAATCATGGACCTATTTCTGTTTTGACTAGCGAACTAAGTTTTTATTTAAGAGCAACAAACATACTTTTCAATTATGAATAATGAACCTCATTTTCTTTTGTGATAAGCATACGTTATAAGTGCAAGACCCTTTTATGCTGTTACATCTCCAAAGTTTCACATCATCAATCTGCCATTTTTCAAAGGTACTTCTGCTCTGAAATTAAAGTAGCAAAATTTATTTCTATTTTCAAATCTTGCACAAAAGGCAGTTTTATAACTATGTGCCAGTTTCTGTCTTACCTTCTGTTTCATTTTAATTTTTTGAATGTTTGATGAAAAACAAGATTTCTAGTGTATTCATGAGGGGTAAAATCCTCGTTTTTCCAGGGAAGTACACCATGATGACCCATATGACAAAATACTTTCATGAGTAGATAGGTCTCCGTTTTAACTTTTCGTTAAGGAGTGATATTTAACCTCTCAGGACTCGCGCCATTCAGTTTAAGGTGACTAATGGAAAAACACTATCTCAATTGAAAAATTGAATTAGATGTTCCATGTGAGACATTATAATTATTGTGATAGAACATAGCAGGCAGTTGTAACAAGATTAAAGTAACAAAGCTCGCTTAAAGGAGAACGAAGTTATATCCTCTACAGACGTGTAAGTTGTCAGGAGTGTGGCAGCCATTTTATGAACTTTTCGTTGACTTGAGGGTGAGACTACCTTCTTTTCTGACTTAAATCACTACATTGTTTCTGTCGCAAGAAAATGTCTTAAATGATCTATAAGATTTCATTTGGTGTAGGAAAGGGACCAAACTGTAACAATTTTACGTCTAGTTTAGTTGAGTTGCAGGAGGGTGGTTTGATCATAAAGTCATCAGCTGTTTGATAGATTTGTAATCAAATCCTTACTCAAGTCAGAACCTTCCTGAAGTATTTTACTTCAGAAGAAAATGTCTCACATTGAAGTAACACAGTGATTTAAGTCAGTGTCTTTACTCATGTTACCAAATAGCTGTAGATAAAAAGACTGTGTGGTTACAACTCTGCTGTTTGCTTACAGAGAAGGCTGACCTATAGATATCGTAATACTAATTTACTTTGTAGTAACAACGAATTTATGAAAAAGATAAATACTGTACCTTACATATTTATTGCACCTAGAGTAAGTATTCTATAGCAAGATAATTGCAAAACGAAACTCAGCTCTAAAGCAGAATATTTGAAACAACTGAAACTGTGTCGTCACCGCTTGTCGAATACTATACAATCCAAGCAACACTGCAATATATCGTATGATCACATTAACTTATAGATTGTATGATTTCTTTTTGTGTTCAAGGAGGGCGGTCCTTGTTTGGAACTATGTCTACCCTTCACTGAACAGTCACAATGCGCTGTGGAGTTGTTACATGCATCGATGCCCTAACCCATTAATCACACTGAGCTGCTAGGCTAGCTAAAACAAACCAACAGAGGGCAGTGTCGGAAAGATTCTTATCAAAGCATGACTGGCATGGCTGGAACAGGCGTGATTAAATGCCTGTATAGGAGTCGCAAGAATCCAAGCAGATGCCGTCAATAACATATAACAATAAGAATTGCTCACAAATCTATTATCCATGAACTCCACAGAAATATCATTTCAATTAATGAAATAAGTTTGTTTAAAATACTCTTTACGCAGCTAGTGACGTCTAAGAGTACAATAGATTACGTCGCCGTGACTCAAAATGGTAAAATACTTTGTTTATTTTACAAAAAGTTGGGTAGAAAGACCTCAATTCATTTCAATATGGCTTCGTTAAGTAAGTTAAAACTTAAAGCTATGCTTTTCTTACTTCTAGTAGTTTAGGCGTGAAACTCTGTCAGTGCTAGTGCGTTCGAGTTTTAGGTGTGAAACTGTCAGTGTTAGTTTGTTACAGGTTTAGGCGTGAAACTGTGTCAGTGCTAGGGTTACAGGTTTAGGCGTGAAAACTGTGTCAGTGCTAGTGTGTTAGAGGTTCAATTAGGCGTGAAACTCTGTCAGTGCTAGTGTGTTAGAGGTTTAGCCTAGGCGTAAAACTCTGTCAGTGCTTGTGTGTTAGAGGGTGCGTTAGGTTGTGCTCGTCTTATGATACAAATGATATCTAATTCGGAGAACTTCGATCTATTGTCCGGAAAACAATCGATGCAAACTTTATTTGTATTATTTATAGGTCCAATTCATCGTTAATTTTATGTTTAGATTTATCTAGGTAGTCTTCAGATTAGGCGCATTTTCATTTACTTAAATCGGCTGATTCAGAAAATATAGACACAAATATGGGTCTTCCACCCGTAAGTAGTCATTTTGTCTCATTGCGCTATTATATCTATACCAAGGGTCGGCGACTTATCAAGGAACAGGACAAATTATTGATGTTTAGCGTACAAATTGCCTTGAAGGGGAAGGGGTCTCACAGTTTCTTCAGCTCAGATAGTGCCATTTAATTTTGTGCTTTTCGTCCATAAAGCCTGCAGACATGAGTTAGCCGGAATGCATCTTGTTACTGTGTGTCTGTCTGTTTTAGTGGAAAAAAAAACAGCCTATCTCCAACGCAAAAGGCCAGTTTGCGATGACAATGAAATAGTGACAGTAATTACGATTTAAGCTGATACCTGGCTATTCTTAGTGATCCCCAAATGCCCGGTTTTAGCGATAATCATGTAAAAGCTGTCCGTAGAGGTACGTTCTCTCACTATAAAGGTATGTATCCAGATAATAAAGATATTGAGCTGGCCACTCGGTCGTAACTCTAAATCACTGACCATCTTTCCGAAATGGAGCATGTGTAACAAGTTGAGGCTTTAGATATCTATTTTACCTTGGACTGGTTTGCATCTAACTTATCAGTAATTACTTTACATTTAAGATTTATGGCCGCTGGTGGCCTTTGGCGGAAGAGTTTGTCTGTCCAACAGGCCCTTAACCAAACAAGAAACTAAGGGGGCGAGATGACTTCAGGGGATAGGGGCGAATTGTTTTTGTCAGGGAGCGAGATGTGCACAAATATGTTAAAACAATGGCAACTTGAAATTTTACATGGGGGCAAATATCTCTCTACACTCTTAAAAAGGTGGGTAATTTCAGTTGGGCACTTGTGTTTATGACCCGTGTTGGGCATTCCTTTTACCAACATTAAGGCTTTTTCAGCTAAACACAATAAACAGGGATTGACCAATTATGAATAAAAGTTTTTTGTCCAACTTTGGACAATTTTCCCGCTCAAATTTTGCGCAATCCGCATACGTAAATGTGATAAAAGCAGGGGCGTCAATCCGTATTCAAATGGGGGGGGGGGGGCATACATGACTTAGCACAAACCAATCCCTTTGGTTTTGAAGAGGGGCGTCTTCCTATAGGCCCTTTCCTACCCCCCTACCCTTATGATGACTGACGTTGTCCTATTCTCATAAGAATTATCATTTCAAAGTTAACATGACCATCATAGATGATCTGCCAGGTGAAATACACGGAGTCCACGGAATTATTTCAAGATGTTATTTTCATCATGTCCCAAAATAGCTGAAACAACGCTTCGCCGCGTGGATCATTGTCGGAGATCATGGACCCGACCAGGCCCGTTGCTAGGGTGATATATTTGGGGTGTGAAGGTCCCAAATTCCGACCGGCTGGACGTTTTTTTCCAACTGAGTGGAGGCGTTTAAATTGCACTTTTGTTATGCGCTCTGCGTTTTGTATACAGCAGTGGGGATCCTACCTTTGTCACTACATAAATGTGTTGTCCTGGGAGAGGGGTCCAAGAAGAGGGGCCGTCCCCCTCCCCTTTGAGAAATTTTTGTTAATTTAAGGCTGCTTAGGTGCAAAACGGTGCTATCTTTGGTCTATTTTTGGCGCTAATCGTACATGGCTGGAAAATGTACATAATTTAGTGAATTCTAATTTTTCCGACTGGCTGGATGTTTTACTAACTGCAGTGGCGGCTTGTAAATTGCATCTTTTTATTCACCCTGCTTTTGTATACAGCAGTGGGGATCCTACCTTTGTTACTACATAAATGTGTTGTCCTGGGGGAGGGGTCCAAGGGGAGGGGCCGTCCCCCTCCCCTTTGAGAAATTTTTGTTAATTTAAGGCTGCTTAGGTGCAAAACGGTGCTATCTTTGGGCTATTTTTGGCGCTAATCGTACATGGCTGGAAAATGTACATAATTTAGTGAATTCTAATTTTTCCGACTGGCTGGATGTTTTTACTAACTGCAGTGGCGGCTTGTAAATTGCATCTTTTCATTCACCCTGCTTTTGTATACAGCAGTGGTGATCCTTCCTTTGTCACTATATAAAGGTGTCATCCTGGGGAGGGGTCTAAGGGGAGGGGATGTAGCCCTCCCCTTTGAGAAATTTTTGTTAATTTAAGGTTGCTTAGATGTAAAATGGTATATCTTTGGGATATTTTTGGAGCTGATCGTAGTATAGTGAAGGTGTGAAGGATTAGCAAGGGCGTTTTCAGAATGCTTTGTAGTCGTAAGTGTATTAACAATCACCATCTGCAGGCGCGGATCCAGAAATTTTGAGGGGGGGGGGCCAAGATGGAAAATCTCATGTGCACCAAAGGTGCACCACGAGCGCGAAGCACGAGTTCCTACGCGTGGTGTCCAGGGGCCCGCGATAGGGCCCCTGCGGGGTCCAGGGGACCAAGCCCCCGGAAGCTCTCGCAGTATTGCATTTTAAGAGCACAGAAATCGGCTCCAGTTCTTACGTCAGTGAGATTTTATACCTTTTCATGTTGCATGGAATTTGATGTGTATGGCTCAGTGTAAGTTACTATATGTACCTGCAGGAGTTCCGGAGAATCTAAGTTATCTTAAAACTTACACGCCAACATTATGAGCCCATGTAGGTAACTTGAAATGATTTTTGCCATAATGAGTGTTTTATTTTCGTTATACGGTATTCAGGTATAGGACATCAGATGAAACAATTGCCCGCGAAAATTTGAATTTACATGTAAAACCATTGCTATTACAAGCGGTGCCAATTCCCTTTATGTGTGTCTATCAATTAGAAGGTGGGTTTGATACTAAGTTTTCAGTTCTCATAAGAAGAGGAGGGTGAAAAAATGAACATCAGTTGCTTTACATCCTAACAATGCTGGCTCCTCTGAAATCACGTTTATGCACACGAATAATTGGCTTATGGTAGAACCCCACCGATGAGTAATGCGAATACTTTGGGGACTTTATTGATAGTAAAAGGAGCAATTCAAGGCTAAAACTGCGCAGATCAAGCGAAAATCAAGAAATATTGAGAAGACTTTGCAAAAATCGTGAAAGATTTCAAATGATTTTTGGTAAAAAGTGATAAAAATAAATCCATCACTTAATAAAAACATACCTCTCTCCGTAAGCGTAAACAATTGCGCGCGAAGCGCGCCGAAAATTTTCGGTATAGAGCCTCCCGGGAGCTCTGCATTAATTGTACACTGAAAAGGGGGACCAACAGGGCTCTCACCACCTGACATCCATAGGAGGAGAGATGATATATCACCTTCTTTATGGATTTCTGAAGGGTATACCCTTCAGAATCTTCGACCGATGGTGCCGGCGGGAGTTGGTGATTGGGGGAACAGCAGGTAACTGCTAAACCGTGCCTTTTTAGGCAGTGGGATTTTGTATACGCTATACAAGAGTGGGAGAGCCTTTTCTTGTTAGTACATGAGAGTGCAATCCCAGGAAGGGGTTTACCCTCCCCTTTGAGAAATGTTTGTTAATTTTAGGGAGCCTGTATGCAAAATGGTGGTATCTTTGGGTCATTCTAAAGTGATTGTATGTTCAAAAAATGTCCACAATTTAGTGAATTCTAATTTTCGTTCAGGTGAAAAAGGGGAGTAAGAGACGGTTAACATATTGTCTTCAAACCTCCTTAAGTCCCACGAAAAATCATGGTCGAGGATCCATCTCCAAAAGTGTGTGTTGGGAGGGGGGGGGGGACTTTTCCACATTTGTGAATCGCCGTCCTGGTGGAAGAGGCAGTGGTGGTAGCCAGAATTTGCGTCACGGGGAGGCAATAAGTTCTGTGATCGTCGGCATGGGGGAGGGGTCTAAGGGAAATTTTTCTAGAACTGAATGCCCTCAGATGCGATTTGGTGCAACAAAACTGTAGGATTTTTAGGTTATTTTTCTTCTAAAAATTTCGTTTTCCTAGGCATAATTGCAATCTGTTCTATCATTTTTGAAAAAGTGAGGGGGACTTTTTGACGATGTCCCCCTTCCAAAAAAGTGCGAGGGACGCGTCTCCCCGTTCCCCCATGATCCACGCCCATGAGAAAATTGTATACGCAATTATACTGTACCTGCGTGGAGTCCACAGAAACATGCTTGGACTATAATAAAATATTTCCTTTACATTTTAAAAGGATATCCAAGGTTGACAGAGAACAGTATAGAGCCTCCCGTATTTCCTTTACATTTTAAAAGGATATCCAAGGTTGACAGAGAACAGTATAGAGCCTCCCGTGAGCTCTGAATTAGTTACAGTATACAAAAGAGGGACCAACGGGATTCTCACTACCCGACATCCATATGGGAGGAAATATATATCACCTTGTTTTTTCAGGTATAGCAAGAGGGATGGTGGACTGGCAAAATTCGTTTCAGAAAAGATTTTCGTCGTTATTGAACGTCGCGGTAAAATGTTTGGGAAATAAGCAACGACAATTACGTACTTTCAATCTTTCAAGTCATGTGCTAGACTAGATTAGTCAAAGATCCCATAATGATGAGAGCCCTACAGAGAAGAAGATGTACTTTTTAGAAAAATGTTTGCATTGGAATAATTTCTTGTGTCATAGCTTTGTCAATGGTACATGAAATCGGGTGTAAACCCTGTCGTATGCGCGCGAAGCGAGCCGAAATTTTGAATAAAATATTAGTCCATGACAAAACCTGCATTCAGAACCTGCATTGGACACTGTCACTTTCCCACCAACCTTTGCTATTCAGAAACGAATCTTCTGACTGAGAATTCTTAAAAAGCACTTTTGCTCCTTTGTTCCCCCGTGAGTAGTTACCGAAAGCTATTGAAAATAAGGACAACTCTGACACAAGGCTTGACGCTAGCGGAGCGTGCGAAAATTTGGAATTTGTCAAGAATTTCCAAAACTTATGATAATTTGAGAACAGTTTGTGAAAGAAAATGGTAAGAACAAATACACCAATCATCAAAAATACATCTCACCCTCCACCCTCTACAGAAATCTGTAGCTTAAACGACTTTTGTGACCATTTTAAAAATTTTCAAGAATCGATGGGGAGGGGGACACACGTCACCCATTGCCCACTGTGCAGACTCCACTGTCTGTAGCTTAAAAGCCTTTTGAGTTCATTTTAAAACTTTTCAGACAGTTTCGAAATCGAATAGGGTATGCACGCCGCTACTTTGCCTGCAACAGCTGGTGCCACTGTGCACAATAGCACGTCACCTGACAGCTTGTCTTTTGCATTCTGCAAGGTCTGTATGGCGAAAACTTTGCCACTCAATCCCTCTAGATTACAAAAACTTTCACTCTTCAACACAAAATTGTTACTAATTTCAGTGCAGCTAGCCTGGCCCATACTGCATATGTCACCAAGGGCGGATCCAGCCCTTAGCTGAAGGGGGGGCAGTTTGAAAAGGGGGGCGCCAACATCATGCAGGGGCCGCATACTCTTGAATTTGACCGACTACATTTCGGAGACCAACTCCCATTGCCATAGTTATATATAGCTATACGGTTCGAAATTCTGAGGACCTTTTTTTTTTTTTTTTTTTTTTTTTTTTTTTTTTTTTTTTTTTTTTTTTACTTTTCGGACAGTTTTTACTTAACTTTTAGGACGCAGGGGGCGCATTTTTCTTGTATTGAGGGGCGCTAGACTGGTCATAGGGGGGGCAGTTGTCCCTAGTTGCCCCCCCCCCCTGGATCCGCCCTTGTATGTCACGATGTTTACTTATTTAGACCTTAAGTCAAGGATTATTACTCAGCTATTCACCTGTTTTCGAACATTGTAGCTCTCCTTTCGTCGTCAACCACTGTGAGGTTAGCTAGTTAGATGAGGTTTAACGTCCCAGTTTCCAACCAATTGGTTCGAGTCGAGACGACCACGGCCTTTTTTCCAGTTGTGGCTCACTGGCTCGTTTTCCCTACTCCATTGCTTATGCTGAGCACCAAGCACAAAGGCAGTAGGTTCCATTTTTAAAGTCTTTGGTATGACCCGGCCAAGATTTGAACCCTAGACCAACCACTGTGAAAGATATCTAAAGACAGCTATAGCTCCACCCAACCCCTAGAGAAATATATACTTTGAATACGTTCTTAGACACTTTTATTAATTTTTTGCTCTTGATTTTTTTCTCCTTTTCTTTTTGTCTTTTTCTTCCCTTTTTTCTCCTTTCCTTTTTTTTGTGGCGAGGGGGGTGCGGGCCCCCCAGGTCCCCTGGATCCGCGCCTGCACCATCTATACCGATAATGGCATCAGCGAAGCGCTCGGTAAAATTTTTTTGAAAAGTGTTTAACGGCAACAACGTACTTTCAACCTTCCACAAGGGGGGCATGCAGTATGTTGTGTGACCGCTGGCCTGCGGGGAGGGGTCTAAGGGGAGGGGTTGTTAAAAAATTGACGTTTTTTAGGAACTAAAAAAATAGGCATCAGTGAGGGGGGGATGGCCCAATGGGGTGTCCCCATCCCCTTTGAAAAAGTTTGAAAACTTCGGTGTACTTACATGCAATCTGGTGCCAAATACCCTACCTTTTGAAGTAAATTTGTGTTAAAAACTTTACGTATTTTTAGGAACTAAAAAAAATATCGGAATCAGTGAGGGGGGGGGCATGGCCGAATGGCCCTCCCCTCTGCCTACGCCACTGATTGAAAGATCCCATATTGATGCGAGGCCCCTACAGATGTCTGGAGATGTATGTCTGTTTTCGGAGAGTGTTGTGATCAGAATAGTTCCATGTATAATTACCTTTTTAATGGTCATGAGAAGGAGGGTAAAGCGTGACGCAATGCGCGCGAAGCGCGCCGAAATTTTGTCATTAAATAAGATTTCCCTGACAAAATCTACATTCAGAATCTGCATCAAGACACTTAACAATTGCCCAAAAAACCTACATGTCACTCAAAAAGCCAGTCAAATAGAGCCACGATACTACTCTTTTACGCAAATGTGGGGGACATTTGATATTGTGTCCCCCACCCATCGAAATGTGGGGGGGGGACTTGTCCCCCCGTCCCCACCAGGATTGACGCCCATGGATAAAAGCATTGAACATATGGACATGTGAACGTTACGTGAGAATTTACGTATCTCACGTCCACAGTCATAGCTAGTTCATGGAACGAAGACAGGCTCGATGATGGAAGTCTCAGATTACCTTGAGGAATGCTGGTTGGGGGGTTGTAGATTGTGTTTGAGAGTAAATATGCGCACAGTGTATTTTGTGTAGTATTTGATACTTTTATCGAACTTATAATCAAAACGGTTAAGGAAGAACTAGGTGCCGCAAGTGAGCCCAGGTTTTAATCTTTAGGCCACCCAGGCTAGGCTAGCTTAGCTTAATGATAGGCTAGGGTACTTTAACGTGTGAGTTTGAGCTAGGTTAGCCTAGACTCGGTTAGTCTAAATAATTGGGCTTGGGCTTACTAGCAGCATCATGCTTTTCCCTGATCGCTTTGACTATAAGTTCAATACAGCATTGAATGCTGCACGTGCTATCCTTGTGCTCATATTTATTTCAACATAATCTTCGCGTCTCCAATCTCTCATTCTTTAGGATAATATGAGATTTATGCAATGTAGGGCATACTATTGCCAGCCATAGATTACCCATTAAAAGAATGCTTGCCCAACTAATATCACTAAAGTTTACCAATAAAAGGTACGTTTTTAACCAATAATGGGGGAAGGAACTGTTGGGCAATTTTGGGGGTCGTTTTGTTGGTCAAACTATTTGACCAAACCATTAGGTAAAGCTATTACCCAACGGTTGTTGGGTAAAATTTGCCCAATATTGGTTTGGACATGTACGTGCCCAACGTTGGTAAAAGGTTGGTTAAAATATTTGCCCAACCGTTTAAGAGTGTATGGAGGGATTCGCACCTGCCCCGTTTGGATACCGACCTACTGGTCCATAGTGTGTCGATCGTCAGTCTCTCCGTTCTTGGCTTGCATGCTAAATTTCTACAAAATGCACTTCATTCACCATGCATCTGAAAAAAAAAAACATTCAGAATTAGAGACTGCTTATTATGGTGAGACGCCCTCTTGCCTGTGTGATTATGTGTATCATTAAGCCGTTTTGAAAGAATTTTCGGAGTTCATTTGTATGGAAACTAGTAAGACTGGCTGTTCAAACACGCCAATGGGGGTGGGGGGTGGGTGGGGAGTGCTTAAAACGGAGTCCATGTTGTGGAACTTCTTCCGCTCAGAATTACAGAAAATTTTGCGGTAGGGCCCTTTTTAGGTTTGATGTGACCACTCACCTTGTTAACTGGCATTTTCATAAGGACTGTGGAGAACAACTAGGTTGCAACATGTTGTAGTAGAATTGAGAGTAATTAAATGTGATGTTACCTCACGTCATGTTATGTAATGTCATGATTATACCGAGAGTGACAATAATCGATTATACAGACATTCGGTACTGCATATCAATATCGATCGCTGATCTTATAACGTTAGTCTAAAAATGTGCACATGCCCTGTACTGAGTACTTAAAACCGTGGTCTATTGTGCAATATACTTGAATCTTACTTCCTTTACGTGAGATAAATGTGGGACACAAATTCGTACAAAAGGAAATAATGTTACCTTTGTTTGAAGTATAGACAGAAATATCGTGTGGGTAGTATCAGTGTCAATATTACCGATACCGATATATTAAACGATTGTAAGGCATATCGGCCTATACCGGCACTGGCTATAGCGAAAATTTATCAAAAATTTCATCCTAGAATTTCCGTCTTTTGTATAACCTAGGTTTAATAACGACTGCACCGTTTCAGATTACTGTTGATATAGCATAGCTCATACACTGTAAACACATCTTGGTCAATTTGACCCAAAATTGGATCAGGAGGGAACCGGCCAAATATTGGCTCAAATAATGACCCAAATAAGACTTCATTTGATCCCAATGGGGTTAGAAAATTTATTCAAAATTTTGGTTCAGTTCCCTTGTAACCCAAGTGTCTTGGAATGTAACACACACAGAATGAATGCGATTGTCCGAAAAATAAAGGTAGGGAATTCATAGGAAGTATTTTAAATTGCGCTGTCTTTTAAACAGTTTACTTTGTGGAATTAACTTTGATCGTTTAGTGATATACAAGGAGATATTCGTGTTTCCCATACAAGCAACTTCATTCGTCCATATAGGAAATACATGAACAATTTCATGGGTTCCATATTGGACCTATGTTAGCAACATCATAGAGGGTCGAAAGGAGCAACCTGTGAGGGTCGTAATTTATTTTAAAGGCCAAAAACCAACTATGGCCTTATACAGATAGCAAATGTGCTATTGAAGTTGGGCCTATCAAGCTACCACTAAAAAGAGCAATCTAAAATTTGCGGTTTCTACAAAAGACTCACTAGGGATATATCAGGGATGTTTAATAGGGTCCATATTAACTGTCCATGTGAGTGTTATTTTATGTTGGCCGCTATTAAATCGTTTATTCTCTGTGGGGTAGGTAGTAGGTACACGACCTTTTGGGGTCCAAGAAGAAGAATATAAATTTTGCCGAAAATGATTCTGGGTACTACGCACAATCAGCATGATTTTATTCATAGGATGTAAGTGTGATATTTTGCATGGCACCTATATTAGTATCTCTGTTACTTCTGTTTTGGCATGACATGTGAGCTTTATGTGTGTTCAAATGTTGTCCGCATATAGGCTTATGATCCCGATCTGTGCCACTTCATAGGGACTGCCAGACTCTCTAGGTCCACACGTTGCGTACAGGCATTTAAAAACCTTCGGTAGTCCCAGCAAGGGCTGCCTTGGATTTTTCATTGAGGTTACCCTCAATAAAAGTTTGATATGGCTTAAAGGAATGGTTGAAGCGAACACGTAGCTTAACAAATATAGAAGATATATGTAAAAAAGAGTATATTAATAAGCACAATTGTGGAAAAAATTCATTCTTGCCTACATATTTCTCTCGAAATGTTAGCAGATGAATTTTGGTATGTTTTTTACCCAAAATAAATTTGAAGTAAGCTGAAATGATGTCATCTTCTCACACATTGCTTTAACAATGCTTTGCTCTCTTTGTGTCAATTTCTTGCTTTGACGTTGAAATGATGGGGATATGAGGTAGTCCGTCATGCGTTCCTCCCATGCAATCACGAAACAACTATATGGGATTATGGGGAGGAAATATATCATAAATTAAGAAGAATTGCGTAACAATGTTGACTATTGCAAGGCTCTAGTATCGTGTGAACTTGCCTCAAGTATTTTAAGGTTAAAAGTACGATAATTATCGGTGCATCAACTTAAGTCGAGAATAACACTAAGGTGTTTGATAAGGAAAACCCTGCGCATACAAAAACATAAAACGACTCCCCGACCTTTGTTAATGCACTAACAGCTTACACTTAACTACAATGCCTACTCACCGCTCCGGTCCTTAAGCCTTCCCCTTATGCTAATGTGAACAATCATTAGCAGGGCTGCAAAGCTTATAAACAGTATACCACTTGCTGATTCCAACTAGCAGCCAAACACAGCCATCTTCAGCCCCACCATGGTTGGGGCTGAGGTGAGAAAAAAAAATTCACAGCATATCTCGACAATAAAAATTATGACTGAGCAAAATAGATTGCTATAGCTGCTAACAAAGAAACAGAAACTTTATTCAGCGTATCAGTTGTAACTGAATTGTGACCTCTTAAACATCAAAGTTATTGATATGTAATGTTTGGAAGTAATTGTGTATAAATAGTCATGGGCTTTGATTTGGGGGGTGGGTGGGACGGGGTACATGTCTCCCCCTTTTTGAGAGGGGGATCTATACATTTGTCCCTCCCCACTTTTTGTGACCTGAAACTAAAAAGTGAGGTTACCAAAACATCACAAGTAGGCGGTTCTACGGGGGACCAGCGGGGCTTTAGCCCCCCAAATTTTTCCTAGCCTCGACAACTATGGCTTCAGAAAAAAATTTCGCGCGCTGCACGCGCTTTCACCTTCAGTTCTATCTAACTGTAACGCCCGCCATTTCAAACATATTGGATTTTATTCAACGTTAAAGTTTCCACAAATATTGTAGTCGTGATTCTAGAGAAACACGAAAATGCAACGTTGCGAAGTTCTAACCTCTTTGTCCTATCTTTTGAAAAATTCTTTCTTCAACCTCAACATCGTGGCAAACATATTTTGTAAGAAAAACAATTTTTAAGTTTAGTCTGGGAGCCTTAATGCGTAAGAAAAAGAATGTACTCCCTCACGAAAACCATGCAGTCGCCCACTAAATTTCTTCGTTTGCTCTTAAGTAGGGGCAGATTCTTCATTAAAAGACCAAACTTTTCCAACGTTTGTTAATGAAAACAAATTATGAAATCTTTTTTACTATAACCCCCATTTTTTCGTTGGGTTTCGCGCGCCTTATATTCTGAGTTCGGCATCCTTTTGGCAACCCATTGCATCTGTCGCCCATTGCTTAGAGTAGCTGGCCCCCAGTCAGCGCGCTTGGCCCCCATGTCGGCAAATCCGAGCACCACCCCTGACTGAGCTTGCATGCAGTTTTTTTTCTTTGGGCAATGAAGTATATCCTCACTTTTCATAGTGCATCCAAATATTGAAACGTTTGGTCAATTTGCATTTGGGTCCACTCCTATTAGACTCCTCACCAGGATAGGAGAGAAGTTTTAGGCCAGATGCCCCTCACCCCACTTCCAAAATCAAATCGATGCCCCTGTAAATAGTGTCATAACCTATTACCAATGCATTGGTAAATGTAATCAAGCCGGTACAACTTGTCAAGTGAAAATATCGATGGATACTCCAAATAATAGTTTCTTTTCTGTAACACCATCATGGGCGGCGATCCCGGGGGGGGGGGTGGACAGTGGGTACCCAATGTTTGAGAAATCGTCCATTGACTTTGATTTTTAACACAATAAATTATTTGAAAATGGGGTCACGTCCCTCAATATTGAGAACAAATCGCCGCCCTTGTGTAACACGTCTTAAATGTGTACACAGTTAATTAACTCTTCAGATTTATCGTAATCTTTGTATTTGGTACAATCTTTCTGCTGATGTAACATCAAACAGTTTACTTCAATCTAGTCGTCTTTTCAAAAGAATCTTATTTGTTTACTTAGTAAGTGTTATTGCTTCTGAGTTCTAATCGTTGTTCGTTCTTGTTCTTTCTAGTGTCCATCATATGTATTATAACAAAAAGTCTTCTTAACCTTTGTCAGTGAGTTATGTACATATGTGAAAATGAAATGAATTAAATTCAATTGGACGTTCTTTCAAACAAGACGTTGGCAGGCTGGGTATTAGAAACGGGTTGTGCGTTATGCTTTTGAACGGCCAATTTTGCAAGAGGGATGGTATATGTGACACTGTGTAATGGTCCTTTCTTGAAGTACCCCCTCACCAACTTTGGTTTTCTCCACTCCACATAATCGGTGGATAATGGTAAGAAGAAGTCGTATCTTGATTTCTCCTTCCCATATTTACCGAAGAAAGGGGTGGAAAAGCTGGCATGTCAGATTTCACACCACCGCGATGTTCTCGGCTTCCGTACCAAATGGTAAGTGAATGATCAACAGGTTACATAAAATTGAACTAGCCTATTGTTATAAGCGTTGCATCGCGTTGGAAGCTGCAAATTAATTTTCAAAGAAAGCGACTGGTAATGCTATAGCATATAGACTAAATGTGTTGACATGTCTTTTCAACGTAGCAGCCGACATGAACCGTTTGTTAAGTACTAAAAATAGCTTTAAGCGCATTGTATCTTCAAGTGTTATACAAAGCAAGTGACCTTGGCCGCAACAACGTGGGTAGAGCTGTCGTTTTATCTCCTTAATAACAACTTCTTGATGTAAAGTATTATCCCATCGATGTGAACAGTTACGTGTACATTTCTTGCTCTACTTTGCAGGGAACAGATATTCCATCGCACCCTTACCTGAAGAAATGCAACAAATGAATCGAAAAAACTCACAGTGAAAATATCAGAGAGTAAGTGTTACAAAGGGACCCTATTAAATGATATGACATTTTCGAGTTCTACTCTTCCACTCCTCCTTTGGTTGTCGCAAGGAATTGTTAGAGTGAAATCTCCCTGGTTGATTTAACGGTATGTAGTTACTCCCGCAACTTTAACTTAGGTGATAACAACTTCGTGAGTAGACACAATGTAGCAATACGGAAGCCAAGAAATGAAATTTGGCATCAAACTGAAAATTGCGTCAATGCATCACTGAAAATAGAATAAGGGCAGCCGTTTGACCTCCCTGCCTGGAAGATAAATATTTACACCTCCATTACGTAATGTTACTCTTGGCAAAGTTCACTTACCCAAGTCATGATAAATCAACAAATGCGCAATGTCATGTATTCATTGTCTTTATGAGGATGTACACCAAAGGCATTTGTTTAACCAAACTAATCAAGGGTAACATAGAGAGTTTGTAGCTGGTTTTAGACTCAATCAAACTATGAGCAAGTTTAACTTAGGTAACTAGTGACCGGTCTTAAATAAACAGTGGCACCGCAAGGGTGGGGGCACGTGCCCCCCAATCGATTTCCAAAACTTTTCTCTAATAATTTTAAAATGAACCCTAAAGGCCTTTAGCTATAGATTTCTGTAGTGGGTAGGGGTGGGTGTGTTTCTGAATGAGTGATGAATCTATTTTAATCATCTTTTATCACAAGTTGTTCTCGAACTATCAAAATTCTCTCAAATTCCTATCAAAGTACCAAAATTTTAGCGCGATCCGCCCGCTGGCACCCTAAAAACATCGGTGTGTTTATTATCAATACTGTCTCAAACATAATTCGCATTATTTATCGGTGACGGTTTTACAATTACGTAACGTCGATTGTTTGTGTGCATAGGAGTCATTATAGAGGAGCACATCATTGCAAGAATGCAGAGCAGGGGAATTCAGGGAAGACATATTTTATGAATATTGAAAGCTTATACGAATTGCAATACAGAAGGCTCGCTCTCTAATTGGCGGATGCATTTTGTTAGGAATTAAAAGTGTCTCGGTACAAAGTCTGAACGCAACTTTTGTTAATATGGAAATGATTTCCAATGCAAAATTTTGACGCGCTTCGCACACTCCATACCTCATGAACACTGTTTGGGTAATAATACATTATTCTGACCAAAAGAATTTTCCGAAAAAAGTACATCTCTGACCTCTGCACGGACCCCGCATTAGGAGAGTATCGAATCGAATCAACTGGTGTTAACTGGTCCAACTGAAGGTGCTTCAGAGGGCCCAAAGGGCCGGAAAACAGGAGTCAGAAAAACCAACCACACACTAATCCATGTGATCGGAAAGAGCACAAAACCACAACCAACAGCAACACGCCCGGACCGGCGAAAGAATCAAAGATGACCGAGAAGAGGCGCAAAGACCCAGGCCAACCATCGCCAGGCCCGCCCCAACGGAGCGAAACACCACAGAGCCCATCCACGGGGAACCCCAGGCCTATCAAGAGCCCCAGCGAAGACTAGTGTTGGGTCATTCACGCTGAAGGATTCTTTCCGTTGATATCATTGATGCAGGGTTCCTTGTTCAGGGTGTGGATGCTGCGGAAGGTACCCTTCTTCAAGGTTTGCCCGTTGGTATCGTTGATGCAGTGACCCTTATTCAGGGTGTAAATGCTTCGGCAGGGACCCTCCTTCAGGGTTAACATTCTTCTCCAGGTTTGACGTTTCGGTGGCTAGCCTTGACCTCTTTTGGAAGTGATTAAGTTCAGATTTTTTTCAAATTGTCTTTGTCAATCCTTCCATTGGAGTCTGTCTAAGGTACAGTGGTCGGAATTTGTTTTTTGTAAGTCAGTATACCTCTGCTTGATCAAGGGGATAACCTTAGGGCAATCTTATATCATGAGTAGCATGTACGGTAACATTTGTAGCATGTACTTGTTGTTACACATTTTTTTTTTTATAACGGATGCCATGCCACAGTCAAAAGGTCACTAAATAATGGTAGTTTCTAAGCAAGATTTGCCAAGGATACCGCCATTTTGCATCTTAGCTACCATACCTTAACAAATTGTTTTCAAGGGGAGAAGCTGTCACCCCTCCACTTATACCCTTTTCACATTGCAACCAACGGTGGACCACCCTTGGATTCACCGTTGGACTTAAACGGTAAACCTTCGTTGAAAATTCGAACACCGTCCTTTCATACTGCAGCAGGCCCGTAGCCAGAAAAAACAATTTTAATAACAATTTGCCTATTTCAAGGACTCTAGATGCAAAATGGTGCAAGACTTTCCATTCTTTCTTCTTATATTTGTATTCCAAAAATGCTGGTCTAGTAATAATTAAGTGCAAGACCTTTTACTGAATCATTTTTTCCGGGGGGGGGGGCACGTTCCCCCGAACGTACCTTTGTCGCAGTGGAAACTCGCTTGGTCCAGATGAACGCCATGGTCGCCAGAGGACTCCTGACGGCGGCGACCGTTTTGTGCATGCACAAAGTGGTCGCCGTACCACCAATGTTTCCACGCAATACACACAGTAACTTGCCCTGGCAGTAGAAATACGGAAAAACCGTTCTAGTTGACAGGTCTCTACGCTCTAATCAGATCGCTGTAACGTGTAAGGACGCATTACGGTTGCAGTTGCAGCGCATAGCGAGCGTCATGAGCGTAATGCGAGAGCAGCAAGAACGCATACGTGAGTATTGTGATCGCAGCCAAATTCGAGCCTATACTGGCACTTTTTACGAAATATGGCAACAAACCAAACTGTTCTGATCTCAACTTTATATTTATTTTATGAATAGACTGTTTTCAGAATCACGTATCATATTTAGATAGTAGGCCCTAATTAACTTTTCATCACAGACAAAGTCGTGCTTGGAAATTCACACTAAACTGATTCCGAACTATCGCATTGCCAGTGTCAAGGTGCACTGTCTGTTGAAGTTTTGGTACCTTTGATGACCGTACCACCAATGTTTCTACGCAATATACACAGTAACTTGCCCTAGCAGTAGAAATACGGAAAAACCGTTCTAGTTGACAGGTCTCTACGCTTTGGACCCATCGAACGTTCGAGAACGAATTGCGAACGTCATAAGGGCGTAACGAGATCACGCTTGGTCGCATTGAGCGCTGTGTGAGCGCATTGGAAGCGTACTAAAATCTCTGTTGTTGGATATATTTTAGAAATTTGCGGACAGTTTTCTGCATTCGTAATGCGCTTTGCTAAAATTGAAGAGCACTGTGAGCGCCGTCCCGTCTCCGTAGAGTCCGACAGGGGCTTTACGTGCAAATCATATTGGCATCTGTGTGGGTCTGTGTGTATGTGTGTGTGACTGCAAACAAAACATGACTTTAACATTTAATCTGCATTTCGCACAGCGTTTCACCGAGACGACTTTTCACACTAAGCTTTCAACGATGGAATCCCAGTCAGTTCCTGGTAGTTTACCCTCGACCCTTCGAGGGTATAAAATTCTGAAAATTGAATTGGTGTTTCACCTGTGCTTCAACCGTGTTTCACCTGAGTTCCCTTTCATACTGAGAGATTCAGCAGGTGCACCTGCTAAAAATCTCGCCAGTGTGAAAGAGGTATTAGACTACACACCTTTCCTTTTACACTCAACCAAAAATAAGAATTCACTAAATTGTGAAAGTTTTCCAATATATAATCAGTCAAAAATTCTTCAAAGATAGCACTATTTTGCATCTAAGCCATCCTAAACGAACAAAAATTTCTCAAAGGGAGAGAGAGCACCCCTCTCCTTAGACCCCTTCCCCAGGACATTATCTCCACAAGGTGACAAAGGAAGGGTGCAAACTGCCATCACTACGAATATACACAATTTGCACCGACTCTCTGCCATTATCTGGGGTGGATTTAAGGCATCATTTTTGTACCCCCTCCCCCATCACGAACCTCTGGCGCCGCTTTTGCGATCGAAATCAGAGCTCAAATTAAGTATACGTTTCAAAGTCTAAGTTTCCAACCACATTGATTTGAGTGCAAGACGTAGTCACTCGCTCTGTTTTTGAGTGTAAGTATAGTGTCATATTGTCTACGCCTAAACATTGGCCATTTGGTCTGCGTCTGAGTGTTAGTCTCGTTTCGCACTGAGTGTCGGTCTTGTGTCACATTGAGTGGAAGTCCAGAGGCCCGTTGAGTGGGAGTCTTGTGTCAACTTGCCTGGGCATACGTTTTGGTCATTTGTTTGCAGTGGAAGCGCATTTGCCTGGGAGTTTCTTGTTGCTTGAGTGGAAGGTTTGCTATTTTGCCCTGTATTGATAGAGAATAAAAAGTCTGAACCCAGGACTGAGCCAATAACTCGGCCTTTGAGTGGGAATATGGTGGTAAACTTATTGGGTCGAATGCTTAACCAATTTCTCAGAGTTTGTTTGGAAGTATCGAGACAAATTGTATTAGTCTTGGATTAAGGTGCTTGCTCTGCGTTTGAGTCCAAGCCACGAATCACACACACGCCACGAGTATTTTGGATCTGAACAGACTAACTAATGTGTGAGTAACATATTGGAGAGATTCACCTAAACCTTGTAAAAAGCTAAGAATGTGACGTAACCATGTTGGGCTAAAATCCATACTCAGACTGACGACATAAGTCTTCACCAAACGTACCACAGAAAACAAGGTAAGATCAACTGAATATATGTCTCAGAATGGGTTAAGTAATGTTGTTACAGTTCAACATGCAGCCGTCACTACAAAAGTGAATCATGAAGTAAAATTGAGCCTTTTATCCTCAAGACTGAGTCTGAACGCCCCTGTTCAAACAAGAAACGCCAGTTGCTTGACCGTTGAGTCTTAGTCGTCGAATATATTAACTGGGTTCGAATCAGATAATTTTAAAAAGGCAATATGCACGTAAATAGTAAATGAGCCATGCAGCAGACCAGTAGCAGGCGCGTAGCCAGGGTCTTCGGCCGGGGGGGGGGGGGCAAAATGAAAATTTTCGTCCCGATTTCATGATTTTTCAAACTAATTGTAGAGGTGGGTCCCCCACCCCCTACCGTTTCTTTTGGGTCCAGTTTATCACCCCGGGACAAGTCCGGAAGCTTCGGAATAGAATTGGGGGCATGAGAATAAATTATCAACTTGATATTCCAATGGCCTTATCAGTATGCGAACTTAAAGTCACGATGATCACAATTTAACTATTTACCATAACTCGATTTGATGAAGCCGGGGTGAACTGTCAGTGGTAAACTCGGTGTAAGATCGAGGAGGAATCATTCTTGAGGGATCAATGCCTTTCTTCAGAGAGACCCTTTGAGACTTTATCATCGTGGAGCGCCACCACCAGTTGACGCGAAGCGTACAGGGAAAATTTTGGCCAAAATGCCTTCCCAAACTACACTGAGGAAATGATCCCTCCCGGGGTGTTGTACGTTACACCAGTGGCGTGCACAGGATTTGTGAGGTGGGGGTAGACTGTGAATTCCACCGACTGGCACAGAGAAAAGTCCAACTGGCTAGACGCAAACTATTAACAGGGGCGTAGCAAAAAAATGTCAAGGAAGTGGGAGGGACGCAGCTCATAGAAAGTCTCTCAGCTCTCCGCGCCAACCGATGGTGGCGCTTGCCTAATGACCAGTATAAAGTTAGTCATCGTTATAACTAGATGATTGACCGTTCTTCAGACTGCTATTTGTTTAGTGATTGTCGTTATAAAAGAGAGACAAAAAATTGATTGTTTGCCGTCCCGGGGAGGGGGATTTTTGCTTTTAGAAGCTCGCTGAGATGAAAATGGTGCTATATTTGACACATTCTGAAGCATGTTAAAACACCCATAACGGCCAATTGGGGGAGGGAGAATGCGCCTGATGCTCGGCCAGTCTCGGTCAGACTGCTTCCGATTTCCCCCGACTAGCTGATTTTCCGCGACTACTTACAACGGTGGGGGCCATGGCCCCGGCCCCCATTGCGCACGCTACTACGTTACACTCCAAAATTACTACATATTTTGGGTTTTAAGATGTTAGGAGGATTGCTGCCAAAGTCAGCCACACCAGGAGGTCCCCTGAGATCAAAATAAAATGTAAGTGCATGAGCTAAGATTTATCACTTTATATCTAGTCAGCTGGGAAAGCAAAATATGGGTGGAGCTTGCCCATGTTATATTCAAATTCATGCTTATAGTTTCTCTCGGCAATTTTTCTTGACCACTCAGTAGGGTTCTGACACCAGACCCCAATAAGTGGCAACGCAACTGGATACTTTCCACTCACAGTGTGACTTTGAAAGAAAATCTGCACCGGGACATTTATTTTAAGTATCCCTTTTTGATAGTGATTAAAAATAAAAATCGGGACGATAGCTACTATCCCTATAGCTCCCACACTGACAGCCTTGCTTTACGTCCATTTTTCTATCCCCTTACTCTAACTGCTCCTCTTCATAGTCTGTCCTTCCGGACTCCCTAGTCGCCTAACGATTTGTATTCCCTTTCCTAGTTCATCTTTTCCTCTTTCTCATGCACAATCTGCCTCGCTTCATCCCTCGTCCCGCTTCTGCCTTCTTAGCCCTTCTCTTTCTCATTCCCTGTGGTCTTTTCCACAGTCCCTAGCCCTACCTGTATCAGTATACTCGTCCCGTCGATATTTGAACCAGTGCTCTACCTTATCAAGCCCGTTTCCTTCTCTCCATCCTTTCCTTGCATCGATAATGATTCCTATTGTTATTTTATTTCCCTTTCTCCTTTTATTTTCCCTTTTTTCTCTTTTTCATTTCTCTTTTTCTTCTTCCTCTTTCCTCTTCCCCTTCCCTTTTCCTTCTCCCTCTTTTTCCCTTCATTTATTTTTTTTTTCATTTTTCCGTCGCCCCGATTTTACTTCGATTTTTCGCCCGGGGGGCAGTCTGCCCCCTGCCCCCCTCTGGCTACGCTACTGACCAGTAGGGGATAAACGCCCACACTCATACCCCACCCCAAGTTTAACAAATAACCATAAATAAACAACAGACGCAGATGTTCAGGGATACCGTCAGACTATTCGAAGTGGAAGAGGGGAACTGGGGGCTAAGCATTCCGTTGGAGGGGCACATCAAAATGAAGGACTGAGCGTTACTGGAGGCGTCGTAGTGACACGCAGCGCTCCCCTGTAGGCATTGGCACCAGGGTCCACTGTGGGGCCCATGGTGGTCTCCAGGGGCGACGCTCCATTGGGAAGCCAATGGAAGCCCCGGATGCTCTTGGATATTTATAAATTGTGAACTCAAAATGAAGAATTCGACTATCTCCAAACGGCACTGAATACGCACCAAACATGCAAAAAATGGAAGTCACAATTTGACCATTTTTGTTAGTCTTACTCACACTAACGATTTAATGATGTGGGGGGGGGGAGGGGTAAAGGAATGCCGTGAAAATTTGGAAAAAGAAGCCCTTGAATGCCGTTCAATGGGATTTGGGTGCCTTAAAATTATAATTATGACAGATGTATGTCCTGCGTTCTCTTCAGCAATAAATGAAGAAGGATGGCTAGCGCCCGCTGAGACCATCCCTGCAGCCAGTGTACGCGCGAAGTGTCCAGGCAATTCTGGTAGTGAGTTTCAACGCAAATTTCGTGCAAGTTCTTATACTCCTTTCGGAGGTATTACCACTTTGTGAACCCTGGTGTGGTGCTTGTCTTCACCTCGGGGCGGATTTAGGAGGGCAAAGTTCCCTCTTTGAAATATGAAGGAAGCGGTGTTTTAAAATAAAGACTAAAGCTCATATTTGTTGGATACGATTTGACAAAGACAACGAAAGTCGCATTTTTTAACAGTTTTCGAACATAATATCTGACTACAAGATAATCGATGTGGAAATTGTGTTGAAAGGAGATGACTCAAGGCCGCAGTAGTCCCATAAGTGTTGAAAACAAATGCTGAAACAATAGCCGTGAATTACACTTCCCAATAAGGCAGTCCTTCACGTACATTAACAATCAGATGCACGAGAAGCGCGCTGCAAAATTGTACTTTTCAGAACATTTTCTGTACCGTACTTTTAGCTATAGGCGTAGGAGGCGGGGGGCTGGGGAGCTGCAGCCCCCAACCAAAACTTTTTTGTGAAAATTTGGGCAAAATGCTGAGAATTTTTCGGGCACCTATACTCTGAAAGAAAACTAATGCAATGATGTAGCTAAAGGGTATTAATAGTTTAAAAAACTTCCTTGGTAATTAATATAAAGTTTTGATTTGAATTGCACCAGCACCTATATATTCCGTATTAATTCATCACTATGTCTTTTAATGGTTAAACTTATATTATCATCATCAGTGGTATATTTGAGGGGCCATATCGCCATGCCCAACCCTCACTGATGCTGATTTTTTCTGTAAAATACGTAATTTTTTTAACACAAATTTTACTTCAAAGGTAGCATATGTGGCACAGATTGCATGTAAGGACACCTAATTTTTCAAAAATTTTCAAAGAAAAGAGGAGGGGGTAATGCCGATCTTTTTAGTACGTAAAATACGTAAATGTTTTAACACAAATTTCACTTCAAAGGTAGCATATGTGGCACCAGATTGCATATAAGGACACCTAATTTTTCAAAAATTTTCAAATGGGCGATCACCGACCTTGGCCTAAATTAAAGCCAATAAACAAGGTAGTAACACGGCAAATTATTGTATGTAATTGGCATGCGGTGTGATAACCGATGCATGCCTATATGATATGCACAGTAACATGTCGAACGTACATGGAGCGCGCGGAAAATTTGGGTAATATTTTTCGGGCAAGTCGGTCCAGCCCCCCCCCCCCCCAATCAACTTGGGCTCCTACGCCTATGCTTTTAGCCACATGATTGGCTGACAAAGTGACAATGAGTCCTCGTTTTCATATCGAGATATGTGTAAACGGTGTGTTTGTGTATATTTTTCATACCCAAAATCTCATTTGGGGAGCACACAGGGAGGGGTCACAGCCAAGGGCTTTTTCGGAGATGGAGGTGGGGGCTCCTGCCATGTGTCCCCACCCCTTGGGGACTCCACTGTACATGGGTAAGCAAAACCGAGACGCTGGTAGTAAAATCTGAAACACCAGATTACAATCGAGGTTAATGGAAACATTCATGTTTCAAGATATACCAAATTATTCTAAACATCCTTCATTTCTTGAATAGATTAATTGAGAGAGTGTCGCCCTCTTTAGTGCCAACATGCCCCAAACATGCCGAGAACACCGTCACATAGACCTGTAAGACGTGTAATGACCAGCTTATCTGCGAACAATGTCGACGTACAGGAGAACATGCTGGGCATTCACTTGAAGATATTAACACTACCTACCAATCTCTGGTAAATTATCTGAAAACAGCTAAAAAGAAAATAGATTGGATTAACGCTAAATTTTTGATTGCGAGTGATGAAAATCAGGATGAGGAAAATGAAATTCGATCTCAGTTTGAAAAGTTAAAGGACGTCTATTATAAGGAGAACGGAACCACCTTGATGAGGCTGAAAGATGAAGAGAATCAATTAGAAGAGTACGAGCAGGGTGAAAGGAAAACAATTAACCTTTCGAAAGAGGCAGACCAAAGGTTGTATGAATTTGAAGCAATTTAGGAAATGACAGAATTGGAAGAAAAAATGGAATATTTAGAACAGGAGAAAAAGAGTGTCCAAGAGAGGTTGGAGGCTCAGTTAAAAGAAAGAGATTTAATTGCTGCACAACAGCTACAATCTTGGACAAAACTCGTTGGAACACCCCTGCACCCCCGTTCCCCCGTACAATGTTGGAGGTAATAATGTCAATTAAAGATGCACCGCTTTAGTTTGGACACAACATTGTACTGGGGGAACGGGGGTTTCGTAAATCGTGCGCAACACTGTACTGGGGGACAAAGGTTTCCCAAATCATGCACGACATCATATTGTACACGGTACAACGGTTGAAGGTGTTCCAACAGTTTTGTCCAAGATTGTCTGAGAATTAGCAGCACATTTTTCAAAGGTTTTCGGAGAAATTAGAGCGATAGACTAAGAACTTCAGTTTATATTTTCAAACGTAATGAAAATTATTCTCTTAGGATGTAATCATTATGGCAGATTCCAAATAATAATAACAATAATCATCCATCAACGATAAACGGTAGTCACTGTAAAGGAAATCAAGTTAAATAAGTTCGACGGCAATTACTTTAAGATTGACTCTGAGAAAGAAGGAGTCAACTTACTGCCTGGAGAAAGGCAACATGAAGTCTTTTCTTCCCCTAAAAAAATGTGTACAACAATTTTAAACCCCATTTCAACTAAGCTTAAATCAGTTTCTAACGATAAACACTAGTTGTTCACAAAAAGGTCAATTGGTCCAGTGACTTTTTATTTTGTACTGTTTATCGTGGCGCTATTTCGTTTTGGCAAGATCCACTGACTGGTTTTCTTCTCCCTGTTGTTTAAGAGTACTGTAGGGAATATAAATATATCTACATATATATAGATATATATATATATATATATATATATATATAATATATATATATATATATATATATTATATAATATATATTATATTATATATATATATGTATGTATATATTACCCCCCCCCCCCCCCCGTTCCACCTTTTCAGTATTTTCCCGTAAGCGGTGCAATCGACATCAATTTTTTCACTGACAGGTTTTTTCGCCAAACCCTTTCACGTGGAGAGCCTACTCTATAGAATACAGTGAGTCTTTAACGTGAAGCTCGTTCCTTCCAAATAGAAAGCAATTGAGCCTATGAAAAGATTCGTGCCCAGGCTGATAATTTGCCTTTGAGAGCGTCGATGGCCTCTAATCTTTTAAGGAAACTGTTGCTTTTGTTGGAACGCAGTGGACGCTTGGCGTCCGTACAGTACCTCCCTTCTTTGTGATTGGCGAAATTCCGCAACAGCGCCCTCAACTAATAATGTCTATTTATTATGCATAGTGATCTCACCATTGGAAATGACGTCATATGCAGTTACAAGGGCCCAGTTGTTTTCCACCTTGTGCACGGTCAAAAAATATCCCCTCTTTAGCTCCTACTTGAGACCTGCCTAAACTCAGACAGTCTGAGAATTAGCAGCACATTTTTCAAAGGTTTTCGGAGAAATTAGAGCGATAGACTAAGAACTTCAGTTTATATTTTCAACGTAATGATAATTATTCTTCTCTTAGGATGTAATCATTATGGCAGATTCGCAAAATAATAATAAAAATATAATCATCCATTAACGATAAACGGTAGTCACTGTAAAGGATCAAGTTAAATAAGTCGACGCAATTACTTTAAGATTGACTCTGAGAAAAGAAGGAGTCTCACTTACTGCTGGAGGAAAGGCACAATGAAGTCTTTTCTCTTCCCCTAAAAAATGTGTACACCAATTTTAAAACCCATTACAAATAAGAGTAAATCAGTTTTCAAACGATAAACACTAGTTGTTCACAAAAAGGTCAATTGTCCAGTGACTTTTTATTTTGTACTGTTTATCGTGGCGCGATTTCGTTTTGGAAGATCCACTGACTGGTTTTTTCTTCTCCCTGTTGTTTAAGAGTACTGTAGGGGAATATAAATATATTTACATATAGATATATATATATATATATATATATATATAATAATATATATAATATATATATATATATATATAGTATATATATATATATATATTTTCTCTAATTCGGCACTTAGGGGAAAGTTGTTGTTGAAAAGTCGACCTTAAGGGGGAAAAATTTTTTCGGATGAAATATAAGTTTCGCCTTAACGTTTCCTCCACAACACTTTTTTCTATAGGAAATACGTAAACTTACAAGGGCGCCCTCTTAGATTTTACAAACTAGATGTCTTACTTTCAAAGTTGTCAAATTTACGGACACCTAGCTGTTAACACGTAACGGATGGCTGGCCATTGAAATAACGTTAATTATATTTTTAGACGTTAGGGCGAATTTATTTCTTATGTATTTTATTATCTTTTTTTCGCCCTTTGTACAAGCAAGTATAACAATTTTCCCTTAAGGTGGGAAATTAGCGGTTATATATATATATATATATATATATATATAATATATTATATATATATATATATATATATAGATATATATATATATATTATATATATATAATATATATCTATATATATATATATATATAGAGATATTATATATATATATTATATATATATACTATATATATGTATATATAATAACGTATATATATATATATATATATATATATATGTATATATATATGTATATATATAACATATATATATAGTATATATCTATATTATATATATATATATAGTATATATATATATATATATCATATATATATATATATATATATTATATATATATATATATATAATATATATATATATATAAATATATATTATATTATATATATATATATATATATATACGCTAATTCCACCTTAAGGGGAAATTGTTATATCTGCTTGTACATAGGGCGAAAAAATGATAATAAACAATACATGAAAATAAATTCGCCCTAACGTCTAAACATATGATTAACCGTTATTTCAATGGCGAGGCCATCCGTTTCGTGTTAACAGCTAGGTGTCCGTTAAATTTGACAACTTTGAAGTAATGGGCATCTAGTGTGTAAATCTAAGAGGGCGCCCTTGTAAGTTTACGTAATTCCTATAGAAAAAGTGTGTGGAAACGTTAAGGCGAAACTTATATTTCACCCGAAAAATTTTTTCCCTTAAGGTCGACTTTCAACACAACTTTCCCCTAAGTGCCGAATTAGAGAAATATATATATATATATATTATATATATATATATCCCAACTTGCAACGTTGATGTTACTACGAACTTGTATTGTCCTTTTAGATCAAGGAATCAAGAACACGTAAACACAACTTTACTACTCAAAATACAATTTGTTATTTCAAGACAAAAAGATATCCATACATTTACCAACCACCTTCAAAAAACGTAATCGGGGTCCATCACTAGATAGACCTAGGCTTTCTTTAACAATTCACCTCCACCATCACCTCAGCGCTTTTCTAAATTAAGTGTGTGTAAATTCTAGATGTGAGACACATTCCCTATTTCGTATCTTGAGATACAGTGTAATCAATGTTTTAGTGTTTGGCTTTGTGACCTCAGACGACTTGACCACCCTGTAACAATAGGCGTCTTCCGTATAATGTTTCATCCAGGTACCAAGAGTAGTAGACCTCTATAGGTCAGAGTTAGTACCTCCGTGAGAGGACGTACAATGTTCCCGAGCTAATTAGCGTCACAAGCAGTCAAACACACACACACATACACACATTGAATAGGGCTACTATGACAATTATACAAATATTCTTTGCAAAAAGTTAAAGTTGTGTACAGTATTGACTACACTTAAAAGCTGTTTAAAACTCAACCGTTTAAATGCGTAAGTGGGATACATCACAACCCCATCGCGACCGTTATAAATGCAAGGAACACTGACCAGTTCGGAAATTACCCCTTTTGGGAGAACCTAGTTTTCCCCCGATCGGAAGAAAACTTGGTCATGTGCTCCGCCATTTTGCCTATTTTACCCACAATTCCACAGGTTCTTTTTGTGCATTTTCAGTGGCAAATGATGTATGAAACCCCTTACCAAATTAACTGGCCTTATGTAATGCATGTGGGATTAAACGTATACACCAGGTAGGTATATTGTCACAGCGACCGAATAGCCACTTTCTCATCGGTGGTTCTTGCTAAACCGTTCGGGTAGCAAGCTATAAGCATGGGCGTCCGCAGAAAAAAATTCAAGGGGGTAAAATTTTTAGGGGGCTCAACTTTTTTCCTGGAAAATATTTTACTCCCAGAAAAGAGTTTAGATGCTACTTTCACACAGTGTTGAAAAAGGTGTAGCAAGGAATTTGACAAGGGGGGCGAAGCCCATAGATAGACTCTCAGAGCTCCTCGCCACCATGGGTTGGCGCGGAGAGCAAGAAAATTTTGGCCCAAAATACTTCCCAGATCGCTGGAAATGGCACTTTCAAGACCTATTTACTGCATATAAAAAGGGGAAACACAGCAATATCGTTAAATAAACTTTAAAAAATAGTTTAAAGTGTCTAGTCTTTTAACGTCTATAACATTCATTTTTCATCTTTCATGAGACAGGCAAAGGAGCTATAGTAAGTATGCCCATTTATTTGAAAGTTAGAAAACAGCTCCGGCAAAACTTGGACAAAACAATTACTGGATTACTCGATCGTAAACTACACGATTTAGTCATTGCGTTACAAAAGTAATGCATATGGGGTACATTTTAAATGATAAAGGTGGTATTTGCTAATGATTGCCATACTTATATTTCAATAGTGTTTGCTACTCACTACAGTGGAGGAAGATGCGAACTGCAATAGTAGTTCCAATGATTTTTGTTAGTTTATTTTTCTGTTTCGCCTTTTTATATCCTACGAATTATTGAGAGGTTATTGAAATTATTAGCAATCTTAGAAGAAAATTTGACAGTGTTGTCGAATATCCTCATATTACCAAATGTGTGGTGCATGTTACTGCAGAACCTCTAAGCAATGTTTTTTAACCTTTCTCTTTGTTTTGGTAGACCTTCCTTTCCTGCCTCTGCCCATAATTGGTACTTGCACCCTCCCGGTAGTAAACCTGTATGGGTTTAACCTTGGTCATCTGGGCATGGGTCATCTAGTATTTATTCCATGCTGGGCACATAGTATTTGGCCCAAATAGAACTGTACATGGACTAGCCCAAATTAATTAATGGCCATCAAATGAGAGACCTATAGCGAGCACTTGGGCAATTACATGTAGATATCTTTTAGGCTGGCTCAAATGGGTAAATGTGGTGAAACGCTCAGCTGGGCCACTGAATGGTGTTTTTTCTGGGCTGGCCCATGGGTACCACATGGGAAAAACCTGGGTCACGTGATGTGGGTATAGCGCAGGCAAGTCCATATGCAGTGGTGTTGGGTAGAGGCAGCTTGTAGGAGGTGTACTGTTGCTCTAATCTCTTGCAAGAAAAACAAAATATTCCCAATGTCGTCGATATGAAGCTAGTAAAAAATGCACCACAGTCTAGATAAGAAATACATGACAACGTTTCTACCCACAACAGGGAATTTCCAAGTGTTGTTGTTCCTTTACAATTAAGTAGGATTGCAACTTTCTTTACTTAAGTCAAGTCAACCTTTAATCATAGCTAAACTTTGCTGAAACAATCCACTGACATCTTTTGGTTAAAAACTGTGATGTAGTCTGGAACGGGGCCACGCATGACAGACCCATGAAGCAGAGGTCTGAAGGTCAAGAGGCTGGTCATCTTCAGTCCAAGTTGTCCCTTGGGGACATAACTCCTTTGGGGAGCAGACATCCTTCCGGGGGTAACGTTTGGTTTTCTCTCATCGGCTCTTCGATCACCAGAGAGTTAAGGGGACTTTGGAAAAAAGTTTGGAAACTGGGAGGTCGTTGGGTGCTCCCATACGAAGTGTGGAACTTGAGTACAACTATCAAGCAGAAGTAGTACAGAGAAGGGCCAGAAATCAGTGACCCAAATGGGCCTCGAAGGTATCCCGTATGGATCATATCGGCTGGGACATAGGCGCCCCCTTATGAGTCTTAAGTGCATAATTTAAATGGAGCCCATACAACATTGTGGCCGGTTCACCCACATGGTACATAGACTGCCCGTTTTGGTGCCCTTAGCTAAGGAGTACTGGACTCCACATCAGTGGGAATGTTACCTGGGTTTAAGGCTGTGGTGATCTATCTTACTGCCCTACATTACAGTATGGATTTTTTTTAGGTTTAAGTGAAAAGTTTTCTACTTATTTTCTAATTTCTTAAGAATTATTCCAAAATAAACAAAACCGCCCCACCCTGCAGTTTCTTTTCTCATCGAAATTATCACACAAAAAGAGGTTTTCTCTTTAATACCAGGGGGGTGAAAAAGGTTACCCGTGTATAAAAAGACCACGGCATCCAAACTGAAGTGAGTGTATCTGCAGTTGCCCTTTCAAATACCACCTGATACCAGATTTTTTTAAGGATCTTATTTTTCCGACCGCACTATTTATGTCTCATACAAACCTTAGGCTATTTCCCACAGACCTGGCATTTTACCCTTATTTATCAGTCGTTGGGCCAAGCCCGTAGCCAGACAAGGTACTGAAGAGGGGGGAAATAGCTTCAAGGGGGAGGAGCCAAATATTTTCTTACGAGAGCATACTAAAACAAATTAAGGCAATGGTAATTTTGAATTTTGTAGGAGGCGAAAACATTTTTCTAGGCCCCATCCCGCTTGGCTACGGGCTTGCGTCGGGCCTAATGACAGTTAACTTAGTGTGCTATGAAGAATAAATACATGTAGGCCTACTGTAACGTGTCCAATATAATGAAGCCGACCACAGCTACATGCCTTGAGCGCAATTGCACTCAATCACTGTGTCTGGAGGTGTGAAATATTTCCCGTAGGTTGATCAATACATACTTTTCATATAGGAGTATTATAGTGCACAGGTAATTACTTCAGAAGGGTACGACAATAACTCACATGTTTACCGTTAAATTACTTCTTCTGCACGCTTCTAAATGCCCATTGTATCGGTTCACAGTTTTCGCGAGCCGTGATAGCACCCATGTCCTTTTTGAATTGCAATCCGGTAGTTACACAAAAGAAAATAACGTCAAGACCGTCCGTAGTGTCAAATCGTTTTACCGCTTGCGTGTATGTAAAGAACTCTTACGTATTACACACATATAAATTATGATCTGCACACAACAGAAATGAGATGCCCTTTGACCGTCGCCGTTTCAACCGTTGAAGAACCAGAATAGAGAGGGACTTTCCCAGTTTTAACACTTTTTAATAGCGCCACTGACTACGACGACTACGGAACGCTCGGAAGGACATATTGGAGATTTTCTCTGGGGAAATCTTACTACACTATAGAAAAGGGAAGGGTGTGCACTATTAGGAACTAAAAAGATGCATACAACAGTTGCGTGGCTGAGTCACGGAAATCGAGAAGCATGTTTAAAAAAGCATAACTTGGTCATGCAACATCCACCAGCCTTCATTTAACCCTTTCCTGACAGGTATTTCAGTGTTTAAATTTAAAAAAAGGAAGATTTTCAGGAATTTTTTGGTTAATTTAGAAGAATATTTTCTGTAAGAACCTATATATCATTGTAAAGAGCAGTAGCGTAGCTAGGACTGTGTCATGGGGAGGGTTTTGGAGTACGACATGAGGGAAAGGTCTAAGGGGAGGGAGAAAAAACGGCTATTTTATATCTCCAGATGCAAAATGGTGCAATATTTGTGCCTCAGATGTAATAAAGTTTATAGTGATCATGTGTTTTTTGCAATTATTTTTTCAAGGTTGGGTTGGGGGGTGGTTCAACCCCCCAAACACTCCCCGTGGCTACGCCACTGGTAAAGAGCAAAAATCTGGAATTTTAATGAACATTTTATTTTTGTAAACTAATCTCATTATGTATGCAAATAGAATGCCAATTATATGACGTCATACGTTTTTTCTTTCTATAGAAAATACCCATACAGATCGCTATTATTTTGTAATTTGTGGTGCAGGAGATTATTTCACTTAGTTTTCTCTTTCATTCTATCCTTGCCATTTATGCAAATCTCTTGTTATCTCTATATACGGAATTTCATAACGGACATTTTGGTGTTTGAACGGAAAAGATCGGACTTTCTGTTGTTCAGTTATAAGTTTTTGTATTGGGTCGGGTTTGGGGGATTGAAATGTAGATTTTGAACGAAAATAGCTCATTTTTGAAAATTTTGCTTGAAATATTTCTAAATTCCCTACACTTGGCATCTAATCACCTCTCATGGTGTTTCTTTAGGTTCTGAGGTTTTCAGAAAAAAACTGAGTAGGGTGACCTTTTCCTAAGTGCCTGAACGGTTTTTTGAAAATGTGACGTCATTTTTAGCAATTTTGGGCATTTGGGGGGCATTTTTTTAATGTAAACAACTATTTTTTGTTATTTTTTGAAAAAACCCCATATAAATGGTGACATTTGATAGATCTTTTTGTTTGCTTTATTTTGATGGTTAAGCTCATACATTGTGTGCCAATATGGGTTTGTGGAATTGAAAATCTATGAGGACTACTGTGGCTTTGTCTTGGAGATGTACTAGGCAGGTGCTTTGGTTTAAATCGAGAAGGGGCTGGAAGTAAACTAAAAAGGGAGAATTTTTACTGTTTGGGGTGAGTGTACATAACAAAAAGAAAGAAAA
This sequence comes from Holothuria leucospilota, assembly GCA_029531755.1. Taxonomy (NCBI): domain Eukaryota; kingdom Metazoa; phylum Echinodermata; class Holothuroidea; order Aspidochirotida; family Holothuriidae; genus Holothuria; species Holothuria leucospilota. Next base: position 3,428,763 of record CM055970.1, read on the forward strand.
TTAAAAACATCGAGAGAAAAGAGTTTGGAGAAAACAAGTTTAAAACTGGTCAAAAGAAGCCGGACCTTGATTTCCATCGAAAGGGAGTTCCATAGACAGGGTGCAGCGTGGTTGAAGTTTGACCTCCAAAATATTTTGTACGAGGGGTGGGACATTTAACTGGTTACCTGTTCTAGAGGCGGTTTGCTCATGGTTGCTGGATGCAAAGAGTTACCCGGATAGGCTGGGGTACCAATTTTAAAACCACAAAAACCTAAGCTGCTAAGAGCAGAAACTCGTAGTCCACGTGCTGTCTAACAGGATTTCTAACAGGCTTAATAACGGGGCACAGCGACCCGAAGCCTAGACAACACTGAGCGACGTTTGTGGAAGGAGGGCGAACGAAAAGTGCCAGGTGCGAAGCACACCAAGAATCCTGGGATTTTATTGAAAAAAATTTGAAAATCCGTGGTCCATATTGGAGAAAATTTAGGGTTTTATCGATTTCTGTGCCAATATGTTTGGCTTTCTATTGCAGAAATAACTAAAAATGTTCTGGTTCTGTTGAACAATCTGCTCTTATGAGAACAAAATCAAGTAAACCGAAGGGGGGGGGGGTCGGATACTGGTCCAGGTCAAAGATTACACACCTAATCGTACCTATAAAGGCTCCCCGACGAAACTGGAAAACTTCTCCAGCCCCTGTCCAACCTTGAGGTACCCCATACCTGCTATTATGCAAGCAAAACTTCCTTTGGAATTTTAAGATTATTCTGGGAGGTACTTGGAATAAGTCGATACTGTCATTACAGTGCCACAGTTGACATAAATATTTTTTACTTCTCGCATATAAAAACATGAATCGACACGCCCTTCTCACATTTTACAGATGAAACAAGCAACTTGAGAAGACTCTTTAAAATGATGACAACATAAAAACAGTTGAGACATAATAGTAAAGAACTAATATACGCAATCTTTTGTGTTTCTGTGAAAGCAGATCATTAAGTCTATCTCACACAAACAAATTGAAATAATTATGTTTGTTATTAAATGTTTATCTTTTTTCGTTTCATATAGTTTGTAACTTCGATTTCCTTCACTTTCAAACTTGCATGTGAGATGAGTAAGCGTACTTTCAATTAAGAAGCAGGCCCTCTATCAAAATAGGAGATACTCAACCAGCATGGTGGGTGGCATCCTTTAAACCCCTGTCTCGTGCGCATACTGTATACTGAACGGACAGTCCTCCTGGTAACTATAATCCTTTACTACTTTTGCCTCCATTCTAAACCTATCGTTTCAATCTATTGAAAACCACACCCACGTGGAAATGTGCATAATTTCTCGAGATAGTGCTCCTAAGAGGAGGGCGCTCTTAATAAAACAAGCCAGGCGGCTTATCAAAACTTATTCCATTTAAATATCTAATTTAAAGCATACTCCAGGCCCATATTTAGTTTTGCTTTCTTAAGTGGAACTTAAACAAAGCATTCTGGTTATGTCATCAGTTTCTATGTTAGATTTCTCAAAATTAACCTATCACGTTCCCCACTAAAAGGTAACTTTGTGATATCATGCTTTCTTAGTGATGACAAATGTTTTTGACTTCTGAGGTGCATACCATCCTATAATTTGTTACATAAAAACACAAAACCTTTTTTTAGGAAAGAACTTTTTGTATATTTAATGTATTTGTATTGCCTAATTAAATACCAGATGGTATGACTGAATTCGAGTTGAGGTTGCAAGGGGTTTGCACGTGGTTTCCAATAATTCCACTCACACTGTTCTGCGGGGATAAGAATTATACGGAATGCATTATACTGTTATATGGTGGAGTTTCGCAAAGCGCAGGCCAAAACAACATTTTTAAGAGATTACAGTAACGGTTTAGTTCATTTTATCTTGAAAAAGAAATAATTAGATTTAAAGTCCTTCTTACCTTGATAATTTGGTAACGGAATATTTTTTATTTTAAGGTGAGGGACGGGGGAGAAAAATGAAAGTTTTGTTCCCACTCTTTGGTTTTGGACACCACCCCTTCCCCTCCCACATGATTACTCCCTTGTCCCGAGCAATTCAGAGATGAAAATCAGGACATTGTGGATGATAACTGTGCGAAGGATTATCTCGGCAATCCCTCAGTGATGATGGCAAGAGCAAGGCATGGGGATAACATAATGAGCGTCTACTAAATACTGAATAACCCAATTATGATGAGGATCTATACTCACCCCAAGTACCAAACCCGAGTACTCTGAAAGATAGTGCTCATTCTCCTGTTCATCTAATTTACAAATATACTATTTTACAGACTTGTAGTGAGTAAGAACTCGTCCTCACGGTTTTACACAATTGTCTCTATACGTTCCCGTGAGAATGGATTTGTACTTATACTCGTTCCCACAGATTTTGTTGTGCATGCTATGCTTTGGATCGAATGCAAAATTTTGTACTCGTACTCATGAAAAGATGTGTACTTTTACTGGTACTCACAACAAGAGACACTTCACTTCTACTCATAACGATGTGCTCACATTATACCGTATGCTGCGATATAACCCTAGTCAAGTTCGTAAGAAACAGACGGGGGCGGGGGGTAAATACAACAAATCACCGCCTTTGATCACCTAACTGTTGAGGGTTGGGGACTTTAAACAGCGGATGTTCAATTACATAAAGCACTTTTTACGAAGACGTACGTGCCATTTGGTCAAAACTAGTGACTGTTAGTTAAACATCAGATTGATGAAGTCGATAACAAATATAATTATGTCAAACGAACAAACAGATGGAGAGAACATGTTGAGTGTGGAATTGTAATTATACGTTAGCTGTATCTCAAAATAAGGACATTACGAGCAGTGCTCGTGGTTTACCATACCTTCAATAAAATAGGAAAGTAATTTGATTTCACCTAACGTATAGCTAACCCGAATGCACCCACGCACATACGCAGACGAATATTTACCGTATTCAGCAAACGGATCACAGACTTTTATCGTTATATACCGTGTGCTAAAAGTTGTTTGGGATTCCAGCTAGGAATACTAACATAAGTAAAGAATTTAATCAGCTTTTAAAGTGACGGAACGTTGTATTTTTTCCGGTTATTACAACTTATATATTTAATTGTTGGAATTCGTCATCTCTGTACGTCGTGACAAGTTATTAAACATATAAAAAATTTTATACACCACCACTTTTCGGTAAGTATTATAATGTGAGAAAGGAAGTGAAAGAATTTCACTTTGTGGTAAAATCATTACTTCTTTTTATTTATATTCTTATACAATGAAATGTTACAATGTATGCAAGGAATATTGCATGATATGTTTAACTATTGATTTAAGCTCTAATGTAGACTATGAAGTGACGTTATTGGTGCAAATATTTGGAAGTTGAGCAAATTTTTGACAGTATTTGGTATTTTAACAAGGAATTAAAATCACACTGCTGTATTCTTAAAAATATTTGCTTCAAATTGGAGAATCAACACTTCTGAATAACGTTTGAGACTACACCCCAACTATACCCCACCTCATCCCTTTAACTACACCAGTTTGGCCAGTGTTGTTGTGCAGAGTAAATTATATTCTCCTTACTATGAGTTGCAACTTAAACATGCCCAAGTGTGACTATTTTGTGGTTTTCCAGGAACATGTATAGACGTAGGAGCCCAAGTTGATGGGGTGGGGGGGAGGGGGGCTGTAACGACTTGTCCGAAAAAATATAACCAAAAATTTCCGCCCGCTCCACTTGCGTTCAAGACGTTAATGTACAAATCCTATAGGCATACATCGGTTTATCACTACCGCATGCCAGTTACATACAATCATTTCCTGAGCTACATCATATATCGATTAAAATTTATGGGAAGTCGTTAGAATAATGATAATAATCAGTGGCGTAGCCAGGATTTCTCTCATGGAGGTGTGGGAGGCATGCATTATGTTGTGTGATGGCCGGCCTGGGGGGATGGGTCTAAGGGAAGGGTCCCTCCCTCTTGAAAAATTTTGAAAACTTAGGTGTCCTTACTGCAATCTGGAGCCACATGTGCTACCTTTGAAGTAAAATTTGTGTTAAAAAGTTACGTATTTTAGGTAATACAAAAAGAAATCGGCATCAGAGAGGGAGCATGACCCAATGGCTCCCTAAATACACCACTGATAATCATAATATAACTTTAACCATCAAAATTCTCACTGGTGAATTAATACCGAATAAATAGGTGCTGGTGTAATTCAAATCAGAAATTTATTTTCATTACCAAGGAAGTTTTTTAAACTATTGATTCCCTTTAGCTACATCATTGCATTATTTTTCTTTCAGTAGGTGCCCGAAAAATTCTCAGACCATTGCCCGAATTTTCACAAAAATATTTGGTTGGTTGCTGCAGCCCCCACCCCCTCCTTCTATGCCTATGTCTAAGAAATGAACTCCCAAACGTTCTTTAGAAATTGCTGAAGGAAATATTGTTTTAGTTTACCACGGATAAACCGATATATTAGTACGAGCAGTAAATGAGTACCAACTGGTATCTTCTAGAGGAATTCAATATAGTTTACAATCAAGTAATGAGTGAGGAAATGCCATTCCAGTCCCTCGGGTTCTCCCAGGGATGAAAAATTCAACATCTATCAAGAGGCACATCCCTACAATTGGGTTGAAAACACTCAGGTTAATCACATTTTTTTCTTGTTAGTGCGCAAGTCATTTTCTTCGCTTTTTTATTTGGGAAATGTCAGTGTTTCTTCCCACGGGGTAGCCATAAATGGACCTTATACATTGATGTCACGTGGCTTCATTTTGGAGGTTAAACAATGAAGCACACTAGGGTAGACTTTGCACATGCTCGTAACTGACTAACACGCATATACACATATCAGCTGTTTTCGTTTGTTGGTGTGAGTTGCAATGATACACGCTTTACTTTATAGGAGTGCACAAGGTCCATAACCTTGCTTTTTGCTTCCTTGTACTTCAGTCTTGAAGGAACCAGAAATACTCCTAACGAAAGCTCGACAACTCTGAGTTGGAAGTGTCGTGCTGACGCGAAGCGCTCCCCTGTAAGTGTTGCTATCCAGTGGGTACCGTTAGGTCCCTTGTGGGGACCAGAACAATGCGCAGGTAGGAGTACACTGAGCAAAGCCCCAGAGGCTCTAGAGTATTTACAAAATTGTGACCCTTAGAATGAGCATTTTACTATTTCCTTGTATGCCAATAACAGGAAGCCCTCACAGTATAGCATCGAAGGTCCATCTACAGCGGGGCGGATCCGGGGACTTGCAGCAAAAAGTTTGCAAACCGAAGCCATTAAATGTCATCTTTTGGCCAATACATTTCCTCCTTTATTTTCAGCATTAAATGAGAAAATTGGTGGCTAGTGCCCCTGAGACCACCCCTGATGTACGCGCGAAGGGTGGAGAAAATTCTGGTATTAAGTGCGAAAGAAATTTGCGTTAAAGCACTTACCCCTTAGTAAGGTAACACAATTTTATGTGGTGCTTGGTTCCGCCTCGGAGAGGATTCATGGGAGCAAAGCCCCCCTTCCCCCCTTGCAATTTTTAAGGCATCGGTAGTTAAAATAAACCGACATTAGCCTGCGAAATGAAGCGTTTTAATTAGCCTCATGTGTTTTTCGATGTACGCTAAAAAGGCAACAAAACCGCAGTCTTAACAGTTTTCGAACATAAAATTGAACTTTAAGGTAATCGGTGAGGGATTTGTATTGCATGGAAAAAAAACTGTTGAAACCATAAGTCTGTAGAGTTTATATTTCCCAGTAAGGCAGTGCTTCACAAAGTTCAACAAAATAGATGCCCGTAAAGCTCACCACAAAATGAAGTTGTGAGAACATTTTTGTGCAATTTTAGACCAGTGATGGATCGATGGATCGTTTGCAAATCGATATATAAACGATGTGTTTGTGCGTAATTCTTTCCATACCCAAAATCCCCCTGGGAGACACCAGGCGCGGTTCTAGACTAAGTTTTTTAGGGGTAGGTCCAGAGGGGGGGGGGGTTGAAACGACAGAATACAATTTTCTAAATAAGAAAATCGGCAATGCCAGGCTGAAGACCATGATAATAAATACAGTATTATACCATACATAATACATTCAACGTATATATTCATGTCATGTACAGGCATTGTTTTATTAGGAAGAATGTAGTTAACGTTACTTCATCCTGACCAATTCTTGCGTCAGTGAATTACGTGTCCTCTTTGAGGAACACCTTGGCTACTTCGACTTGATTCTTCAACCTTTCATTATTAATGCCGGCGTTGCGAATGATGCCAACGAGGACTGCATCATACCAATGTCCAGGAAGCTTGGCGAAGAAGGTTCTGTTGCCCCACAAGCCTTGGTGATGTCGGGATTTTTAACAAAGCGACGATCAATTTCATTGTAGATGTTATCGATCATCTCGTGCATTCCTCGGCGGTACTGACTGTAGCCTGTATACGGAGAACTAAACTCATCATCTTGCCGTTTCGGGAGAGCATGCGTAATGCAGAAGTCTTCCGTCCCCCGAGGTGGGCAGTGTTGTCGTCGTGACGGTTGCTCCGTTTCATCGGTGATGCCTATTCTACCTTTTTCGGTGACTGCCTTGGCTTTCACCAAGATACCATCGAACGCCTCTTGGCACCACATGTTTTATAGTCGTCGTTGTTGCTTTAGCCACCTTCTCCACGTCGACGAAGTTGATACTTCGCCCCTGGAGAAGAGTTGAGAGAGAGTACGCCTTCCCCAGTAGTTCATACAGGATGTGGAGCATAAAGAATGCCTTGAATTCATGCAATTTCACAAGAAGACCACGTGCCTCAGCTGCTTCACGTCCATGTTGTCCGACTACGTCATCTTCGAGAGGAAACTGCAGATTCCTCTGTATCGGAGTACGAAAAGGCTTGTTGTTGAAGGCTTTATACCTGCATGCCCATCTGGTGTGGCTTTGCTACTGCACTTCCATGACCCTCACACCGCTTTCTTTTTGTTCTTGGGTGAAAAGATCATGATGTTTGGTTGATGCATTGACAAATCGATATACGACCTGAAACAATCCGATCATATCAGCTGCATGTTTCACAGTCTTACAATTTTTCAATACACGCAAATATAGCATAAAGGTATACAAAACCTCGGACATTGGGGGGGGGGGCTGAGTACATTTTGGGTACCGCTTGAGCCCCCAAGGCCCGCCTTCCCCGTAGAACCGCGCCTGGGAGACACACGGGGACACGACAAACGTTTGGTGAGCGCCCCCTTGCCAACGCCACTGCAATTAAGTGCTTAATATTTGGCGAAATTGCAATTTTGTTGCAGGTGAGTGCTCACCCAGTGTTATTTCAAGAAAGCTTTGTTTCACCCTCCCAAATTTTGCTAACATTGACCTAGATCTTCCAGAAACTTACAACAAATTAAATCTCTCAGCGCCGGGCCCTGAAAAACCACTTCAGCAGAGGTAACGACTGAAGCTCATACTACACCTTTGGTCCTTTCTGCATGACCCCGTCCCCAAACCAGAACACGAGAGAAATTTCTTTTGATAGGGCTGCGTGTATTTCTTCCTGAAGTCATCTGGTACATCACACTAGGTAGGTGGCAATTCAAAAGCAAGAAACTCCCTTTGGATCACTGGCGAAAATGATTGCAGTAGACTCTTGTGAATCAGAGCCGTCAGATATGTCCCCACATCTTTCCTGGTCTCATATAGTACAAGGCCTTCATCTAGTTATGTAGATTTATTACAACGCCTCCACTTCTGGTGCCTATATTAGTTAAGTGCTTCCGAATCATGGAGTGTAATTATGTTTGAACTGTGGGTAACAGGGGACCATATATATATATATATATATATATATATATATATATATATATATATATATATATATATATATTATATATATATATATTTTATTGTGTATTTTTTAAATTGTACGTTTGGCCGTGTCAACGATCACTTGCATTTTTGCCACCTGATGAAGGGTTTAAACCCGAAACGTCGTGGAATTTTTCACAAACTGTTAGCACTATTTACTACTTCATTTTTACCTACCTACTTCATAAGTGCTACGCAGTACTTTGACCTTATATATATATATAATATATATATAATCTATATATAATATAATATATTATATATATATATATATATATATATAATATATATATATATATATATGTCAGAAACTTAAATCAAATTACCAGGAATTAGTCACATATAAAATGTTCTTTAATATCTTGTCTAACGTGTTTTTCTTAAGTACTGGAGTTTTCATGGACGAGCTCGTTGTATAGAACGGACAATTTCATTGGGATTAGGGTAATGGCTTTCCAGGAGTCTTAGAGAAATGGCACAAGGCCTTTATCATAGTTTAAGTTTTACTTAAGGCCTGATGCTACAACAATGAGTGTCATATGTTAATCTCCGTGAGTGCCCACCGCCCCAGTCACCCTTTTATAAAAGAAGTACTCTGGGCCACTAGCAGTGTATTCTATAATATCAATAATAAAAAAACTGAAGTGAAGGCTATAAAGTTGTTGAATTATGTCGGACCGTTTTCTTTTTCTATTACAGAGAAAAAAGAATATTATCTCTAAAGAAGGAGATGGAATTGGATGCGTCAAACACATTATTTGTTACGTAAGTACACGAAGCGTTCTTGTTGATCATTAACTTTGGGGTAACACCAATTTGAAGCTAAAACTTTTCTCCTTTCCTCTGCAGGCAGGATTTGACCAAGGATGAAACCAACTTTTTCAACAAGTCATTGGATTGGTGCAAAATGTTTCTAAAAGTCATTTCGAGACGCATGGGCTTGTTATACGGAATACTGGCTGGGTTATGTAGATCTATGCAAATCATACTTGCTCGATCACTGACTGGGACTCTACCCGCAGATCAGTTAATGTTTGCCAGAAGTATTTTTATGATGGTAGTTATCATTCATGTTTCATGGACTTCTAGTATTTCCTACACTAATGTAGACTCAATGTTGTACATTGTCTATGGAGTTTTAAATGTGGCAGGCATATACACCTCTTATATAGCTCTAATCTTTACTACAACAGGCAATGTAAACGCAGTGACAATGAATTTGGTGATACCAACGGCCATTTTGTCTTATTTTATTCTAGAAGAATCTATCACCTCCAGACTAAGCATCCCTATATTCGTTATCAACTTTGTAGGCATAGTCCTCATTGCCAATCCATCATTTACGACAGAGGGAGATATGAATGAGATATATAGCGACCTCATTGGTGTTTCTCTGTCTTTTGCTTCATTAATTAGCATTGCGTTAAGTCGTATTGTTGGGAGAAAGTGCAGTCTCCGGGGATCTCTCGATTCATCATTAATGACTATTATGTCAGGCGTAGTTGGAATGTCTTTTTGTATTTTTATGCTAATTAGTGGGAGTTCATGGAAGATGGTTTCAACTCTCTCTGATTCTTTCAAATTATTTCTATTTTCTACGTCTGCGTTACTATCAAACCAGTTTACAGTTCTTGGAGTAAAATATGAACAAGCCAACAATATTGCTATTCTTTGCACTCTTTCTGTGCCATTAGCATACTTAGCTAGTCTGATATTATTCAATGAGGTACCAACTCTGCTAAATGTAATAGGTGCTATGATGGTGTTAGGATCGACCCTTGTAAGCTATTTCATTTTTTAATATTGTCTAGCAAAACCTACGAATTCACATGTAACTCAATGCAAAGCTCCTGTGTGCTGTAATAGAGAAAGTTATAAGTAAAATGATCATGATTATGATTCTGCAGCCGATGGAGGCAGGAAGCAATTCCCCCTCTCAACCCAAATATCTTGGGCAACGTGTCATTTCTTGGACAATCGCCTAAATTTATTAGATAGCCCGGAAGGAAAAAATAAATTTCAACTTGAAAAGGTTTCACATCAAAGTTGTTTTTTCTGAGGTTTTCTTGAATTCTTCCGGTCTGTGGCCCGAATTGTTTCATTTTTAGTCCAAATCTTGCAGACGTAATTCTGATTCTTGCTGCAACCGTCAATTATCTTGCCTACTAAATTCGACCAAAAATGAAAACGTCAGGAGACATAAAATTGTGTCAACCCTTTCTTTTAGTTTCACACTTTAAATTCGGTATGTAAGACAACTATCTTAAAATTGCATGGCACCCCTTTATGAGTAAACGCCTGTCAAATTACTAAAACTTCATCCAAGCTCCTATACGAACGTTACGTAATGGGGATTCTGGTAAGCTGAGCATGTGTTAATTAAAGGCTTTTCTACTGTAAACAGAAAGAATAGTGTAAGCAGAATGAATAGCAGAACTTGGAGAGGCATAGAGGCGGCGATCTGTTAAAATAAGTTGGGGAACACCTACAGCTAGCGTGAACACTGCATCTTCTGTCAGTCGTACAGGGGACCACCATAGGTTCCTGTTGGGGTCCATGGGTGAGGATCCAATCAATTTGGTATATTCTAGAGGACACAGATCATATATTTCTGATCTAACGTACTCCCCATCATTAATAAGCTAATATCACAATTATTTCATATGGAAAATGTGTGTGATAACATTTATTTTTTTTTTCTGCGTACCTCTAAATATTGGGGGATATTTGATATTATGTCTCCACTAAAAATATTGAGGGGGACATGTCGGCCCATGGGGACTCATGGATCTAATGGAGTGTTGGAAAACTGATCATACCTCACACCGCCTTTGAAGTAATGGGGTGTCTTTTCATTGATGGCTCTAGTCCCGGCGTGTTAGTTTAACGGATTGCACTGCAAATCGCCACATAAAATACTTATTGCGTGTGATTTAAAAATGTTAAAATTGGGAGTTTTCATGATCAATGTAAATGTGATTAAGCATGTTTAAATGATGATGTCAACAAACTAAAGATTCTGTGTTCAGAAAGAATATTTTTCGCTTCAATTAATTTTGTGTGGTTTGTAGGTACCCTCGTTTAACACAGCAGAAACGTTGGAGAGCTTGTTGTTGTAGTTATGAAGGTATACATAATTGCAAGGCTTGCCTGTATCAAGTTATGAATCGTACGCCCATATAGTTATTTGACTTTTACGTAAAATCATAACAAGTACGTCTAAACAAATATCACGGAGAGCTCTTTAAACCTTCAGTTACTGAATCGGTCCTACATACGTCACTTCCGTATGTTAACAGCGTTTGGAGTAGTAACTATTAACGCTGTCCAATCGTTTCAAGCCAGCCTTTATCGTGCAGTGGGTTAATTGCCATGATTAATAACCTAAAGAAACGTCCTTCGACTAACTCATTTCGACCAGACAAATTAAATACACAAACTACGCGAGAGGAGTATGACTAGCTTATCTTTTGTATAATATGCCTGTCATTTCGATGGCGTGGGTTCGAATCTCACCGCTGCCACCCTTTAAAACGTGCCGCCGGGTGAACATAGAAAATCAAGGTAACTCCTTAAATGAAGGAATAAATCAAGATGAAAGAGGCACAGACATTGATTATATGTTATCTTCTTTTAACTTTAACGTCTTGGGCTGCCCTGCCGCGTAGCAAAAATATTTTACAAAAAGAGGTGAACTTAGACAGGGGTAAAGCAAAGCTAAATGTTAGTGAGGAGTATTTGTACATTCAAATCCTACAGCTGTCACATACTTATTAAAATACGGCCACATGATTGGGAGAGGGAGTTCAATCACTTTTAATTGTTTCATTTGTATTTCATATCCATTGGTGGAGGGTTTGCCAACTTAAACAGTTCGGGAGATAACCGCTTTCGATTTTCGCCCGATCGGGGAAAATTTTGTCATGAGTGGCGCCATTTTCAAATCTCTTCCATGGTGCGTTGCGATCCTACCGCACAAATTCAACGGAGACAAACGTTCAAAAAAACCTGGAAACTTTCATCGATTCTAGGAAAGAGAAATGCTGGCATATATAAAAACTTTGTTGCTAGGGGATCAAAAATGCCGGATTATGTCTGATAGTTCACCGTGCAGATATTGAGATATCGAGCAATTTTGCTATATTCTTTGTCCTAAGTTTAATTTATAGACTCGATACAGCCGCAAGTTTTGTGCACTGTTTTCCACACAAAGGTGTGCAAGTAAATTGTGCCAGCACTTGTGTTTATTAACACGTTGTTGAAAGTTCCTTGTGGTTTCGCTCTTTGTGTGTGAACTATTATCTTATATTTAAATACACACACACATTTATTAAACAAATCGACGACTACGAAGAGGTAGACACTATATGTGCTCATAAATATTCTTGCTCTGAGTCCGGCAAAACTTTCCCTCGATCGGGTGAATTCTCATTTTCACCCGAAAGCAGTTATCTCGAGAACTGTTGAAGTAAGTGTCTTATATGTTTTATGAAGTCATCTTGTAGTTCCCACAAGGTTGTTGTTGCAAATACATGATGCCCTCGTTACCTTTGCAAAGTTCTTAAATATTGTAAACTTCACTTTAGGATATGTAATGTAGAGAGAAAACGTGCTAAGGACACTTTTTGCTAACGTGACATATTTGGTCTATTTTGGCCGAATCTCAGCTAGACGGGATAAACTGTGCAAGAGGAGTAATCTCACCTCACACAGTGTTTGATTTATTGTATATTGAAGAGGTATTGAGAGTCAAATTGGTCGTCCTGCAGATTGTATGCTGAAAATTTTAAGCCATGTCTTTTGTCAAGACAGTGCTGAAATTTCAATTTCAATTCAATTTCTTCGACATTTATTTGAGTCATTTTTTCAGAACTTTCCATAAGTATGGGAAAACATATACAGATGTTTGAACAGATAGATTAAAAAAAAATGACTCGGGAGAAAACTCAGAGAAAGCTCCAATTTACACCTGTTGTCTTATGTGGAAGGGTCGTGGTGTACACTTCATTGAAAGATACAAGGCTTAATAATCACTTTGCATTCTATGTTCCAAGCATATGTATATTTCCAAAGTGAAGCCTCCTTGGTGTTTGTATATTAGCATTGAAAGCATGCCACCAGATAGCAAAAATTAGAAAATCATAAAAGATCCAGTGGAACATAATCAAGATATAAAGTTTATTACCTTTCAAGCTCCCCGAGCTCTTCATCAGATAACGAAAACACAAATGTAAATGAACAACCACTACAGACTAACCAAAACGAAAAGGAGGCAATCAAGCAGAACTACAGAACAATAGTATACCGAAAATGAACCCAGGACCAAAGCAGATCACGTAAGTGAGCAAAATCGAACAATAGACAAAAGAAAGCGAAAAGCAGCAGTGAAAAAATATTTTATCCCCAAATAGAAAATGGTTACTCGTGTCTTGTACGGCGGTTCTTAGTTTGACAGTTAAAACCGTCATTAATATTAAAACCCTTTTGAACCAAAGTATCAAGCTTCCAGATCCATTTCTTCTCCCTTAAGTCCAACTCCTGCTCTAAAAGTTTGGTACCATTCTCCCTTGACAAGATGTTTTGGGTATTTAAATTATCAAGTATCTGGACAACAAAGTCAACAAGGGAGAGTGGCTAGAGAGATGTTTATAGAGCTCAGTGCAATGGCTGCTTGAAGCTTTACCTTCCCTAAGCTTTTTAAGATGTGTGTGTGTATGTATGTATGTATGTATGCACGTATGGGTGTGTGTATGTATGTATGTATGTATGTATGGGTGTGTGTGTGTATGTATGTATGTATGTATGTATGTATGGGTGTGTGTATGTATGTATGTATGTATGTATGTATGTATGTATGTATGTAGTTAGTTAGTTAGTTAGTTAGTTAGTTAGTTAGTTAGTTAGTTAGTTAGTTAGTTAGTTAGTTAGTTAGTTAGTTAGTTAGTTAGTTAGTTAGTTAGTTAGTTAGTTAGTTAGTTAGTTAGTTAGTTAGTTAGTTAGTTAGTTAGTTAGTTAGTTAGTTAGTTAGTTAGTTAGTTAGTTAGTTAGTTAGTTAGTTAGTTAGTTAGTTAGTTAGTTAGTTAGTTAGTTAGTTAGTTAGTTAGTTAGATAATATTTAACGACACACCAACAAGAATTTGTTATATAGTGTCAACCAGACAAATTCGTTTCAAGTCCTCCCCTTTAGTCGCCTCTTACGACAGGCGGGGAATACCGTGGGCATATTCTACAACCCCAGCCCACAGGGGGCTGTATGTATGTATGTATGCATGTATGTAAGTATGTATATATATATATATATATATCATTTACAAAACTACAGACGGGGTGTTCCTCCCATACAAACAGTGTTCAATACTATAACAGTAGAGCAAAATACAATACGAATCAGTACAATTGGATATCAAGCCACTACCAGTGGTTTCGTGCTAACTCACTCTTCAGATGGCTGTGAATAATGAATGAACCTTTCTACAGAGAGCCTACGATGTTATGGCCCACCGGGTTTGGTTTCGTCAAGGAGCTGTTATTTGGATCGAGATCTATCGAACACTTTAATTTATGTAAATCCTTTAAGACCCACTAAATCGAGGTGAGATTATCAACGATAAGCCTTTTTTGGCGTAGGGGAATTTCTTTTCTTTGTTTGCTGGCTCCAGTTTGATATCATTCACCTAGCAACATCATTCAAGTCACGTAATCCTTTAACAAGTGGCCTGCGCAGAACAATTCTTTGATGTGTAGGTTTGCGCCGCCAACAGGTTTAGAGCAGGTGATATTAAACTCAAAACGACTGTTAATTTGAAACAGAAGAATACAGCTAGTACGTTCCTTTACAAGATACCATGTGCAAATGAGTTGACGAGGCAGAAGTCTAACTTTTGTTACAACAAAAGAAAAGTTTCCGGAAGTTTCCTGAAATAACCAGACATAGATTCTTGTTCATATTTCGACGTAAAACCTAACTGATATACTGTCATGCGCGTCGCCGAGCATCGAAAGGTGCAAAACTTTTTTATTTCCCTGACGACTGGCAATGATGTGGCAATCTACGAAAACCCCCAGTCTTACTGTAGATGTAGCAGACGACAAATCCCTTTTGTGTTAACTTCCTAATCCCGTGTAAAGTCTTATAGAAATGTTAAGAACGATACAACAGATGGATTACTGAGTGACCTTAGCGGCACAAGCCCCACTTCAAAGCGATGTATCTCCATCCAAATATCAGCTCCCTGGTTTCATTATGACCGAATTTGATTTTATTGTGCCTACGAGCGGAGATTAGCTCTGAACAGGAGTTGAGCAAGTTGCACTTGCTTCTCGTGGATAGAATACAAAGCTTTTCCTGAATACACAGTGGGCATTGACTGCGTGAAGCTTGGCGTGTGGGGCATACCGATAAGATAGACCACTTTATGTCGTACGTTGAGTTTGACAGTGTAAGATTCCAAATGTGTTTTGTCAACTCGGTCTCATTCATACATTTTTCGTGGCGGAAAGATTTCAGTTGTTTATTGTACCTTAATCTGAACGGACCCCCCGTCATGCCTATGTACTTAGGTCATGGTGCGTCAGCCCGGTAAACTACGGATTTTTTTCATACAGTCTCCGTTGACTGGGCAGTTGCTTTTTTATGTACAATTGCAAGCCTGCTGAAGGGTTCTATTGGATGTTACCTTAAAGTTGTGTCTATGTATCATGTCTGCTTGAAGTTGGGCATGCAAGAGTAACTAACTTTCACATTGTTCTTATTGAATAACTTGTGCAGTGGGTGCTGTTTAGGGAAATGCTTATCATAAGCAAAAAAAAAATGCATAAGGGAATGATTGGGAGCTGAAAGTTTAAGGCTAAGAGTAAAGCCTTTTAGATCTCACACACATTTGCGCTAGTTTGCAATTCTTTTCGACTGTTTTTCGGTATTTAGGATCCGGCTTTTGTGGGATCAAAGGATGTACGAGTATTTCCTTTCGGTATACGTCAGAGATTCCGCCCGGAATTCTCAGTGCATCCGATCTACGTCTCATTTTCCAAAGAAAAGAGAACCAAAAACAAATGAAAGGGGGGTTAGGTGGTTCACTATCTGACGTTACCAAGTCGGTGAACTGTTATATTTTAGGAAAAAGTGCTCGATCATGTTAAATATCCAAGCAAAAGCTTTACATTATTCCACCCTTTTGGAGGAATGTGAGTCGTTCTGAGATTGACAAATAAGAGGTTTTATGAAAACCAACTAGACCGGTTTCTGTTCTTCGCTCTGTGGGCAGAACGTCATCAGTAGTAGCGTTTGTGTACTGTGTAATAGGCAGGGTTTGTCATGTTTTATTATGCAGCTAATAAGATATCGTCATACCTTTCTTTTGTTTCGATCGAATCCTGATCTGGGGAAAACCTTGATTTTACAAGTAAATCTTTGAGATTTGGTGCCCTTTTATAGGCTATAATAGGACGGTCAGGAAACAGACGGGACAGTTGCTGGTCACCTGCAATTATATTCCAGTGCTTTAATAAAGCTTCTCTTAGTCTTAGGTGACTCGTTTTAATGTGTGGAGTGTAGGTTGTTTTGAGAACGAGTAGTGGCGCTGTTTTTTTTTTTTTTTTTTTACTTTCAGAGCCATATATTAGGACCTAATATATAGCTTTTACAATCAATGCCTTTAGTGGATGAGGCTATCTCTTCTGGCGAATAGTTTCCTGTTAGAAGTTTCTCTGTAAAGGAATTTCTTTTCTCTAGAAAATCGTTCTCATTACTGCAAATTCTAGCGTATCTCAGTACTTCACCCTCTAAGAAGCCTTTAAAAGTGGCTAGTGGGTGTGCAGAATTTCGATCGAGGTATTGAAAAGTGTGGGCTTTAATATAGACTTTTGTGTCAAGAATGCCACTAGATTGAAATTTAGTACCTTTGAAATTTTTAGATCTAAGTTCGTAACCTCGTTGTCACAGACTTCTATGGTGAATTTCAAAGAAGAGTGAATTTCATTCATTTTAGCCACCAAATTAGAAAGTTCAAATGTCGTTTCCTTATACAGCAGTAAAATTTCATCCCTGTAACGAAGCCATTTTAGTGTGTTTGGATCTGTTGGTATGATTTTCAAGTCTACGCATGATAATATCGAAGATTTCGGTGAAGATTGGCTTCCCATAGCGCATCTAATTTTTGGTGGGAAAAATTGGCTATTAAACTCAAAACAGTTCCTTTCAAGAACGAGTTTCATGAGGGCACGAAGGGAAGTAGGGGATATAGGTTTTATCCCGTAAAGGTTTTTAGGTACTTTTTCAATAAAAAAAAAAATATTGAAAAATGATTTATTGAAATGTTACCATTAATGTTTTATAAATATTATGAGAACATCATATGAATTTCAAGTAACATTATTACGATATTCAAGATTCAATAGGAAAAAGTTTTTGTCTTTTATCTGCCATAGTATGATAGTCTTATTACTGTATAACACGTCTGGGCCATTTTCAATTCAAGTTTGGGTTTTATTATTAAACATTTTATGCATATTTTGAAAAGTTTCAGTGAAATATGTAAACAAAAAATATCTTCAAAATATTTTAAAAACATGTCAACACGAAAACATACATAAGGAGAATTTTGAAGTGTTTGTACAGTTTTGACGAGCCTTCTACAAGCACCAAGAATCATATTAATTAAGCAAATCATTATCTTTTGTTGTCAAGAAAATGTTTCGGTTATATTTTGGAAACATCACAAAATATATTGCTGAAATATCTTTCTAACATTACAAAAATGTTTTGCTCTCTAACCTTTTCTCACTTATATCCGTATATATATATATATATATGTGTATATATATATATATATATATATATATATATATAAAGATCCAAATGCTGCGGAACACTATGGTAGTATGTCGGTCGATAAAGGTTGTAAAGAGTGCTAAAAGTTTGCGGAAAATTCCACGACGTTTCGAGTATAGACTCTTCATCAGGTGGCAAAGAAATGCAACTGAACAACAAAGAAGTAGAAATAGAGAAGAAACACATTGAAGAAAGGCACGTCAAGCCGGTCGTACAGAACAAACACGGTGTAAAAATTCGAAAGAAGG
Organism: Holothuria leucospilota; assembly: GCA_029531755.1. Taxonomy (NCBI): domain Eukaryota; kingdom Metazoa; phylum Echinodermata; class Holothuroidea; order Aspidochirotida; family Holothuriidae; genus Holothuria; species Holothuria leucospilota. Next base: position 3,446,705 of record CM055970.1, read on the forward strand.
ATGAGTAAAACTGGTAAAACGCAATGAAAAGGGGAACAAGTTAAAAAAGGTTCATTCTAATGTTAAGACCGTGTGGGGAGAGGGTCCCAAGCTTCATGATAAGCCGGTTTTCGGCGGTCCGACGATCACGGTCAGAACCTCTGCATATTAAGGCTGTGGTAACGGCCAAATCTTTAATTGAGCACGGTGATGGGGGTCGAAATGTGTGGCGACCGGATAACCTTAAAGGTTTTGTTTGATGGACCTGAGGTGTTCAGTGATTCGGTCAGCCAGGCGACGTTTGGTCTCTCCCACATACAGGCAATTGCAACGTCCACAAACTAAAGTGTAGACCAAATTTGTGGAAGTGGAGATGAATGGTTCACACTGAATCTGTTGCCGTTAGAACCCAAAATATGAATGAGTGTGTTCTTGCCAACCACTGGGCATGTGTTGCACCTACAACGACCACAGGAAAATGTACCTGGGGTATTGTCAGTGGGTTGTTGTGGATGGGAAGCCCAAACTAAGTGCTTGAAAGTGTTCTTTTCAACTCTGAAGGCCGTAAGGGGGGGGGGTCGGTGAAAAGGTAACGGGTTGAAGGGTCTTTTCGAAGGGTCTCTACATTCCTGTAAATGGCACGAATGATGGGGCGTACCGATGGGTGATGGGAAATTACCAAAGGAATGTGTAGATTGGTAGACGTGTTAGACGTCTTACACAAGCTAGGCCTCCGCTTTGTTGATTCCTTGGATTCTATGTAAAGCACCGGCAAGGATTTTGGTGGGGTACTGACGCCTCTCAAAGAATGATAGTATATTTTTGGAAGCTGCTGAAAAAATCAGAATCTTCTGAGCAAGTCCTTCTGGCTCTTAAAAGTTGTGAGTATGGGATGGATTTGGTACAGGATTTGGGATGGTTGGATGGATACAAAAGGTAGTTATGAGAATCGGTGGGTTTAAAATGTAGGTTTGACTTGATTTTACGGTCGCAAATCGATAATTGAAGGTCGAGGAAAACCACTGAAGTGTCAGAAATACAATGTGTGAATTTCAAAAATGGACTGAAGGATCCTACAAATTGGATGAGGGATTCTAAATCTTGACGGGTCCCTGTTGCCACTCCCACAATATCGTCAATATACCTTTTGTAAAGGAAAGGGTGAGCACCGGTATACTGCGAAAAAAGTTGTTCTTCAAAGTGGCCCATGGTTAGGCAAGCAACAGAAGGACTCATTTTGGTTCCCATGGCTACCCCTTTAACCTGACGGAAAAAGCGCCCATTGAACTGGAAACAGTTCTGGGTGAGGACAAGTCCCGTCAAGCGAAGGAAAGTAGTTGTAGGAATTTTGGGGTCTTGTCGTTGGTCCACTTAATAGCTGACGAGGCAGCATGGCGGGGGATGGATGTGTAGAGACTAGATACATCTATGGTGAATAGCAGACGTTCACCGCAATTTTTGGGAAACTCATAGTTGAATAAGTCTCAAGAAATGAGGAGTGTCTTGAACAAAAGACGGTAACGCTGATACCAACGGGAAGAGAATAGAGTCTTTGCTTATTACAAAAGATTTGTCACATTGAAAATGTATTTCAATGAAACTCTCTTTTGGAATATCATGCATATTTTATACCAAATGTCTGGTTTTTTTTTTCTTTTTCTTTCTTTTTTGTTTATTTTGTTTAGCGTAACTTAATTTTACAATATTGACCAGACTTAGGTTAAATCAACAAAAGTTATGTTTTCCCGATAATGATTCTCTTGATAGTATGAAGTACACAAAAATGTTTAAAAATTACATTTTTCACCCAAAATTAGCCCCAAACTGATTTTTATACCTGCCGGCTCCTAACATCAATCCGTACTGTATACATACGAATTGAATCTAGCGGCATGGCCGGCTGCCTGTACAAAGAAATTTTAAAAGAAATGTCTACCAATGACGTTCTGCATGTTTGGAAATGCAGAAATGCGAAACAGTTGTCGTCACTAAGGAAACATGATGTCACAAAGTTACTTTTTGGTGGGAAACGTGATAGGTTAATTTTGAGAATCTAACATACAAACTGATGACATTTTAAGCAGAATGCTTTGTTTAAGTTTCACTTTAGAAGGCAAAACTAAATGTGGGCCCAAAGTATGCGTTAAACAGTGAATGGGATAAGTTTTGATAAGCCGCCTGGTTTGCTTTATTAAGAGCGCCCTCATTTTAGTAGCACTATCTCCAGAAATATATACAACTTGTCCACATGGGTGTGGTTTTCATTTGATTGAAACGATAGGTTTAGAATGTAGCTTTTGTATGGGCTTCGGGTCGCTGTGCCCAGTTAGGAAGACTGTTAGGAAGACTGTTAGACAGCACGTGACTACGAGTTACTACTGTTAGGTTTTTGTGGTTTTAAAATTGGTACCCCTGCCTATCCGGGTAACTCTTTGCACCCAGCAACTATGAGCAAACCCTCTAGAACCCGTAACCAGTTAAATGTCCAACCTCTCCTACAAAATATTGGTCAAACTTTCAACCACGCTGCACCCTGCCTATGGAACGCTCTTGCAATGAAAATCATATTGACCAGTTTAAACGTTTTCTCTAAACTTACCTTTTCTCTCGGTGTTTTTAATTTTCTTTCCTATTGTTGTCTGCACCCGAGGTTATCCGATCGGTACACAAATCGAGTGCAGACAACAATACGAAAGAAAATTAAAAACACCGAGAGAAACAGTCTGAAGCTAGCACAGGATTCAGCACAGGATTCAGCACAGGATTCGCAGAGGATTCGCCTAGGATTCATACATCGGCACAGGATTCAGCACAGGATTTTTAAGCCAGCACAGAATTTGCCAAAGATTCAGCATAGGATTTGCCTAGGATTTAGTCATCAGCACAAGATTCAGGATGCAGCACAGGATTCTCCTAGGATTCAGGATTCAACACAGGATTCGCATAGGATTCAGAGACCAGCACAGGATTCAGCACACAGGCGCCCCCACACGTTGTATGGTTTACACCATATACTATGTGCTATTTCTATATAATGGGGTGATCGTCGACTGCGCGGGCCTGTCGACTCCGAATCTAGAATAACATGTCATACAAAAAGCTTGCAATGCAGGGTTCCTTAAGTGCGCATTCAACGGTCAACACACTATATATCCTAGGCGAATCCTGTGCTAGTTTTATCCTGTGCTGAATCCTGTGCTACAAAAAAATGTCTGAATCCGAGGCGAATCCTGTGCTGATGTCTGAATTCTAGGCGAATCCTGTGCTGAATCCTGTGCTAGCTTCAGACTGGTATCGGATACGCGCGTAAGTCTACTAAGCGCCCGTGCGAAGTCTACGTCGTGCGTGCAGTGTGCTTGATTGTTTACCCTCCAGAATGACGTCAATGCATAAGGTCTAATATGAATACGTTTGTAGCATAACTGGCTGTACTTCAGCACACTGCAACCCTCGTTTTCAGTGTTCCGAGTACTCTGAAAGACATTACTCATTTTCCTGTTCATCTCATTTAGAAATATACTATTTTACAGACTTGTAGTGAGTATGTACTCGTACTCACGGTTTTACACAATTGTCTCTATACGTTCCCGTGAGAATGGATTTGTACTTCTACTCGTTCCCACAGATTTTGTTGTGCATGCTATGCTTTGGATCGAATGCAAAATTTTGTACTCGTACTCATGAAAAGATGTTCACTTTTACTCGTACTCATAACAAGAGACACTCCACTTGTACTCGAACTCATAATAATGTGCTCACATTATACCCTCAAGTCAAGTTCATAACAAATAGACGAGGGGAGGCTAAATACAACAAATCACCGTATTTGATATCCTAATCAGATTGATGAAGCCGATAACAAATTATGTCAAACGAACAAACAGATAGAGAGAACATATGTGTGGAATTGTAATTATACGTTAGCTGTGTCTCAAAATAAAGACATTACGAGCAGTTCTCGTGGTTTACCATACCTTCAATAAAATAGAAACGTAATTTGATTTCAACTGACGTATAGCTAACCAGAGAGCTGTTACGGAAGGAGATAAGGCACCTCATCCAATTTCATCTATCAGACAATATGTATTGAGAGTAATTTAATCCCTTTTTTAACGTAATCCTCAAACAAAGACCTCATAGTGACAATGATTTGAAGTCATCTGCAATGCCGACAAGTGTGAATAAACCTTCGTCAGTCATCTAGTCTAAACGACTGTACATGAGCTTTTAAGTGATCAGATTCCTTTATTATTCTAATTTCTTCCATTAGTTTGTAACATCTTTTTTCAGCAATGAATTTAAAGTCTAACTTTTGCATATGAAGTTTGAAAAGATTCCGTATTGTTTCTGAAACAGCGAAATATGTAACCATGTTCTATAAATTAATTGAAGTCCTACTGAACCCATCAAAAAGGTGATCACTGGCGTACAATAATGGAATAATTTTTGTTTTCTTTGACAACTGGCAATATTATAGCAACGTGTGAAATCATGCCAACAAGTGTTTGAGATCTAGCAGACGATAAGAACTTGTAGTCACTTCCTAAGCCCTGCCTTTGTAAGTGGTCCAAAATTTTCAAGAGCACAACAGTTAGTAGCTTATTGTCGGCAAGTTTGATAGTTTCAAAGGAGAGATAAGTGCTTTATCTCCTTCCGTAACACACATATACGCACACGAATATTTACCGTGTTCAGCAAACGGGTCATAGACTTTTTTTCATTATATACCGTGCCGTGCTAAAGTTGTTCGGGATTCCAACTAGGAATACTAACATAAGTAGAGAAGTTATTCAGCTTTCAATGACGGAACTTTGTGTTTTTTTTTTTCGTTTCTTACAACTTTTATATTTAATTATTGGAATTCGTCATCTCTGTACGTCGGGACAAGTTATTAAACATATAAAAAAATAAACACTAACAGTTTCGGTAAGTAAAGCAACTGTGAGAAAGGAAGTGAAAGAATTTCACCTTGTGGTGAAATCATTACTTCCTTTGATCTATATTCTTTTACTAGGACTTATTACAATGTATGCAAGGCATATTGCATGATATGTTTAACTATTCATTTAATTTCTAAATGTAGACTATGAAGTGACGTAATTGGTACAAATATTGAAGGTTGATCAAACTTTTGACAGTATTTCGTATTTCAACGAGAAATTAAATTTATACTGCTGTATTCTTAAAAGAATATTTGCTTAATATTGGGAATCAACACTTCTGAGTAACTTTTGGGACTACACCCTAATTATACCCCACCCCCTCCCTTTAACTACCACCATTTTCGCCAGTGTTGCTGTGCAGAGTAAATTATACTCTCCTTACTATGAGGTGCAACTTAAACATACCCAACATACCCAAGTGGCACTATTTTGTGGTTGTTCAAGAACATATATAGACGTATGAACCCAAGTTAATGGGGGGTGCGGGGGGGGGGCTGTAACGACTTGCCCGAAAAATATAACCAAAAACTTCCGCCCGCTCCACTTGCGTTCAACATGTTATTTTACATATCATATAGGCATAGAAATCGGTTTATCACACCGCATGCCAGTTACATAAAATCATTTGCTGAGTTAGTACCCTTCCATATTGATTATAATTTAGGGGAAGTCGTTAGAATAATGATAATAATCAGTGGCGTAGCCCGGAATTCTTTCATTTCAGTGTGGGAGGCATGCGTTATGTTGTGTTATGGCCGGGCTTGGGGAAGGGTATAAGGGGAGGGACCCTCTCCCTTTTGAAAATTTTTAAAATTAGGTGTCCCTACATGCAATCTAGTGCCACATATGCTACCTTTGAAAGTAAAATGTGTGTTGAAGAAGTTACGTATTTTAGGTACTACAAAAATGAAATCCGCATCAGAGAGGAGGCATGACCCAGTGCCCCCCCCCCCCCCTTCAAATACACCACTGATAGTTTAACCATCAAAATTCTCACTGGTGAATTAATACCGAAGAAATTGGTGCTGGTGCAATCCAAATCAGAAATTATTTTAATTACCAAGGAAGTTTTTTTTAAACTATTAATTACCTTTAGCTACATCATTGCATTATTTTTCTTTCAGTTGGTGCCCTAAAACTTCTCAGCATATTGCCCGAATTTTCACAAAAATATTTGGTTTGGGCTGCATCCCCCACCCCGTTGGAAGTGTCGTGGTGACGCGAAGCGCTCCCTTGTAAGTGTTGCTATCCAGTGTCCTACCGTTAGGTCTCTTGTGGGGACCAGGACAGCGCGCAGGTAGGGGTACACTGAGCAAAGCCCGGAGGCTCTGGGGTATTTACAAAATTGTGACCCTTAGAATGAGCATTTTACTATAACTATGTACTGTATGCCAATAACAGGCAGCCCTCAAAGTACAGCATCTAAGGTGCATCTACCGAAGCGGATCCGGATCCGGGGCCTTGCAGCGAAAAGTTTGAAAAACAAAGTCAATGAATGTCATCTATTGGCTCGTGGGTGCCTTAAAATCATTATTATGAGTAAACATTCCCTCCTTTCTCTTGAGCAATGAATGAGCAAAAGGGTGGTTAGTTCCATTGAGACCACTCCTACTGCACGCACGAAGCATGCAGAAAATTCTGGTATTAAGTACTAAAGAAATTTTCGTGAAAGCACTTACCCCTTATTGAGGTATCGCCACTTTATGTGGTGCTTGGTTCCGCCTCGGAGAGGATTCATGGGAGCAAAGCCCCCTTTGCAAATTTTAAGGCATCGGTAGTTAGAGTAAACGGACATTAGCCTGCGAGATGAAGCGTTTTAATTAGTCTCATGTGTTATTCGATGTACACTACAAAAGGGCAACAAAACCGCAGTCTAAACAGGTTTCGAACATAAAATTGAACTTAAAGATAATCGGTGTGGGAGTTGTATTGCATGGAGAGGAATTATGACCGCATTGGTACCAAAACTGTTGAAACCATACGTCTGTGTATTTTATATTTTCCAGTAAGGCAGTGCTTCACAAAGTTCAACAAAATAGATGCCCGTAAAGCTCACCGCAAAATGAAGTTGTGAGAACATTTTGTGCAATTTTAGACCAGTGATCGATCGATGGATCGTTTGCAAATCGATATATAAACGATGTGTTTGTGCGTAATTCTTTCAATACCCCAAATCTCCCTGGGAGACACACGGGGACACGGCAAACGTTTGGTGGGCGCCCCTTTGGCAATGCCAGGCGCGGATCCAGAAATTTTTAGGGGGGCCAAGATGGAAAACCTCATGTGCACTGAAGGTGCACCACGAGCGCGAAGCGTGGGGTCCAGGGGCCCGCGCTAGGGCCCCTGGCGGGGTCCAGGGGCGGAGCCCCGGTGGGGGTCCGGGGGGCAAAGCCCCCGGAAGCTCTCGCAATATTGCATTTTAAGAGCACAGAAATCGGCTCCAGTTCTTATGTCAGTGAGATTTTATACCTTTTCATGTTGCATGGAATTTGATGTGTATGGCTCATTTTAAGTTACTATATGTACCTGCAGAAGTTACGGAGAATCTAAGGTATCTTAAAACTTACACGCCAACATTATGAGCCCGGTGTAGGTAACTTGAAATGATTTTTGCCATAATGAGTGTTTTATTTTCGTTATACGGTATTCGGGTATAGGATGTCAGATGAAACAATTGCGCGCGAAGCGCGCCGAAAATTTGAATTTACATTTAAAACCATTGCTATGACTAACGGTGTCAATTCCCTTTAAGTGTTTTTATCAATTAGAAGGTGGGTTTGATACTAAGTTTTCAGTTCTCATAAGAAGAGGAGGGTGAAAAAAATGAATATCAGTTGTTTTACATCCTTACAATGCTGACTCTGAAATCACGTTTATGCACACGAATAATTGGCTTATAGTAGAACCCCACCGATGAGTAATGCGAATACGTTTGGGACCTTATTGATAGTAAAAGGAGCAATTCAAGGCTAAGAGTGCGCAGATCAAGCAAAAATCAAGAAATATTGAGAAGACTTTGCAAAAATCGTGAAAGATTTCAAATGATTTTTGGTAAAAAGTGATAAAAATAAATCCATCACTCAATAAAAGCGTACCTCTCTCCGTGATCGTAAACAATTGCGCGCGAAGCGCGCCGAAAATTTTCGGTATAGTGCGTCCCGGGAGCTCTGCATTAATTGTACACTGAAAAGGAGGACCAACAGGACTCTCACAACCTTACATCCATATGGGAGGACAGATGATATATCACCTTCTTTATGGACTTCTGAAGGGTATACCCTTCAGAAATCTATGACCGATGGTGCCGGCTGGAGTTGGTGATTGGGGGAACCGCAGATAACTGCTAAACCGTGCTTTTTTAGGCAGTGGGATTTTGTATACGCTATATACAAGAGCGGGAGAGCCTCTTCTTATTAGTAAATGAGAGTGCAATCCCAGGAAGGGGTTTACCCTCCCCTTTGAGAAATTTTTGTTAATTTTAGGGGGCCTATATGCAAAATGGTGGTATCTTTGGGTCATTCTAAAGTGATTGTATGTTTAGAAAATGTCCACAATTTAGTGAATTCTAACTTTTGTTCGGGTGAAAAAGGGGAGTAAGAGACGGTTAAAATATTGTCTTCAAACCTCCTTAAGTCCCAGGAAAAATCATGGGCGTGGATCCATCTCCAAAAGTGTGTGCGGGGGGGGGGGCTTTTTCACATTTGTGAATCGCCGTCCTGTGGCGTGGAAGAAGCAGTTGGTGGTAGCCAGAATTTGCGTCACGGGTAGGCAATAAGTTTTGTGATCTTCGGCATGGGGGAGGGGTCTAAGGGACATTTTTCTAGAACTGAATGCCCTCAGATGCGATTTGGTGCAACAAAAGTGCACGATTTTTAGGTTATTTTTTGTCTAAAAATTTCGTTTTCGTAGGCATAATTGCAGTCTGTTCCATCATTTTTGAGAAAGTGAGGGGGGACTTTTTGACGATGTCCCCCCTTCTAAAAAAGTGAGGGGGACGCGTCCCCCCGTCCCCCACGATCCACGCCCATGGGAAAATTGTACACGCAATTATACCTGCGTGGAGTCCACAGAAACATTCTTGGACTATAATAAAATTTTTCCTTTACATTTTAAAAGGATATCCAAGGTTGACAGAGAACAGTAAAGAGCCTCCCGGGAGCTCTAAATTAGTTACAGTATACAAAAGAGGGACCAACGGGATTCTCACTACCCGACATCCATGTGGGAGGAGATATGATATATCACCTTCTTTTTAGGTATAGCAAGAGGGATGGTGGACAGGCAAAATTCGTTTCAGAAAAGATTTTCGTCATTATTGAACGTCGCGGTAAGATGTTTGGCCGGAAAATAAGCAACGGCAATTACGTACATTCAATCTTTCAAATCATGTGCTAGACTAGATTAGTCAAAGATCCCATAATGATGAGAGCCCTACAGAGAAGGAGATGTACTTTTTAGAAAAATGTTGCATTGGAATAATTTCTTGCGTCAAAGCTTTGTCAATGGTATGTAAAATCGGGTGTAAACCCTGTCATATGCGCGCGAAGCGCGTCGAAATTTTGAATAAAATATTAGTCCATGGCAAAACCTGCATTCAGAACCTGCATCGGACACTGTCACTTTCCCACCAACCTATGCTATTCAGAAAGGAATCTTCTGACTGAGAATTCTTAAAAAGCACTTTTGCTCCTTTGTTCCCCCGTGAGTAGTTACCGAAAGCTATTGATATAAGGACAACTCTGACACAAGGCTTGACGCTAGCGGAGCGTGCGAAAATTTGGAATTTGTCAAGAATTTCCAAAACTTATGATAGTTTGAGAACAGTTTGTAAAAGGAAATGGTTAGAACAAATAAACCAGTCATCAAAAATACATCTCACCCTACACCCTCACAGAAATCTGTAGCTTAAACGACTTTTGGGACCATTTTAAAAATTTTCAAGAATCGATGGGGGAGGGGGACACACGTCACTCATTGCCCACTGTGCCGACGCCACTGTCTGTAGCTTAAAAGCCTTTTGAGTTCATTTTAAAACTTTTCAGACAGTTTCGAAATCGAATAGGGTATCATACACGCCGCTACTTTGCCTGCAACAGCTGGTGCCACTGTGCACAATAGTAGGTCACCTGACAGCTTGTCTTCTGTATTCATTCTGCAAGGTCTGTATGGCGAAAACTTTGCCTCTCAATCCCTCTAGATTGCAAAAAATTTCACTCTTTAACACAAAATTGTTACTAAATTTCAGTGCAGCTAGCCGAGCCCATACTACATATGTCACGATGTTTACTTATTTAGATCTTAAGTCAAGGATCATTACTCAGCTATTCACCTGTTTTCGAAGATTGTAGCGCTCCTTTCGTCGCCAACCACTTTGAAAGATATATAAAGAGATAATCCAGCGATAGCTTCACCCAACCCCTACAGAAATATATACTTTGAATACGTTCTTAGACACTTTTATTCATTTTTTGCTCTTAATTTTTCTTTCTCCTTTTCTTTTTTCTTTCTTTTTCTTCTTTTTTCTCCTTTCGTATTTTTTTTTTGTGGCGAGGGGGGGGGGCGGGCCCGCGCCTGGGCAATGGATCCCAATGGATGCCAATGGATCCGCGCCTGGGCAATGCCACTGCAAAAAGTGCTAAAAATTTGGCGAAATTGCAATTTCGTTACCGGTGAGTGCTCACCCAGTGCTATTTCAAGAAAGCTTCGTTTCACCGTTCCAAATTTTGCTAACATTGACCTAGATCTTCCGGAAATTTACAAGTTAAATCTCTCAGCGCCGGGCCCTTAAAAAACCACTTCAGCAGAGGTAAAGACTAAAGCTCATACTACACCTTCGGTCCCTTCTGCATGACCCCACCACCACCACCACCACCACCACCAAAACCGGCACACAAGAGAAATTTCTTTGAAAAGGGCTACGTGTGTTTCTTCCTGAAATCATCTGGTACATTACACTATAGGTGGCAATTCAAAAGCAAGAAACTCCCTTTGGATCACTGGCGAAAATGATTGCGGTAGACTCTTGTGAAGCAGAACCGTCAGACTGTCAGATAAGTCCACACATCTCTCCTGGTCTCACATAGTACGAGGCCTTCGTCTAGTGGTGTAGATTTATTGCAACGCCTCCACTCCTGGTGCCTATATTAGTTAAGTGCTTCCGAATCGTGGAGTGTAATCATGTTTGATCTATAGGTATAAGGAGACCATAGATCAAATAAATCAAATTTCTAGGAATTAGGTACACATTTACTGTCCTTTAATATCTTGTCTAAAGTGTTTGTCTAAAGTGGAGGAGTTTTCATGAAAGAGCGTGTTGCATAGGACGACAATGTTATTTGGAATTGGGATTAAGGTAATGGCTTTTGGAGTCTTAGGAAAATGGCACAAGGCCTATATCATAATAGCTTAAGTTTTACTTAAAGCCTGATGCTATAACAATGAGTATCATATGTTAATCTCCGCGAGTGCCCGCCTCCCCAGTCACACTTTTACTGATAAAAGAAGTACTCTGGGCCACTAGTATTGTATTCTATAATATCAATAAGAAAAACTGAAGTGAGGGCTACTAAATTGTTGGATTATGTCGGTCCGTTTATTTTCTATTACAGAGAAAACAGAATATTATCTCTAAAGATGGAACTGGATACGCCAAACACTTTATTTGTTACGTAAGTATGTACGAAGCATTCTTGTTGATCATTAACTTTGGGGGTAACACCAATTTGAAGCTAAACTTTTCTCCTTTCCTCTGCAGGCAGGATTCGACCAAGCATGAAACCAACTTTTTCAACGAGTTATTGGATTGGTGCAAAATGTTTCTGACAGCCACTTCGAGACGCAAAGGCTTGTTATACGGAATACTGGCTGGATTATGTAGATCTATGCAAATCTTACTTGCTCGATCACTGACTGGGACTCTACCCGCAGATCAGTTAATGTTTGCCAGAAGTATTTTTATGACGGTAGTTATCATTCATGTTTCGTGGACTTCTAGTATTTCCTACACTAATGTAGACTCACTGTTGTACATTGCATATGGAGTTTTAAATGTGGCAGGCATGTACACCTCTTATATAGCCCTAATCTTTACTACAACAGGCAATGTAAACGCAGTGACAATGAATTTGGTGATACCAACGGCCATTTTGTCTTATTTTATTCTAGAAGAATCTATCACCTCCAGACTAAGCATCCCTATATTCGTTATCAACTTTGTAGGTATAGTCCTCATTGCCAATCCATCATTTACGTCAGAGGGAGATATGAATGAGATATATAGCGACCTCATTGGTGTTTCTCTGTCTATTGCTTCATTAATTAGCATTGCGTTAAGTCGTATTGTTGGGAGAAAGTGCAGTCTCCGGGGATCTCTCGATTCATCATTAATGATTTTTATGACAGGCGTAGTTGGAATGTCTTTTTGTATTTTCATGCTAATTAGTGGGAGTTCATGGAAGATGGTTTCAACTCTATCTGATTGTATCAAATTATTTCTATTTTCTACGTCTGCGTTACTATCAAACCAGTTTACAGTTCTTGGAGTAAAATATGAACAAGCCAACTATATTGCTATTCTTTGCACTCTTTCTGTGTCATTAGCATATTTATCTAGTCTGATATTATTCAATGAGGTACCAACTCTGCTAAATGAAATAGGTGCTATGATGGTGTTGGGATCAACCCTTGTAAGCTATTTCCTTTTTTAAAGGAGCTGGGTAGCCGCTAAAACTGAATAAATTCTCGGAGCGGCCGACTTCGTTACGTCACATCCGGTTATGCTTCTTGGTTTATCGATTCGATCCGAAATACATAGTGTCTAGTACCCACAACTCACAACGTACTTACGTGTGTAGTATATTAGTGTTGCATGTTTTAGTACGATACTGCTTACTTTTAGGCCTAACGTAATTTTAGTTAGGCCTATGATTTTCTTAGTTAGCCTATAATGAGTTTGATGGTAGTTACTAAAAGCGAATCTATTATGGGGAAGAAATGGAAACTCATTGTTTGCAAAAACAACAAGTTAGGTGGTTGATTCAAGCATTTTCGATTTCTGGTGCTACATTTACACAGAGCTACAGGGTGAGGTTGCCCGTGCTTTTACACGGACAGCCTCCGCTGCGAGACACCTTACGCTGCTGTCACGTTGATTGAAAACGCAAACAGACGGTTCTGTGCAGTATAACCACAAGCATCTGCTTCTGTTGAGCTTTTCACTAACTCGAAAGGAAAACTTTCTCCCTCCAACATTTTGAAACTTGTTATATTACTCGAAATAAAATCAAAATAATGCCCAGAAGCACTACAAGTATAACAAAATGCTAACGCAACCAGATGATCAGTTTTTCTCGGAAACGGTATCAGAATTGTCCAACGTAGCTGTCATGATAACTCCATGTATTGACTACGGTTATTGATCCATCGATCAGAACCGTTACAAGTTGAAACGAAACAAAATTGCCCGTGCCAGAAAAAAAAGTAACGAACTATAAATTCAAAAAACAAATTGTCTAATATGTAGCAAGTGAAAAATAAAAAATCTAAGAAATAAAACACGAACGTAAGTACTGAATTACATTGCAAAAATTATTTTAACTGAGAATACAAAACGAATTAAGAGGAATATATTCAACATTAGTATTACACTGAGGGTAAACATCTCGTTTAGTATGACGTATTTATTTCCGAAGTACGCCTCTACCCAGCTCCTTTAATATTGTCTATCAAAACTATTAATTCACATGTAACTCAATGCAAAGGTCCTGTGTGCTGTAATACAGAAAGTTATATATAAAATGATCATGATTATGAATCTACAGCCGATGGAGGCAGGAAGCAATTCCCACTCTCAACCCAAATATCTTGGGCAACGTGTCATTTCTTGGACAATCGCCTAAATTTATTAGATAGCCCGGACGGAAAACATAAATTTCAACTTGCAAAGGTTTTAATTCAAGGTCGTTTTTCTGAGGTTTCCTTGAATTCTTCCGGTCTGTGGCCCTAATTGTTTCATTTTTTAGCCAAAATGTCGCAGAAGTAATTCTGATTCTTGCTGCAACCGTCAATCATCTTGCCTACTAAATTCGACCAAAAATGAAAACGTCAGGAGATACACAATTCTGTCAGCCCTTTTCTTTTAGTTTCACACTTTAAATTGGGTATGAAAGACAACTATCTTAAAATTGCTTGGCACGGCTTTTTGAAGTAAACACCTCTCAAGTTACTGTTTTACTGTTTTACTGTTTTTTTTTTGCCCAGATCGCCGGTTGGGGGCTCTTGGGGGCGGCGATTTTGTGGGGACTCGCCCCCAGCCCCCCCCCCCGTAGCTACTCCACTGTAATGAGGTGTTGGAAAACTGATCATACCTCACACCGCCTTTGAAGTGATGACGTGTCTTTTCACGGGGGGGGGGGGGGCTAGTCCCGGCGTGTTAGTATAACAGGACTGCACTGCAAATCGCCAAATAAAATGCTCATTACGTGTGATTTAAAACAATTTAAATTGTGAGTTTTCATTATCAATGTAATTTTAATTAAGCATATTTAAATGATGATGTCAACGAACTGAAGACTGTGTTTAAAAAGAATATTTTTCGCTTAAATTAGTTCTATGTGGTTTGTAGGTACCCTCGTTTAACACAGCAGAAACGTTGGAGAGCTTGTTGTTGTAGTTATGAAGGTATACATAATTGCAAGGCTTGCCTGTATCAAGTTATGAATCGTACCCCCATATAGTTATTTGACTTTTACGTAAAAACATAACAAGTAAGTCTAAACAAATATCACGAAGAGCTCTTTAAACCTTCAATTACTGAATTGGTCCTACATACGTCACTTCCGTATGTTAACAGCGTTTGGAGTAGTAACTATTTTTATCGCTGTCCAATCGTTTCAACCCAGCGTTTATCATGCAGTGGGTTAATTGCCATGATTAATAACCTAAAGAAACGTTCTTCGACTAACTCATTACGACCAGACAAATTAAATACACAAACTACGCGAGAGGAGTATTACTAGCTGGTCTTTTGTATAATATGCCTGTCATTAAGATGACGTGGGTTCGAATCTCACCGCTGCCACCCTTTAAAACGTGCCGACGGGTGACCATAGAAATCAAGGTAACTCCTTAAATGAAGGAATAAATCAAGATGAAAGAGGCACAGACATTGTTTATATGTTATCTTCTTTTAACTTTAACGTCTTGGGCTGCCCTGCCGCGTAGCCAAAATATTTTACAAAAAGAGGTGAACTTAGACAGGTGTAAAGCAAAGCTAAATATAGTGAGGAGTATTTGTACATTCAAATCCTACAGCTGTCACATACTTATTAAATATCGTCACATGATTGGGAGAGGGGTTTCAATCATTTTTTATTTTTACATTTGTATTTCATATCCATTGGTGGAGGGTTTGCCCACTTGAACAATTCGGGAGATAACCACTTTCGATTTTCGCCCGATCGGGGAAAATTTTGCCATGAGTGGCGCCATTTTCAAATTTCTGCCATGATGCCTTGCGATTCTACCGCACAAATTCAGCGGAGACAAACGGACAACCTGGAAATTTTCATCGATTCTAGGAAAGACAAATGCTGGCATATATAAAAACTTTGTTGCTAGGGGAACAAAAATGCCGGATTATGTCTGATAGTTCACCGCGCAGATTTTGAGATATCGAGCAATTTTGCTACATTCTTTGTCCTAATTGCTTAATTTATAGACTCGATACAGCCGCTAGTTTTGTGCACTGTTTTCGTACTACGGAAGACCATTAGGGCCAACCTCGAAAACTTTTTTTTTTTCCTTTCTGCGACTTTTATTTAATTCGTTTCTGCGACTTTTATTTTCGTTTTTTCGACTTTTATTTTCGTTTCTGCGACTTTTATTTTCGTTTCTGCGACTTTTATTTTTCGTTTCTGTGACTTCTATTTTCGTTTCTGCGACTTTTGTTTTTCGTTTCTGCGACTTTTTTTTTCGTTTCTGCGACTTTTTTTGTCTGTAAGCGATTGCTTGTTGATGTCGATTCTCGTACACCGCATACAGTAATTCCACTTGTCCCGACATATCCCCGAAATTCGAGATATTCCCACAGTTTGTGACAGTTTTGGGAAATGCTTTGGAAATTTTGTGTAATAGCAAGGAACGGATTATAATATGTAACAGTAATTAGGTTTAAAAACCGTTAAACCAGTTATTTTGGGGAAATGATCACTGGAATCCAGGAAATGTATCGGCACAATTCGGAGGTCCATTTCTGAAAAGTGGAAACACTATTAACATATCAAACTGTAACGATCGCGGCGAATTATGATGTACTGTTAAACTATTAATGCGCTGTACAAGCAGTGTAGTTAGCCCCACTTATAAATTAGGCTACACAGTGACAGTGCGATAGTAGATACTCTTGAACAAACATAATACATGTACGTGACACAGTAGAAACGCATATGCACAAATGTGTACGACGCGAAGTGTGGCGCATGTATCCTGTATGTTTAGCGAGGAAACACGCAACCAATGAGCCAGAAGCGGTCAAACAATTTTCAGAAGAAGAAGCGATAACATGTTATTGACTGAACCTGGAATATCCGGCCTTCCCGTCGGGGATAAGTAGGGCTATTCCGGGAAGAAATCCACTAGCAGGACACGATCACCTCGTCTCGTATCTCCTGCAATTCCATACAAATTTACGTGCTTTTAACAGGTAGAGGTTCTTCCGAGGTGTCATTGCGTCGACAGTCTCTGTGTTTGCTGGACATTTTGGCTGTCAGCTGGTCAAACGGTCTATCGAACACGACCTTTTCTATTTCCTGCGTCTGCTTTGCATCGATGGGGGGGGGGGGGCAAACGCAATGACAAAGGTGTTAGGAGCTTTTATATAACACCTTATTACATTTGATTGGAGGATTGGTGGTCACATGCCATGGGTGATTCGGCACTATCATCACGGTCGTGTGTTATCCGTCGTGCAATAGACCTTATACATTGACATCACACTGACGTCATTCTGGGTGAAAACAATGAAGAACGTGCACGAACGGTGTGGATTTCGCCGCACGTGTAGTAGACTTACGCGCGTATACGATTGGTTGACAAATCAACTGTCTGCATTTATTGGTGTAACTTGCAATGATTCGTGCTTTTCCGCCAATTTCCTCCAAAAGAGAGAGCACTTTCTTCATCATTGTGACATCATATGCATAAGGTCTGGAGTCTAGTATAGAGGTTCTTCACCGACGTCACTGCGCTGCGCGTCTCTCTGTTTTGACGGCCAGACGTCCATTGTACAACAATTGTAACTAAGGCCGTATCGTGCGCGCGTATCGATAACACACCTCTGCGCATGTTCAGTGACGGCAAGTATACCAAATTGAAACGCAATGACGTCACGCGAAGAACCTCTATAACACACGGTCGTGCAATAGACCCTTTTCCAAATAGCAATTACAAAGGATTGTGGGATCGAGTTTTGGTGTGTGTCGTTTCCGTCAATGACATTTTACTGCGGACAAAAAAAAAATGCGTGTACTTAAAGTCTATCCCATAATCCTTTGTAGTTGCTATTTGGAAAAGGGTCTATAGAGGCTTTTCATATGACGTCATAATACCCCCTGGCCCCATGTTGGAGTACATGTAACTTCGTAGTTGACCACACTCGACGCTCTTGCTCAATGAATGTGTACAAACCGCGTATACCACAGGGCACACTGTGCGGCGCGTTCAGTATACTACTGCACAAAACCTTGTGTTTTTGGCATGAGTGTCCTCCAGCATGGCGAATCCGTGACGTAGTTGCAAAGCCTATATAGTCTAGTATAACACACGGCTGTGACGTCACTATCACTGCGGCACGTACAAACTATGCCGCAACTCAATTAATCAACGCAGCTTTGGGGATCGCACACGCACATTGCATATCGTACATAAAAGGCACATATAGACTCGCAGCTAGCACACGACAAACCATGGAGCTACCACACCCACAAAAGCGAACCATAGTAACCGCCTAAACGCAACTTTAACCAACGGCTAGATAAAGGTAACGTTAGATACAGTAGTTATTATACAAATAATGAATGTTTATGAGTGCGATAGTATGAATTATTTCATGAGTTGAAAGATTGAACGTTCTATTCAACGAGGCGTTCTATTCAACGTTCTATTCAACTCGGCTTCGCCTCGCTGAATAGAACGTTCAATCTTTCAACTCATGAAATAATTCATACTATCGCACTCATAAACATTCATTATTTGTATAATAATATCTTTGCGTAATGACCTCTCACTCTGGCGTTTTTATTTGCGCTTACTTGCTAGAGATCGGACGAAAAACAACGCAATACTTCAGTGCACAGAGAATTCCTAAAGCTTAGGATTTCTCTGTCAGTGCATCGACTGGAGCATGCCTTGCGTCTGAGAGGGCAAAGTGTCACAAAACTATCTCAAGACTGACATAAGGTCAAAGCAAAGTTGAAAAACGTCGCACAACACCCGTTGACAGTTGACCCAAAACACAGGAAGAATTACTCCGCCGCGACGCCTGCATCAAGTGCAGCGTCCCTGATCTCCCACTACTCATTAGCGGATTTTTTTCCCAGAACGTATGGGAGAAAATTTTAGGCATTCCCATAGAAATTAAAATGAAAAATAATGTTCAGGTCTGGGTCAAGGTTAGGGTCAGGGAATGAAGCTGGAATCATTTGTCCTGGTTTGATTTGAGTTTGGGTCTCTTGCGAAGAAAATTTGGACATGATCAAAATTTTGCAAGGCACTTGCGTCTCTGCATGCCTACGTCGCGTCGACTGCGAAACCCATCGCCCCTACACGTTTTTCACTACGCCAAATATAACGCAGTACGGATGTAATTGACGCAATGCCAAAATATCTAGACAGGTATAACAATTGCATCCATGATCCTACAGTGTACGCGAACGTAAACTGGTTAACGCATGCCTTCTGTGCGTAAAGGTTTCGGGCTTTCGAGTAGGTGCTGACGTCACGTAAAGAACCTCTAGGATAGTGGTTCCCAACTTTTTTCAGCTCATCGCCCCTTTTACCAAATGACATCAGGCAAACGCTCCACTCTCCCTGTTCATAGAATACGTTTTAACCCATAGGCGTAGAAAGCGGGGGGCCTGACCCTAACCCTAACCCTAACCGGGGGGCTGGGGGAGTCAAAATGTGAGGGGACTGAAGTATGCTTCCGCCCCCAAGACCCAAGGGCAAAACCCCCTTATTTGTCTCTTCTGTAAGAATGCCAAAAATTTGCAGTAATTTTCCTTAAAGTTTGTCCAAAATGTTGCACCAAATTGCATCTGAGGACCCTCAAATAACCAAAATTTTCCAAAAGGGAGGGGGACACCCCTTCCATTAGACCCCCAAGACGGCGATCCGAAACAAGTTTCAGCCCTACCCCCCGTCTCAAAAAGCTTCCTACGCCTGTGTTTTAACCAATGATGCACAAATGCGCCGAGTAGTAGGGTTACCAGACGTCCGGTTTTACCCGAACGTGCCTCGTTTTACTGGTTCGCGCTGGCGTCCGGGCGGATTTGTAAAATTGTCCACAATGTCAGGATTTAATGTATTTCTCACATAATCTGAAGAGTTTTCCCTAATTTTCCTTTGCGGGCTTAATATTTTGAAAGCTTTACTGGTCGTATCATAGGCCTGACCATGTAATAAACCGATGCCGTGAAGAGTGGATAAAACTAACGGTATCCTACCTCGTGACGTATTTCTTCACAAATACAAGGACTATTGATTGCCCCTACCCACGTCCCACATTTGCAAGTTGTACTACTTCACATGTAGCGACCGTAAAATGCATCGCGCGGGCATACCACCTACTGTTGTACAACGAGTACTGCTACCTTCGTTACCGAACAATATGGTCTGACAGCCGCCTGTTCCGAAACAGAGGAGACACGCACCACACGAGGTATGGCAAACCTGTGCTCAAAGTGGCTGGGAGCATAAACAGGTCCCAAATTATACTCATAACCTAACGTCCCGAAGTCCGAAGCTCTGATCACTGAGCTAATCTATGTGACATTTAAAGAAACTAACTCATTCTTTAAGACTTTTTTTCAGGATTTGAATTTCAAAACCAAAACACACTTCATTCAAGTTAAAGAAACTCTGATTAAAGAAACAAATATTACACCATTTTGCATCTAGACACCCTTGAAAACCGAAAAAAAAAAAAATCCAAAGGGGAGGGGAAGCCCTCCCCGTCCCTTAGACCACTCTCCCAGGACGGCGCTCCATGTCCTCCTTGTCAGAAAATAAATATGGTAACCCTACACAGAAGGGGGCTGGATAAATGACTGCTACGTCACAAAGAGTAACGCCAATAACCTACGTACTATGAAGCCGATACAGACAGGCGCAGATACAGAAATTTTGAGGGGGGGGGGGACAAAGAAAACCTCATGTGCACCGAAGGTTCACCACGAGCGCGAAGCGCGGGTTCCTACGCGTGGGGTCCAGGGGCCGGGGTTAGGGCCCCTGGCGGGGTCTAGGGGCGGAGCCCCGGTGGGGGTCCAAGGGGCGAAGCCCTCGGAAGCTCTCGCAATATTGCATTTTAAGAGCAAAGAAATCGGCTCCAGTTCTTATGTCAGTGAGATTTTATACCTTTTAATGTTGCATGGAATTTGATCTGTATGGCTCAGTATAAGTTACTATATGTACCTGCAGAAGTTCCAGAGAATCTAAATTATCTTAAAACTTACACGCCAACATTATAAGCCCTTGTAGGTAACTTGAAATGATTTTTGCCATAATGAGTGTTTTATTTTCGTTATACGGTATTCGGGTTTAGGATGTCAGATGAAACAATTGCGCGCGAAGCGCGCCGAAAATTTGAATTTACATTTAAAACCATTGCTATGACTAACGGTGTCAGTTCCCTTTATGTGTGTCTATCAATTAGACGGTGGGTTCATTACTAAGTTTTCAGTTCTCATAAGAAGAGGAGGGTGAAAAACTGAATACCAGTTGCTTTACATCCTTACAATGCTGGCTCCTCTGAAATCACCTTTATGCACAGCGAATAATTGGCTTATGGTAGAACCCCACTGATGAGTAATGCGAATACGTTTGGGACCTTATTGATAGTAAAAGGAGCAAATCAATTCTAAAAGTGCGGAGATCAAGCGAAAATCAAGAAATATTGAGAAGACTTTGCAAAAATCGTGAAAGATTTCAAATGATTTTTGGTAAAAAGTGATAAAAATAAATCAATTACTCAATAAAAACGTACCTCTCTCCGTGATCGTAAACAATTGCGCACGAAGCGCTCCGAAAATTTTCGGTGCAGAGCCTCCCGGGAGCTCTGCATTAGTTGTACACTGAAAAGGGGGACCAACAACCTTCCTTATGGATCGCTGAAAGGTATACCGTTCAGAAATCTATGACCGATGGTCCGGCGAGGGTTGGTGTTTGGGGGAACGCCAATACTGCTAAACCGTGCCTTTTTAGGCAGTGGGATTTTGTATACGCTATATACAAGAGTGGGAGGGCCTTTTCTTGTTAGTATATGAGAGTGCAATCCCAGGAAGATGTTTACCCTCCCCTTTGAGAAATTTTTGTTAATTTTAGGGCGCCTATATGTAGAATGGTGGTATCTTTGGGTCATTCTAAAGTGATTGTATGTTTTAAAAATGTCCAAAATTTGGTGAATTCTAACTTTTGTTCGGGTGAAAAAGGGGAGTAAGAGAGGGTTAACGTATTGTCTTCAAACCTCCTTAAGTCCCAGGAAAAATTATGGGCTTGGATCTATCTCCAAAAGTGGGGGGAGGGGGGACTTTTTCACATTTGTGAATCGCCGTCCTGGTGGAAGAAGCAGTGGTGGTAGCCAGAATTTGCGTCACGGAGAGGCAATAAGTTTTGTGATCGTCGGCATGGGGGAGGGGTCTAAGGGAAATTTTTCTAGAACTGAATGCCCTCAGATGCGATTTGGTGCAACAAAAGTGAAGGATTGTTAGGTTATTTTTCTTCTAAAAATTTCATTTTCCTAGGCATAATTCCGGTCTGTTCCATCATTTTTGAAAAAAGTGAGGGGGACTTTTGACGATGTCCCCCCTTCCAAAAAAGTGAGGGGGACGTGTCCCCCCCCCCGATCCATGCCCATGGGAAACTTGTACATGCAATTATACCTGCGTGGAGTCAGACAGAAACATTCTTCGACTATAATAAAATTTTTCCTTTACATTTTAAAGGGATATCCAAGGTTGACAGAAAACAGTATAGAGCCTCCCGGGAGCTCTGAATTAGTTACAGTATACAAAAGAGGAACCAACGGGATTCTCACTACCCGACATCATGATATAGGAGGAGATACGATATATCACCTTCTTTTTAGGTAAGGCAAGAGGAATGGTGGACAGGCAAAATTCGTTTCAGAAAAGATTTTCGTCGTTATTGAACGTCGCGGTAAAATGTTTGGAAAATAAGCAACGGCAATTACGTATTTTTAATCTTTCAAATCATGTGCTAGACTAGATTAGTCAAAGATCCCATAATGATGAGAGCTGTACTTTTTAGAAAAATGTTTGCATTGCAATAATTTCTTGCGTCATAGCTTTGTCAATGGTATATGAAATCGGGTGCAAACCCTGTCGTATGCGCGCGAAGCGCGCCGAAATTTGAATAAAATATTAGTCCATGACAAAACCTGCATTCAGAACCTGCATCGGACACTGTCACTTTCCCACCAACCTATGCTATTCAGTAACGAATCTTCTGACTAAGAATTCTTAAAAAGCACCTTTGCTCCTTTGTTCCCCCGTGAGTAGTTACCGAAAGCTATTGATAAAAAGGACAACTCTGACACAAGGCTTGACACAAGCGGAGCGTGCGAAAATTTGGAATTTGTCAAATATTCCCCAAAACTTATGATAGTTTGAGAACAGTTTGTGGAAGAAAATGGTTAGAACAAATAAACCAATCATCAAAAATACATCTCATCCTTACACCCTCCACAGGCCCCCCTGGATTCTCGCCTGGATACAGAGCCTAACGGAGGCCGCCATGATACTTGAAATACGGTAAAGTAATTCCGCGAAACACGGCAAATTCACTACCTACGTAAATTGCGTTTGTCTTATGACCTCATAAACACTGACAGGTTATTTAGTGCAACTGCACTAGATTCTATCGTTTTCATGCCTGATATCATGTTACGGATTGGGTGTTTTCATCCTCATTCTTCTCTATTACTCAATTTCCCCTGTGCAACTTGCACTTGTCATGACGCATTTTCATGCGGAGGCATACGTACACTGTACAGGGACGTAGCTTAGGCCTTGTGATGGTGAGGGAGGGTTGAGAACCGTGAAATTCCAGCTAGATGAATATGGAAGCCAGAAATTCCAGCTGCCCACTATATCAGTGGCGGATCCAGGACTCATTTCCGGGGGGGGGGGGTATAGGACTAATAGGAGTGAAGATCGAGGCACCTGAGGGGGAGGGTTTGGGAGGGGTGTCCCCTCCCAAGGTGTGGAAAAGCTTTAAATCGTCATTGCAAAAGTAAGCAATATTTCGGAAAAAAGGAACAGGGAAAATTGTCTCTTAAGAGATACACGACAAGAGCAATGCACTTTTAACTTTTCTCTAAAAGAATTCTAGGGGTGAAAGCCCTTGTGCTCCCTCCTTCACCCCTTGGATCCGCCGTTGTCGATACCCGCTCCGTGTAATGGTATGATATGTGGACAGTGTTTCCAAATTTCAGATATAAATCTTCCGAATAGCGTCAATACATTTCCTGACCATTTCCCCAGTTGACTAGTTCAACGTATTTTAGACCTATTAATGTTATATATAATAATCTGCTTCCTTGCTATTACCCGAAATTTCCGAAACATTTCCCAAAAATGTCGTAAACTGTGGAAATATTCCGAATTTCGAGAAAATGTCGGGACAAGTGGAAACACTGTATGCGACGTACGAGAATCAACTTCAACAAGCAATCGCTTGCAGACAAAATAAAAGTCCCAGAAACGAAAAAAAAAGTCGCAAAAACGGAAAAAAAGTCGCAGAAACAAAATTAAAAGTCTCAGAAACAAAAATAAAAGTCGCAAAAACGAAAATAAAAGTCGCAGAAACAAAAATAAAAGTCGCAGAAACAAAAATAAAAGTCGCAGAAACGACAAAAAAGTTTTTGAGGTTGGCCCTAATGATCTTCCGTAGTTTTCCACACAAAGGTGTGCAAGTAAATTGTGCCAGCACTTGTGTTTACTAACACGTTGTTGAACGTTCCTTGTGGTTTCGCTCTTTGTGTGTGAACTATTATCTTATATTTAAATACACACACATTTATTAAACAAATCGACGACTATGAAGAGGTAGACACTATATGTGCTCATAAATATTCTTGCTCTGAGTCAGGCAAAATTTTCCTTCGATCGGGTGAATTCTCATTTTCACCCGAAAGCAGTTATCTCGAGAACTGTTGAAGTAAGTGTCTTATATGTTTTATGAAGTCATCTTGTAGTTCCCACAAGGTTGTTGTTGCAAATACATGATGCCCTTGTTAATGTGTTCATTTGCAAAGTTCTTAAATATTGTAAAATTCACTTTAGGACATGTAATGTAGAGCGAAAACGTGCTAAGGACACTTCATGCTGACGTGACATATTTGGTCCATTTTGGTCGGATCTCAACTGCCAAGTATAAGCAAATAGACCATTTAAAGATTGTTTTAGGTTAATTCATACGCTATTGGCTAAATATTGCTGTCTCGTACAGTACGGACGTTAAATGTTTTAAACAGAATTGATGTAATGCAGTGTCTCATAGCGTTGTCACTAAAAATCGTCGCAAATGTATTTGTTTCTTTCTGCCTGTTCTATGAACTTTAACTTCCATCTTGATTAAAGTTTCACTGGATCTGATATTCATTCGAACAATACCTCCACTCTGTTTGGTCAATGATGACGTGCACGACTGGTTGTGTTCCCAATTTAGGTCACACATTTGTGTGTCAATATGGCTTTGTGGAATTGAAAATCAAGGAGGGTTACTGTAGCTTTGTCTTGGAGGTGAACTAGGTAGGTGCTTTTGTTTAAATTGGAGGAGGGGCTAGGAGTAAGCTTAGTAGGGAGAATTAGTGACTGTTTGGGGTGAGATTATAGAGCCTTTAAACGACGAGAAGATCCTTATTATCCTTGCAATCAACTCGAATTCAATTATACCAACTGATATTTAATTAGGCAATACAAATACATTAAATGTAAAATGTTCTTTCCTGAAAAAAGGTTTTGTGTTTTTATGTAACAAATTATAGGATGGTATGCACCTCAGAAGTCAAAAGTTTCCGTTTATCAAAAAGGTTTATGTATTAACAATGTTCAGCGATGTTTTTTTAAGTCAATGTTATACTGGTCTTATACTTACTACAAAAGATTTGTCACGTTGAAAATAATGTATTTCAATGAAACACTCTTTCGGGATATCATGCATATTTTGTACCTAATGTCTTTTTTTTCCTTCCTTTTTTGTGTATATATTGTTAGGCGTAACTTCATTTTGACAATATTGACCAGATTTAGGTTTAAATCAACTAAAGTTATGTTTTCCCGATAATGATTCTCTTGATAGTGTGAAGTACACAAAAATCCTTAAAAATTATAGTTTTTAATCAAAATTATCCCTAAACTGATTTTTATACCTGCCAGCCCCCTAACATTAATCCGTACTGTATACATACGAATTGAATCTAGCGGCATGGCCGACTGCTTGTACGACGAAATTTTAAAAGATTTGTCTGCCAATGACGGTCTGCTTGTTTGGAAATGCAAAAATGCAAAACAGTTGTCGTCACTAAGAAAACATGATATCACAAAGTTACTTTTTGGTGGGGAACGTGATAGGTTAAGTTTGAGAATCTAACATAGAAACTGATGACATTTTAACCAGAATGCTTTGTTTAAGTTCCACTTTAGAAAGCAAAACTAAATAACTAAGTCTGGCCCTCGAGTATGCTTTTAATTAGATACTTGAATGGGATAAGTTTTGATAAGCCGCCTGGTTTGCTTTATTAAGAGCGCCCTTATTTTAGTAGCACTATCTCCAGAAATATATACAACTTGTCCACATGGGTGTGGTTTTCATTTGATTGAAACGATAGGTTTAGAATGTAGCTTTTGTCTGGGCTTCGGGTCGCTGTGCCCAGTCAGGAAGGCTGTTTGACATCCTGTTAGACAGCACGTGGACTACGAGTTACTACTCTTGGGTTTTTGTGGTATTAAAATTGGTACCCCTGCCTATCCGGGTAACTCTTTGCATCCAGCAACTATTAGCAAACCCTCTAGAACCCGTAACCAGTTAAATGTCCAAACTCTCGTACAAAATATTTTGAAGGTCAAACTTTCAACCACGCTGCACCCTGTCTTTGGAACTCCCTGTCGATGAAAATCAAGGTCCTGCTTCCTTTGACCAGTTTAAACGGTTTTTCTAAACTCTTCTCTCTCGATGATTTTAATTTTCTTTCTTGTTGTTGTCTGCACCCGTAAAGGGTTTTATAGATTGTTTTGTATACTTTGGATTCTACGCTATATAAGACTTCGTATAATTGTTATCGTCGTTGTCATTATTGTCATTATCACTTTTACTATTGGTTAATGTGCCTGCAGACCTTATAAATATTTCGTAATAGAACAGAAAGCGCGCCCCCGGACAAGCAAAGCAGGCAACTGGTTTTTGTACCTGTCGGATCAGGGAGCCCTTACGGAGCAGCTCCCTGGTCTACAAAGCGCGCGTCCGAAGTCTACGTCGTGCGTGCGTGCAGTGGGCTTCATTGTTAAACCTCCAGAATGACGTCAAAGCATAAGGTATAGATAGTTCTCAGTGACGTCACAACTGGGGTTGGCAACAGCCATGTCATAGGGCAAGCTTGTACGTACATGCCGGGGTTGCCCTATGAGATGGCTGACATACTACACGTGAAAAGCTCCTATGACGTCATGTGAGAACTATCTATATGCTATGGATATGTTCATTGCGTAACTGGCTGTACTTCAACACACTGCAACCCTCGTTTTCAGTGCTCCGAGTACTCTGAAAGACATTGCTCATTTTCCTGTTCATGTCATTTAGAAATATACTATTTTACAGACTTGTAGTGAGTATGTACTCGTACTCACGGTTTTACACTATTGTCTCTATACGTTCCCGTGAGAATGGATTTGTACTATACTCGTACTCACAGATTTTGTTGTGCATGCTATGCTTTGGATCGAATGCAAAATTTTGAACTCGTACTCATGAAAAGATGAGTACTTTTACTCGTACTCATAACAAGAGACACTTCACTTCTACTCATAATGATGTGCTCACATTATACCGTATGTCTGCTATAAAACACTAGTCAAGTTCATAAGAAATAGGCCTACACGGGGGGGGGGAGCTAAATACAACAAATCACCGTCTTTGATATCCTAACTGTTGAGGGTTGGGGACTTTAAACAGCGGATGTTCAATTACGTAAAGCAATTTTTACGAAGACGTACGCGCCATTTTGTTCAAAACTAGTGATTGTTAGTTAAACATCAGATTGATGAAGTCGATAACAAATATAATTATGTCAAACGAATAAACAGATAGAGAGAACATGTTGTGTGAGGAATTGTAATTATATCTCAAAATAAAGAGATTACGAGCAGTGCTCGTGGTTTACCATACCTTCAATAAAATAGGAAAGTAATTTGATTTCAACTGACGTATAGCTAACCTGAATGCACACACACACATACGCAGACGAATATTTACCGTATTCAGCAAACACGGGTCATAGCCTTTTATCATTATATACCGTATTACAACTTATATATTTAATTATTGGAATTCAACATCTCTGTACGTGGGGACAAGCTATTAAACATACAAAAAATTTTATACACCACTAGTTTTCGGTAAGTAAAGCAACTGTGAGAAAGGAAGTGAAAGAATTTCACTTTGTAGTAAAATAGTTACTTCTTTTTATTTATATTCTTTTACAATGAAATGTTACGATGTATGGAAGGTATATTGCATGATATGTTTAACTATTGGTTTGAGCTGTAATGTAGACTATGAAGTGACGTTATTGGTACAAATATTTGGAAGTTGAGCAAATTTTTGACAGTATTTCGTATTTCAACAAATAATTAAAATTACACTGCCAGTGGCGTAGCAGGAGGGGGCAGATGATGGTAGCGCTACGCTTAGATAGTGCATCATTACTTCAAGATAATCATCTGTCGGAAATTTTTGGGTCCCTACCCACCCCCCCCCTAACAAAAATATCTGGCTACGCCACTGTGCACTGTTGTATTCTTAAAAAATATTTGCTTTAAATTCGGGAATCAACACTTCTTAATAACGTTTGGGACTACACCCCAGCTATACCCCACCCCCACCCTTTAACTACCACCAGTTTGGCCAGTGTTGTTTTGCCGGGTAAATTATACTCTCCGTACTATGAGTTGCAACTTAAACATACCCAAGTGGTACTATTTTGTGGTTGTCCAAGGCATAATATACGTAGGAGCAAAAGTTGATGGGGGGGGGGGGGCTGTAACGACTTGCTCGAAACGTATAACCAAAAATTTCAGCCCGTTCCACTGCGTTCAACATGTTAATGTACATATCATACAGGCTTACATCGGTTTATCACTACCGCATGCCAGTTACATACAATCATTTGCTGTGTTAGTACCCTTCCATATCGATTAAAATTTAGGGGAAGTCGTTAGAATAATGATAATTGTTAGTAGCGAAGCCAGGATTTCTCCAATGGAGGTGTGGGAGGCATGCATTATGTTGTGTGATGGCCGGCCTGGGGGAGGGGTATAAGGGTCCCTCCCCTCCCCCTTTGAAAATTTTTAAAAAATTGGTGTCCCTACATGCAATCTGGTGCCTCATATGCTACCTTTGAAGTAACATTTGTGTTGAAAAATTTACGTATTTTAGGCACTACAAAAAAGCAATCGGCATCAGGGAGGGGGCATGACCCAGTGGACCCCTAAATACACCACTGATAATCGTTGTATAAGTTTAACCATCAAAGTTCTCACTGGTTAATTAAAACCGAAGAAATAGGTGCTGGTGCAATTCAAATCAGAAATTTATTTTAATTACCAAGGAAGTTTTTTTAAACTATTGATTACCTTTAGCTACATCATTACATTATTTTTCTTTCAGTTGGTGACCTAAAAAGTCTCAGCATATTGCAAGAATTTTCACAAAAATATTTGGTGGGGGCCGCAGCCCCACCCCCTCCTCCTACGCCTATGTCCAAGAAATGAACTCCCAAAACGTTTTTAGAAATTCTTGAAGGAAATGTCGTTTTAGGTTACCACGGATAAACCGACATAGTACGAGTAGTAAATGAGCGCAAACCTGGTATCTTCTAGAGGAATTCAATATAGTTAACAAATGAGTAATGAGTGAAGAAATGCCACTCCAGTCCCTCGGGTTCCCCCAGGGATGAAAAAATTCAGCATCTATCAAGACGCACATCCCTACAATTGGGATGAAAACAGGTTAATCAAACTTTTTTTTTTTTTTTTTTTTGCTGTTAGTGCGCAAGTCCTTTTCTTCGCTTTTTTTATTTGGAAAATGTCAGTGCTACTTACCGCGTGGTAGCATAAACGTACCCAGGGTTGTTCCCGTTACACTTTGAAAGTAATCCGTTATAGTTACAGTTAATTCCATAAAATTGTAACTCTTTACAGTTACTATTTACAATGTTGAAAAAGTAACTAGTTACAGTTACTTTTAACTGAAAAGTAACTAGCTACATTTCAAAAGTAACTAGTTACTTTAAGGTGAACATACGGTACCTCGGTACCTGAAATGGAAGGGGGTATAATTAGATATTAAGAAGGGGCACATGAGAGGACCGAACCTCATTTTTGCCGGTTATACTAAGGTAGTCCCCAAAGAAAGTCAATGATTACAGTTGATCTTCACCGGGGATTCAGGAAGACGCTCCTAACGCTCATAATGAAGCAGCGAATCATGATACTTTGTCGGAGCTTACGCAAACTATTTGTTAGACGAATATGGTTGTAACCAGCACTTTTCCAGTTACGACAATACTTCTTTGAGGGTGGGAATCTTTATACTCCCATCACAATTTAGAAAGGTTAGCGGCTATTAGCCTAAAGGGGGAAAGCATTGTTTTAGCAGTAATTAAAGTCTTCACCCCTCAAGAGCATAAATATGGTAATACGATGCTCTCTATATATTTGTTAAAGGTAAATTTTTAAAACCTCACTGCTAAGGTTGGGCTAAGTGATATTTCGGCATAAATTTCAAGTTTCACATTGTGTCGATATAAAACAATGTATAGAAATGGTGAGACTATGTAGTTTACACATGCAGATCATGTACCCATAATTCCCTTTCTTTTACAGTAAATAGGTTAAGCGTTAAGTCGGACACTTTTCTCCTCTTTCAGTTAGCTTTGTTAGGATACTTTTAACGCCATTTGACCATCTCAATATCCGCCTGTTTTTATATGAACCTTACTATATTCTATGCAGCGTAAGGAGATACGGACATTGAAAAGAATATGATATAGCCTAAATTCATACGTTTGATTCATCAAATAAGGATACCATACATGTTAAATTAGATACATAAATGGATGCACGGTGTTTGCTGACAATTGGCACCGTATAATTTACTGGGCTTCTACGCACGAGTCCTGATTCGACTAGCTTACTGCGGGTCTCGAGAGCGTTTTTCTAGATAAGGAAATTGCCCGGGGTTCCGGAATCGAAATTTTTCCGGAGTGTGATGTAACTGGACATGCACTCGGAGCTAATTCCAGCCGTGTTTTCAAATATGAAAGTTACATTAAAGGTGTTTAAACTCCCATTGTAATTTGTGCATGTGGTATTCTCGTTGTAAAACACCACACGAAAAGATCACGAAAGAATCTTTATAGTTACACGTCTGATCTATTATAGGGCTAAATCACAAGTGGTGTAACAAAGGAATGATTGGAACATACACGTGGTAGGACAATGATGATACATTATGAGTAATCATAATACTTAAAGAGTTAGTCGCTGATAGCATGGAATTACGAATCTACTACACTCCTCCCCCCTTAGTCAAAACATTACATTACGAATAGAATTCTCATTTGACCGCAATTATGTCAATACATTATTAGCTTACACTTAACGACCATAGTATTCAGGTTTACGTCTATTACGTGATGGATACGATTTTGTCGGATTGTCTTGTGGGATTGGATCAACCACGGGAGAATTTGCTTCCGTAGCTGGTGTTTCATTGGAAACAGAATCATCTTCCTCTACAGATGGTTCATTTGCAGTCGTGTGACCGTCAGAATCCTCTACGCTCTCTGTATCGGAATCGTGAAGACAATCTCGTCCTTGATTAGGCTCACAGTCCTCATCAAGGTCTTGGGGTTCCCTAGAATCTTTCAAGTAACATTTCCTTACTTGGTCCTGATGTCGTTTAACCGTAACCCCATTTTCTAACTTAACTTTGAAAGAGACAGGGCCAGTTATCTCACTGATAGTACCAGTAATCCATTTAGGACCTGTTTGGCTGAAGTTACGAGCATAAACTCTTTCACCTTTTTGAAAATCCCGGGACCCGGCGGTTTTGTCATGAGACTTCTTTTGAGCCTCCTGTTTCTGCATAACTCTAGCTTCAACGTCGGGACGGACCAAGTCCAATCTCGAACGCAATTTCCTTCCCTGCTGCAATTCAGCTGGGGATATTCCTGTACTGGTATGGGGAGTAATTCTATACTTAAACAGAAACCGTGACATTTTGTCGTCAAGAGACCCTTCTTTCATTCTCTTCACCCCTTGTTTGAAAGTTTGGACTGCTCGTTCGGCTAGTCCATTGGATGATGGGTGATAAGGAGCAGAAGTGACATGTTTAATGCCATTCTGTTTGCAAAAATCTTTGAATTCTTCACTTACAAAAGAAGTACCATTATCACTTACTAACATATCTGGAATACCAAATTGAGCAAATGTCTTCCTTAAATTTTGGATTGTAGCACCACTAGTGCTCGAATTCATCTTATGCACTTCTATCCATTTAGAATGAGCATCAACAATAATTAAGAACATGTGACCCATAAAAGGTCCTGCGTAATCAATGTGAAGTCTTGACCATGGCCTTGTTGGCCACGCCCAAGGTTGCAAAGGAGCTTTGGGTGGTGCTGGCCGGCTTTCTTGGCAAATAGAGCATTGTTTTACCAAATCATTAATTTCCTCATCTAATTTTGGCCACCAAATAAAGGCGCGCGCTAAACTTTTCATACGTGCTCCACCCACATGACTTTCGTGTAACTCCTTTAGCAGCTGCGTACGACCTTTACTCGGTATAATTACTCGATTTCCCCAAAGTAAGCAACCATCTTGAAGAGACAATTCATTTTGTCTTCGCGCATATGGCTTCAGAGCTTCGTCATCAATTTGCTCTGGCCAGCCTTGTGAGACAAATATCAGCACTTTTGATAGGATTGGATCCTTTTTGGTCCAATTCTTGATTTGCATGGCTGTGACTGGACTTTCATTTAGATGTTCTAACATCAAAACCGTCTCTGGGGGAATCGGCGTTTGCTCTGGGGTGTCTGGCAGGGGAAGGCGACTCAAAGCATCTGCGTTAGCGTGTGCTTCTGTTGGTTTAAACTTAAGCGTATATTCATACATTGCGAGCGTCAAAGCCCATCTCTGAATTCGCGCGGACGCATGTGGCGGAATGGCGCGACTTTCGTTCAATAAACCAAGGAGTGGCTTATGGTCGGTAACTAAGGTAAAATGTCTACCATAGAGGAACGAGTGAAATTTCTTGACACCAAACACACAAGCCAGACCCTCCTTTTCAATTTGGCCATAATTCTTTTCCGCAGGCGCGAGAGTGCGGGAGGCAAACCCAATGGGTTTCTCTGAGCCGTCTTCCATTACATGGGCCAGGACCGCCCCTATTCCGTAGGGGATGCATCGCATTGCAAAATTAACGGCTTTTGGGGATCATAATGGACTAGCAATTGCGATGACAGTAATAATTTCTTAGAATTTTCAAACGATTTCTTTTCGTCTTTTCCCCATTTCCATTGTGTCCCCTTCCGCAATAAAGCATACAGTGGGGCTAATACAGTCGATAAGGTTGGGAGAAATTTCCCATAATACGTTAAGAGTCCTAAATAAGACTTCAGTTCAGTTACATTAGTTGGTGCCCTAGCTTCTTGGACAGCCGAAACTTTGTGTGGGAGAGGATGGAGTCCTTCCGCATCTATCTTATGCCCGAGGTAGTACACCGACGGTTTCAGAAACTCGCACTTATCCTTTCTAAGCCGTATTCCTGCCGTTTGAAGCTTACTCAGCACCTCCTTTAGGGTACCGAGATGCTCCTCTTCGGTGCCTCCGGTGATAAGGATGTCGTCCAAGTACACGGCAACACCAGGAATCCCGCGAAGGACGCCCTCCATTGTACGCTGAAAGATACCAGGAGCCGAGGCAATACCGAAGGGTAAACGATTGTAGCGAAAAAGTCCTTTGTGAGTATTTATCACTACGTATTGCTTAGAATCCTCGTCTAATAAAAGCTGCTGGTACGCTTGGCTCATGTCCAACTTTGTGAACCACTTTCCTTCTGACAAGGTTGCAAATAAATCCTCTATTTTAGGGATTGGGTATTGGTCTACCCGTGACGCTTGGTTTACAGTCATCTTGTAATCTCCACATATCCGTACTGATTTCTTGTCAGTCTTTAAAACAGGCACAATTGGTGCCGCCCATTCAGCGAATTGCACCGGCTCTATTATGCCCTCTTTTTCCAGTCTTTCTAATTCGCTTTCTACTTTAAGCCTCATAGCGTACGGGACACTACGAGCTTTGCAGAACTTAGGCGAAACTTGAGGGTCCACATATATTTTGGCTTTGATCCCCTTCAATGTTCCCAAACCTTCTTTAAATACATTACTGTGTTCTTTGAGAATGTCCTCCAATGAACCGCTTCTTATTGTATTCACTTTACTCCAGTCGAGTTTGATTTTTGTCAACCATTCACGCCCGAATAAACATGGACCTTTTCCATCCACTACAAATAACCGCAGAATAGCTTCTTGCTCATTGTACTGCACTTTCACTTTGAACATTCCGAATACCTTTAACGCTTCTCCCGTGTAAGTATTTAAACAAACATTAGTTTCCTCAAGAGATGCATTAGGCCACATTTTTTTGAATGTTTTGTGCGATACCAGAGACAACGATGCTCCCGTATCCAGTTCCATTGTGAGCGGTTTCTCATTGACCTTCACTTGAACCGTTATTGGTCCTCCATTCTTGGAACGGACGTTAAAGAGGTACTCTTGGCTGGGCTCGGTGCTCGGTTCAGAAGTTTTACTTTTGTCACTCACTTGTTTGACTTTCTTTGAACGACAAACTTTCGCTCTGTGACCTATTTTGCCACATTCGTTGCATGCTTTGTCTTTGAACCAACAGTCTTGTGGTAGGTGATTCACACCCCCACAACGACAAACTTTCGCTCTGTGACCTATTTTGCCACATTCGTTGCATGCTTTGTCTTTGAACCAACAGTCTTGTGGTAGGTGATTCACACCCCCACAACGATAACAGGCAGTCTTTTGCCCGGACTTGCGATAAGATTTTCCACCTTTCCCTTTTCCCTTGGGAATAAACTGAACGCTCTGCTCGGAAGAGTGTGTGGGCGTTGCTTGTTGAAGTGTTTGCTTCAAGTCGTCTGCGTTTTTTGAAGCAGTCTCTAG
This sequence comes from Holothuria leucospilota, assembly GCA_029531755.1. NCBI lineage: Eukaryota > Metazoa > Echinodermata > Holothuroidea > Aspidochirotida > Holothuriidae > Holothuria > Holothuria leucospilota. The sequence goes on from CM055970.1 coordinate 3,481,391, forward strand.
GCCTATGGCAATTTCTAATGCTGTTTCAAATGTCAGTGACGACTTGGATAACAAATTTCGTTGAATACGATCATTGTTAATTCCACAGACTAATCTATCTCGAAGCATATCGTTTAAGGTGGTTCCATAATTGCAATGTTCAGCTAAAGCTCTTAGTTCCGCTACAAAAGAAGAAACTGACTCACCCTGCTTACGAAAACGACTGTTGAACTTACAGCGTTGCACTGTTTCCGATGGCTTTGGATTTTGGTGTTTTTTCATTATTTCCACCAAGTCCTTGAACGTCTTATCTCCAGGTTTCTCCGGCGAGACCAGATTCCGTAACAATTTGTAGGCATCGGCCCCAATTAAACTCAAGAAAATTGATTGTTTCTTGGTTTCTTCTTCGATATCGTTCGCCGTGAAGAAGTGGTTCAGTCTTTCCACGTACTGGGTCCACTCCTCTTTCTCACTGTTAAACTCGTCCAATTTTCCGAAAAGTCGAGCCATTATGACGAAAACGATGTAAAATAACACTGGAAAGAAACTTTTTTTAAATCCTCGTCGCCAATTTATGTGGTATTCTCGTTGTAAAACACCACACGAAAAGATCACGAAAGAATCTTTATAGTTGCACGTCTGATCTATTATAGGGCTAAATCACAAGTGGTGTAACAAAGGAATGATTGGAACATACACGTGGTAGGACAATGATGATACATTATGAGTAATCATAATACTTAAAGAGTTAGTCGCTGATAGCATGGAATTACGAATCTACTACAGTGCACAATGTACAGATGTAAAGTATTGCCACACATGATCAACTAAATTACTGAGGGGCCAGGCTATGGAAGTGAGTACAAGCGATGACCTTGTTAATGTTGGACATGTATAATAGAATTAAAACATCTGTAAGTTTGATATGCTACACACTGGCAAAAAGACTGGTCTCGGAATTGGTGTCATTGGTATCAGAACTCGCCGGAACTTGAGGGGTACGTACCATGCTCGGAAAGATTAGGGAATCTAGAATGGCAGATAGCTCCGACTCAGACTGGGTGGACTCGGGTCCACTGGCAGCCCTAACGTCTCAAAAGCCAATTATTAAACTTTCAAAGTAAGCCTGGTATTTGAATGCCTATGGGCCAACCTGTTTCTCGCGGTGCACTATCTCCAATGTGTCCTCTAAATGACAATATGAGTAAACTAAGGCCCAGCTGACTTCATTTAGTATATAATAGGCTATATAAAGTCAGCTGGGCCTTTGTTTGCCAGAGGACCGTTCGCTATTTTTCAACTAATCGCACAAAGATTCGGTCTTACGGATAATAAGCATTGATCTGTCTAATAAGTAAATTGACACACAGATCAAATTTTAAACTTAGTTTAGTGGGCAATCAAGTGACCCTTTAAGCCTGCAGTATGTGCATCTAATATCAACTGCTGATTCTAAACGTGAATAAAATTTGATGTTGGTGAGGGCGACGTCGATAATAGAGATGGATTATAAATATATCGAAAATAATTTTACTACCAAAGTGTCATCAATTTTAAAATTTTCTGTTACTACTTCGAGTACTTGCAATTTGTGGTCATTTTGACTATTTGTAACGGAAAAGTAACGCGACCCAAATGTAACGCCGTTACAGTTACTTTTACACAGAATTATAACTAGTTACTTGCTCCGTTAATGCAAATGTAACTCATTACAGGGTTCCGTTACACAAGATGTAACTCGTTACAGTAACGGCGTTACTTGTAACTCGTTACTTCCCAACCCTGAATGTACCTTATACACTGACATCTCGTGGCGTCATTTTGGAGGTTAAACAATGAAGCACACTGTTGTAGACTTTGCATGCGCTCGTTACAGACTAAAGCCGCGGTCACACTACAGTGAATTCGGATCGGATTCCGATCCGATTTTTGTGAGTTTTTATTTAAATCTCCTCCATTTCGGGTCAGAAAGAGCCTAAAATTGGCCAACCAATGTAAATATGTGATTTGCATCAGAGTTTTATAAAAATGAAATGTTAACTGATTTTTTCGTAGTCCGATAAAAGCTGTCTGTCGATGTAACGTCACGAAATAATTCGTATAAATTTAATTTTCGTAGTCCTGCGATAAAAATCATATAATTACACAGGTTGGCAAATTTTGGGTTCTTTCTGACCCGAAATGAAGAAGATTTTAATAAAAACTCGCAAAAATCGGATCGGAGTCCGACCCGAATTCGCTGTAGTGTGACCGCGGCTTAACGCTCGTATATACATATCAGCCATTTACATTTGTTGGTGTGAGTTGCAATGATACACGCTTACCTTTATGGGAGCGTACTTTCTGTACTGTGGCGTCATATGCATAAGGTCCATAATCTTGCTTTTTGCTTCCTTATACTTCAGTCCTGAAGGAACCAGAACCACTCGTAACGAAAGCTCGACAACTCTGAGTTGAAAGTGTCGTGCTGACGAGAAGCGCTCCCCTGTAAGTGTTGCTATCCAATGGCCTACCGTTAGGCCCCTTGTGGGGACCAATGCAACTCGCAGGTAGGGGTACACTGAGCAAAGCCCCAGAGGCTCTGGGGTATTTACAGAATTGTGGCCCTTAGAATGAGCAGTACTATTTCCGTGTGTGCCAGTAACAGGGAGCCCTCACAGTACAGCATCGAAGGTGCATCTACGGCGGCCGATCCGGATCCCGGGCCTTGCAGCGAAAAGTTTAAAAACCGAAGTCACTGAATGTCATGTATTGGCTCTTGGGTGCCTTAAAATCATAATAATGACAAATACGTTTCCCTCTTTCTCTTCAGCAATAAATGAGAAAAGGGGTGGCTAGTGCCCCTGAGACCACCCCTGATGTACGCGCGAAGCGCACAGAAAATTTATTATATAATATATACTATAATATATAATATATATTATTATATATTTATTATATAATATTAAGTGCTAAAGAAATTTTCGTGAAAGCCCCTAGGGAGGTATCACCAGTTTTCCTTTTTTTTTTTTTATTTCATTTCATTTATTTGCTTCATCACATTACATATAAACATATGATGTGAAAAGAAGTCATCCAGAAAGCCACGACTGGCTTAACAAGGTGGACGACTCCCTACAAAAAAAAGAGAAAAGGAAACAGATATTTGCAATTTCTGCAAGACACAAAAACACATAAACAAACAAACATATACAAATATGCCTATGAACAAGAGTATTGTTAATGATGAAGTTATGAAATGTACCCGGTAGTAACGTGTTCCATGCCTTGTACATAAAAACTGCAATGTTGAGATCAATAACGTCAGTAAACTTAAGTAATTTAACCTTTGTAAATAGTAATGTGGTTTATGTGGTGCGTAGTTCCGCCTCGGAGAGGATTCATGGGAGCAAAGTCCCTCTTGTAAATTTTAAGGCACCGGTAGTTAAAATAAACGGACATTAGCCTGCGAAATGAAGCTTTTTAATTAGCCTCATGTGTTATTCGATGTACGCTAAAAAGGGCAACAAAACCGCAGTCTTAACAGTTTTCGAACATAAAAAACTTAAAAATAATCGATGAATTGTATTGAATGGAGAGGAATCACGGCTGCTATTACGGTGTAGTCTCCGTTACGGATTTTATCCTTTCTGACTCTCATCTGCCTACTCCCCAAAGTAATAAATTATCAACCAAAAATTCCATATGACTTCTCCAAAAGTAATAAATTATCATCCAATTCACTCCTCTGAGTTCTGGCTGTACCCATTACACCTAACCTGTCTGACCCCAGTGCTCTTTCAGGGTAATTATGTATACCACAAACCTGTCTGTGCACAAGGTGGTTCCCATACCAATATGCACCAAAAATGAAAATGGTATATAAAAAGCTATTCTGTAGTAACTAGTATATGTGTATATGTACATGTGCTTGCATGGTTTTATTTTGGTTTTGTTCATTATGAACTTGAAGGATAATCCTAGGGTCTAAAGAAAGGGTGTTTTTTAAGTGAAAGAAACAAACACTGACATTTAGGTGATTCGAAAGACAAGTCTTGTAGGCCTACTAGGATGTGGTTGAAATGGCAATATTTCAACTTATTGGGGAAAATGCCTCTACCTGTCGTGTATTTGGGTCCAGAGACTGGCAGAGCTTTTTCAATTTTATTGGACAATAATTTAGGTGGGAAGAAGTAATTCTCATAAAACTATTTAGCAATTTTTGTGCTTACCTTGACATCTTTCAAGTGGAGCGAGTTTTGCTGTTCCACGGACAAAACGTCCGCTGCTCCGTCAGTCCGTGTGTTTGAACGATGAAGTGTGCGTGGGTAACATTTCATACTAATTGCTTTTTCACCAGGTTGTGGTTCCGATCGAAAGCCCATCATAATCTGCACAGTATTTTTCCTTTAGCAGAAATTTGCTGCATTTTTACAGATAATTTCTATTGCTACAAAAATGTTCTTTAAGTTTATTCTCTGTTTAATTCAAAAACCATTTTTTCTCTTTTTTTAACCAAATTTTACTACACTGTTAAAACTATCTGTAAATTTATATAGACATTTTTATAGTATTTTTGTTTTTTCGTTTTTACATACATATACTGTCATTTAACAAAAATTCATTTGTTTTGCAACTAAATAGGCCCAGAGATTTGTTTTTCAAATGACAAAGACAACCCCCTCCCCCAAAACCTGGAATTGTCAGTCTTTAACACATATCGTTCTGCAAAGTTTCAGTCTTAACAGAAAATTTCCTCAAATTCTCATCCCTATTTGAAAGTTATGTGAATTTACATTTATTATGAAAACCACTTTACTTATAAACATCACGCCACTGGTGTTTTGGCGTACATTTAGAAAAAGAGAAAACAAACTGCAAGGTGCTTATTTCAAAGCACTGATAAGATACTAATCAACACAAGTCTTTTATGCATTTGATTTGAGCTAATTAAATGTTTCAGAAATTTACTGTAAAAGTGTAAATTTACAGCTTTATGACGTAATGCAACAGTAAACTTAAATGGGGGAGAGCTTAATTTTGTCAGCATTTTGCTTTAAATATTATTATTACTGCTTCGCACGTTTTTTTTTTTTTTTTTTTTTGTTTGTTTGTTTGTTTTTGTTTTTGTTTTTGTTTTTTTTTTTTGTATAGGGAACTAAGTACTTAGGGAACTTAGGGAACTAGGGTACTTAGGGAACTAAGTAATTATCAAAGTATCTTAATACCTTATCTGAAAATGTTTACAATATTATATATTTGTATTCTTTGTATTTATTTTGGGGAGAACTATTTCATTGCATGAGAACCATTGACTTTCGAACTACTGCTTACTTTTCAAATGCAAGGTTGTAAAGAACATAATTTGATTGGAAGAATGTTGCCACAAATATTATGTAAATTTACCGAAATATTTTTATCAGTGTCAGTGTGCAATTAAGCCACCTCAAACTCTTGCAGAACTGTAGTCGTGTCTCAAATTTCCTATACTGTGCCTATCATTCGTAGCATTCATTAAGGATCAGTTATCCATGGAAGATGATAAATCTTACACGCACGGCATCCCTTCCTTCTACATGTCACAAGAAAAAATCTTGCAGGTATGGTCTCCATGTCTATATTGTAGTCAATATCCTGATCTTTAACGCCCAAGTTATCAGAATTGTTAGCAATCTATGATTACTGTCTCGTGGAATTGTCTCTGAATAGACAAAATTAAGTAGTTTGATGCCCAATTCGTCTCATAGGTGATTTTGAAAATGGGTTATAAACAAAACTTTCGAATCTATGTGTTGTATCTATTTTTTGTGCAATTATACGAATTTAATCGTCAGTATAAAACTGCGTTCACGCCATCACCGAAATCTGCTGCGGGCGGGACGCGAAGTTTGTTATCTGAGAGCGAATTGGGCGATTTTCTAAATTTTTATTGAAATAAAGCTGTTCCTATTTGTCCTGGCAAAAAATTCAACAGATTTCGGTTTTGGTGTGAACGCACCTTAACATTGCCAGACATTGCGAACAGTTATAACTGGACATGAAACAAATTAATAGTCATCGCAACAATCATCCAATCGACAGAATACATAGAAAGGATATTCCGTACAGGATAAGGATGTGCAAACCAGGTTTTAAGTACTATTTCTTGTAATGAGTGACCTTGACCGGTTAGGGGGTTTCCCGCGAGACCGCAAGTCCGCTAGATGGAAGGTCCGCGAGACCGGAATTGCATTAGCGAATTAGCCTGAAGCCGGAATGAATAGGACAGAACGTGAACTGGGGTTCGCAAGTTCGAAGGTCCCTGCAAACAGGAAATATGCGACAGTCAGACTGAAAGTAACTTTGGGTCCCATGAAAAGTTTTCGGCACCAAATATTGAGCAGTTCTCGACTTTGAGACCCGTGATCATTACTACCTCTAGCGAGGCCTCTTTAGGAATTTTTATACGACAAGTGGTCTTATTTGGGGAGCAATTGAAGTTAAACTGAGAAGACTTAACTAGAAATTTAAAATTAAAAAGACTTGGAGATTGCCTTTAATTTCGAATGAATTGAGCATAACCTCTGTGTATGATGTAGACCCAATTTAACTTCGAATGGCCAAAATTGAGGAATTAACCAAAAAGTTACCTTTTCCTGCATATATAAAGAACCTTATCTTCACAAACACCTGTCCTTTTTAAAGTTTGCCATTAAACTGTCAGTCAAAACCCTCAGCCTATACTCTTAGGGGACACATCAAAACCTGGCTTTTAAGGCTTTATTTCTGTGACAGCTATCCTGTGATTGAACTTTCCTGTAACCTTTTACAATAAATGGTCTCTGAGGGAGGGTTACTGGGGAATATAGCAGTTGTCTGATATTGAAGGTTACACTGTTCTATTGCACATTGTAAATTCGGTGTTCGCTTGTAGGTCTAGCCAATATTTTTATTTGGATAGTAGTTAAGGTATTACACTAAGTAGTATGACGAGTATCAAATTTTAGTAAGACACTGCAGGGTTTCTTTGAAGCACATGGAAAAGCAAGTCCCTGCGTAAGGGTAGGGGGAGGCTCCCCCGAAAAATTCTCTCCTCGCCCTCCCTAAAATATCTTAAGTTACCATCGACTCTAATGCATTGTAGTATGACTCACCCCCTAAAATTACCCCCTTCTGCTATCTATCTTTCCCCCTTCAGTGCATTGTCTTGAAGATATGGACCTAGTGAAGAGAATACAGAGCTAGAACAATGGGTTTCTTTTCAAACAGAAATTACAGATTTGTCATTCCAATTTCCACAGCTATGCAGCAGCGAGTATAAGGTATTTTTGTTGGCAAGCAAACTTCTTGCAGCACTGAGTAGATACTGTATGATTTTGGTTTAAAATTGAGGATCAAATCTTGAAATGAATTAAGTTCATGGGAGTGCAAAGAGCTTCATCAGAGGCTGTTTCCTGGGGCCTCGCCTAAATGAGGGCCAGGGGAGATATGCCAGAAGCTCTCGAGTCTAACAAAATCATTTAATTGTATTCAAAGGACACTGGTTGAGTAATAAGCATGCAAACAACCATAGGCATAGGAAGTTGTTCTCAGCGGGGAGGGGGGGGGGCTGGCTTAACGCTGTTTCAGACGGCCATCCTGGGCAGGGTCTAAAGGGGAGGTGGTGTCTCCCTCCACATTGGGAAATTTCAGAATATTTGAGCGCCTACATCTTGTGCAAATTTTGAAGAAAATTACTGCAATGAAAGTGTTGCCTTTTCATAAAGAGGGAACAAAAAAGGGGCTTTTATCCTTCAATAGTATGGGCAGAAACATACTTCCGCCCACCTCATGTTTGACTGGGAGATTTAGCACGACCACCCCTTTTTTGCTACTACGCCAATGCAAGTGACCAATATCACAATTTGACCATAGGCTTTTAAAAATAGCCTCAATGCGGTATAGTTACAGTTTTAACAATAGGCCCGTCCATGTCAAATCTAGTGGCGTCAGTATGTGTGTGCAGGGCGGTTATTTCGACTGTAAAAATATCCTGGCGGAACTCCAAGGCCATTTGCTAGAGCGTTAATGGACATTAGTATGAAACATTTAATCAGGGGCGGATCTAGGGTCTTTTCTGAGGGGGTGTCCAACATAAAAAGGGCACATTAATTTTTTTTAAATTTGGTTCGATCCCGTAAACGTCAGCGATAATAGAATTTGCCGCATATTGACATAGAAAGGATAAACCAAGAGACATGCAAAAACTGGAATTAAAACCTGGAATCTAAACGGTGAAGTTGCAGAGCGCGCGAAGCGCGCGAAATTTTTTCTTGGGTAAGCCTACACTTGTAAGAATTTGTACTAATTTAAAGCTTATAGAAAAATCGTCCGAACAGTTGGGCCCTATCGGACATAACTTTATTGTTCTTCCCTCCTCGAGTCAATATAGTCGTACCCTACGACAGACACAAGTGAACGTTAACCAGGTTTAGCGAAATGCGATTCAATTCCCGACATTAACATTAATCCATGTATTCTACTTATTAATTTGAAAAGGTGGAAAGGGTATATTTAGCTATAAGTATAACGGAACTGAGGAAGAGTGGACAAAGCGTACCGAAAATTTTGGGTTTTATCCCAGAAATTACCCTTATGAAAGCCAAAATAAGTAAACCAACCATGGGTGGCCGCAGAATTTTCCCAACAGGGGCCGGGCTATGTCAACTACCCCAAGTTTCGACATTTCGAGGGGATGATGAGAAGGGCAAATAGAGGAACCACATTATCCCATGCCACTGTAGCCATATTTTGCATTATATCACTTACTACTTCAAGATCCGAGTTGCGCACTGATAGTGTTCTTTGAATCTGGATAGTGAAATTGAAAAAGCGCGCGAAGCGGGCGAAAATTTTTGAAAGGCTTACACATAAAACATGACGAAACGAAAAAAGAACTGTAGGGTTTGTAGACCGTATCGGGTGTAACATATCGAAACCACTTGGACTACACGATGAAATGGCCAAACTGCTCCGTAAGTCGCTCACCAACTGACTGTACCGCATGACACACACAAGAGAACACCAACTAGGCTTTGCGATATGGGATGAAAGTTACGACCTTTACATAAACTGTGTACTCTGCTTATATGTTGCTTGGTATGAGGTGGACAGGACTTGTGCTATCCTTCTATGTGGAATGGAACTATTGAAGAAAACAGAGTAACTCTACAGCGCGCGTAGCGAGCCGAAAATGTTGGGTTCTTATTGGAGAAATTATGCTCTTGAGAGCAAAAAGCAGGACGGTAAACCGTCGGGGCGACTAGTTGTCGTCGGGGACTGCATACTTTCGATTAAGACTTCCCGACGAAATTGTAAAACTTCCTCGATAGGGGGCCAGCCTTTTCCGACGGGGGAGGAGGGTATGAACCTTCCCTCACCTGGCGTCACCGTTATCTCGACTGGGGGAGGGGGTTAAAACAATGCTTGTTGTGTTCCCTACATAGTTGCGGCGCGACTGTTAAAAATACTCTGTCAGAACAGATGACTGAAGTCGAATGTTTGTTTTTTATTTGCGACAGCAGACCGGTCATCGGTCCAAAGACGTCAAAAAATTGAACCGACTGACATTGCGTTATTTGACCTGGTGGTGGTTGTACGTAGTAATTTTAAAAATGAAACAAACACCGATTAGTCTATTGTGACTTCTGGTCAACTCTTGGCTGTAGACTTTAACCTAAGATTGGCTTTTTATTCCCATCACTAGGGCAACACTAAAAGAAGAGAGTAATTCCAGACCATGAATATCATAGCGAAACATATTTACCCTATCTCTCTTGAGAGGAGGGATACTAGCGGGTGGAGGGAAGGTTTCGTAGATGTAGTGTGAACCGATCATTATTTTGTAAGACCAAAGGACTAGCAGTGACCTTTTGGAATCAATATTAAAACCCAATAGTAATACGTTGCACAAAGCGCTAGCTAGTGAGTATGAGACGTAACATCTGCGTGTTTGTATTACTTTGAATGTCCAAGCATGGTACACGTGGTTCCAAGCGAAAAGTGATTAGAATGCCTGGCTGTCACGCAGGCAGTAAGACATATTGTGAGTCACATTCTCTGTGAAACGATTGCACTGTTCGTGTTTCGGGCAGGCAATATAGGCTACCGTAGTCAATTATATTGCCGAAAGTTTCTGCGATACGTGGCTGTTACTGGTGGATTGATCGATACTGGATGGGGGTAACCAAAATCTCCTCGAAATTGGACAACTGTCATCACCTGTGAAACTGTCTCGGTTTTTTTTTTTATTTTTTTAGGCGAGTGTGAAAAAAAAAATTGAAAAAGGGCAAACTGGGAAATTTGAGGGGGGTCCGGACGTCGGCGACCCCCCTGGATCCGCCACTGTTTAATTACATTCAAATGGCACTGGATAAGTATTAACTGGCAAGCAATGCATGTGAATATCACAGTTTGACTGATCGTTTTGATAACTGTCTCATTCCGGGGCTGTATATGGCTACAGCTTTCACATTCGGCTCATCTCCCCGCGCATGTCTAATCCATGCAGTGGGGTCATCTGTTTGGTTTCCCGAAAACTTAGGGGCCACTCTTGCAGGTGATAAAGGTTGGCATCATAGAAAACTTGTGGAGAAAATAAAGAGAACGACTCTCTCAATCGATACCCCTTACATCCTTACCACCTAAGTATGACCTACTTACTTGTTCACCTCAACGTGATGTAGGCTAGATTCAAAATTGCCAAAGGAACAACTTAGCAACTATATAGGCCTATATTGACTACTTTAATTATGATAATACTGAATTTCTGACCAGTTTTGAACATTACACTCTTTCAGGAAGCAATCAATACTGCATAGTTTTGATTTGAAAGTTGTGTAAGTACAAGGTGGTTATTTTGACACAGCCATTATCTAAGCTGACCTCAACCATCAGTTGCCTCGTACATTAACAATGATTTTTGTTAAACATGCTTTCCAGTTAGCTGGAAATGGTAGGCCTATAAGATGACCGCATCCTTGCAAGTTGCATCTAGAAGTTCTTTATTTTGAAATTCGCATTTCAAATATAAACTCAGGAACATAAAACATTTCTTAGGGTCGCGTAATTTTGTGACCAGGGCGCTCTCTACTCAAGGGGATTGAATATGAATATGACCTGTCTGTATCGAACTAACAACAGTTCCATCTGATGATGCAGTGGGCCGGGAGGAGAATCAAATGCATGATGGCAGGGAATGCAGTAATAATTGCTCTTGCACTGAAAGTAATTAAAAACGAGTGTCTAGTAGGATGGGTGCATGCGAATAGCATGAAAACAAAGAACATGCACTTCATTCATGATAAATCAGTACCGCACTTTCACAAATTGCTGAATGCTCAAAGTTATACCCCACCCCACTTTTACTGAATGAAGCCTTGTTCCTTAGCAGCATACTATAGTGACAACAAAGTGGCAACTGTGTAGGAACAGCCTAATTAAAGTTATGGGAAACTTTTGTAAGGTACAGTGAGGTGGTCGGAAATGTTAAAAATGCTCCTTTTTGAGGGATTTATGCACAAAAACTTGGCTCTGTCATTTTTCTCCTTATTACTAAAACTGTAAATTTGTTCAAAGTCCCCATGCAATTTCACATTATCCATCCTCCTTTATCTCATAAGAGAGCGTCATACTAGAATCTTTAGCTCATTAGAACGATTAATGTATTAGCCTGAAATTAGTGAGATTCGAATTTTTGAGTTCTTTTTACTGCTCATCGAAAGCAACTAGAGGAGACAATTTTGCCAGATAGAAATTCATTGCCCAATAAAGGGGCAAAGCAATATATACTCAATCGTTGATTAACCGCTAGTTTGAAAAGTAATTGGATAATATCATGAAAGTGCATGGAAGAAATATTTACTATTATACGAGGGGTTTGACCAACGTATTACCGATGAGTACACCTAACAAAATATCGACCAGTGTTATAACATTAAGTTACTAGCATTAAGTTCTGAAAAACAAAGAAACCATCTCTGTCAGCATACCGGGCATCCCTTATTATGTCTGAAGTTATTTGAGTGGGACTCAAGTTGTACAGGCCAGGAAGATGTTTTACATTGGGGGGAGACCAGACGCGACTTCTCGACCTTGAACCCCCCCCCCCTTTCCACACCAAAACATCATATTTGATCAATCTGAGTTTTCCGATTTTAATTTGAGCAACAAAAAAATTAATATTTTTCAAGAAAAAGGAAACAACAATACATATTATATAGGCATGCATCGGTTATCACACTGCATGTCAGTTACATACAGTCATTTTCCGTGTTACTACCTGATCAGAAGGGTTACTGGAGGGTGACTTAGAGAGCGCCACCAGTTTACCAAAAAGTGAAACGGAACAAAGTTGATACGTTGAGTCATAGTGATGACCTTCAAGAGTTCATTGATTCCAAGCTGACTAATAGGGAGCTTATCCAAAAAGATGTAAAAAGAAACATTACTTGGTCACAAGGTATCTCAAACAAAGGGTACTTTACCAGGAATAGTTGGTAGGAGAGATAAATACCAAAACCAACAGAGCATTAGTGGTGAGGGATAATTATCAGGGGACGTTCCGAATACTTGGAAGTTTGGACCAAGAGTGATGAACCTTACATTTCGGAACAAAACAAAGCATATAAATAAATTTAGAGTCAATGAACTGCCGATGAGGAGTACCCTTGGGAAGTCAGTGACCAAGGGGGTAAAAATAAGTAGGCGGTGCCCAAGTTATCAAGTTGTTTGGCAAGTGGCCCAACAAAGAAAAAGAATTTGCTTGAGAAGCACGTGGGTTTAAAAATAGGAGATAGAGAGAAAAAAAAGAGTAAAAAAGAGTAATTTAGCCAGTGTGGCGAAAAGCAGTGTGGCGAAAAGAAGTAACCTAGCCAGCGTGGCAAAAAGGTTGAGACCAACAAATCTAAAGTTTTAATCTAACAGAGTGTTAGAACCAAAAGGCAAAAATTTATAATAAGAGTGTTTTATTCCTAAGGAGGAATTTAATTTGCGTTACCTATATTCAAGGATTTTATAATTTTTATGGAGTTTATATCTTGTGCGAAAGATATTGCTGTGTTGTGAAGACTTGATGCGTACTGTGAATAATGTGTATTAAATGAAAGAAGCAAACAGAAAGAACAAAAATTTATCTCGTGTTATCTATACCTCTGGGACAAAAACTTTGGTAGAGAACGGGCCTGCGATTGGGCCTACCGACCAAATTGGTAGCAGAGCTAGGTTTGCATAAAAGAACCTTGTAAATGAACATCGAATGTAATAACAATTTCGACAATTGGACAGTTTGGAGTGAGACCTGAAAGATCAACAAAATCATTTACGGCGAGGACTGCACTTAAAAGTTGAAAAGTAAATATATAGTTATCGAGAAATACAAAATGGCTGGTGACGAGCAAACACCGTCTCAGGATCAGAAATTAAAGGACCTAAAGAAACAAAGAGGAATAGTCAAAACCAAGTTGACGAGGACATTGAAGCAAATAAAAACAGAAATTGAATCAGAAGAGAAGGACGAGTTAATCATCGAGGACTTGATGAAAAAGGCATGTACCGTAACAGAAGAATTGGAAAAGATTAATGGAGACGTTCTGTTCCTGTGTGAGGGAGCAGAATATCAGCAAGCGGAAGATTACATTCAGGAGTGTTTCAAAGAATTCATAGACACTAAGAAACTTGTGAATTCCTCATTAAAAGATCAAAAGGAAACACCGGCGCCAAATATCGTAAGTACTGACACTAAACAAGACAATCAATCTCAAATACGACTGAGTAGCCTTAACCTGTTAACAGCGGCAAATACAATCAAATTTTCAGGGAATCCGTTGTACTATCATTCATTCGTTTCGGGATACAATAGTGCCGTAGAAGGGATAGGAGATTTTTCAATAAAACTAAAAGCATTACTTGCACTCTGCGAAGGAGACGCCCTCGCATCAATCCAGTATGCCTTACTTCAGAATCCTGAGGATGGGCTGAAAGCTGCCTTGGAAACTCTAAAAATTCGTTTTGGGAATCCTCCAGTAATCGCTCAAGCGTGGGTGAGGAAAATAGTGAGTTCGGATAAGTTACATAGTGGAAACATAAACAGATTTAGCGACGACTTGGAGAACTGTGTGGCAGCTTTAACATCTCTTAAGTGTCTAGGGGAACTGGACAATCAAACAAACATCCGGATAATATCAGAAAAATTGCCGCGATTCCTTCAACAAAGATGGACACGGGAAAGTACAAAAATTAAGCGGAGTACCGGCAAATACGGGAGTTTAAAGGAGTTAGTAACGTTTGTGAGGATTTCGGCAGAGGAGATGACGGACCCCATCCTTGGAGGTGGATCAGGAGAACCTGCTAAATCGGAGGTAGGGTCCGTAAGAATAAGAAAGGACAATAAGGGAAAGACATTTTATGCTGGGGGTAAAAATGGGGCAGCAAGTGCGAAAGATTCAAATTGTTGTGGATGCGGATCCACATCACACCCCATTTGGCGGTGCAGTGTATTTAAGGAGCTTAGTGTAAACAATAGGTGGGATGTAGTAACTAAAAATAAATTGTGCTTTAAATGCCTAGGCAATCATTTTGCAAAAAATTGCAAACGAGAAATGCGGTGTGACATAGGGGGTTGCCGTTCTGATCACAATAGGCTTCTCCATAGATCAAAAGAAAACGACTCAGAACAGGGTCAAATCAGAGAGGGGGAGCAAGGAAGCTCTCAACCAAGTGAACCAAGAGAAAGTGAGGGGCAATCAAGAGGCAGGAATTTCCTAAACAAAGGGCAAGGCCTCGCGTTAAGAATAGTCCCTGTCATGGTAAGACAAGGGACAAAAGAAATTAAAATAAATGCCCTACTGGATGATGGTAGCGAACAAACTTACATAGATAGTGGGCTAGCAGCTGAATTAGGGTTAAGTGGGACCCAAGGTGAGGTATGTGTCGGCCTATTAAATGGTTTAGAAAAAAGATTCGCTAGCTCAGAGATTGAATTAGAAATATCGAATGTCATTGACTCCAGAAAGAAATACAAAATATGGGGTATGACAATTGATCAAGTGTGTGGGGACTTAAAACCAAAACAGTGGCCAAGGATTTCAAAAGATTGGGATCACTTGAAAGACATAAATTTTCCAGTCCCCGCAGATGGTCCAGTGGCATTGTTAATTGGTGTGGACCATGTAGACCTCCACCGTGCACTAGAAGAGAGGGCAGGTGGGGTAGGTGAACCAGTGGCAAGAAAGACGCCACTTGGGTGGACTTGTGTGGGACCCACAACAAAGGGGCACAGGTTTCTTACCTACCACACAAAACAAGTTAAAACATTCAAGTGCCAAATTGTGGAATCAGTCGATGACACAATCAAAAAAATTTTTGGGAAATTTGATTCAATGGGAATTAAAGAGGAAAATGTTCCTCAAACAAACGAGGAAAGACGCGCCTTGGAATTAGTCAAAGAATCTTTGAAAACTGTTGATGGGAGATATGAAGTAAAAATTCCCTGGAGTGGAAATAAAGATGAG
Source organism: Holothuria leucospilota (assembly GCA_029531755.1). Lineage (NCBI taxonomy): Eukaryota > Metazoa > Echinodermata > Holothuroidea > Aspidochirotida > Holothuriidae > Holothuria > Holothuria leucospilota. The sequence continues at coordinate 3,496,876 of CM055970.1, forward strand.
ATATCAAATAATAAGATAATTGCAGAACGTAGACTGCATAACCTTGAGAAGAAATTAACCTCCGATAAGTGTTTAGGAGAGGAGTACTGCAAGGTAATTAACGACTATGAAGAAAAGGGGTACATTAAAAAAGTTAATGAAAGTGACAAGGGCCTAGAGAGGGCATGGTATTTACCAAATTTTGCAGTCGTTAAGCCAGATAGAGAAACGACTAAGGTGCGTATTGTGTATGACGCATCAGCGAAATATAATGGTCTTTCGTTGAATGATGTAATCTTAAATGGGCCTAAGCTCCAAACAGATCTGTTTGATGTGTTGTTAAATTTCAGGAGAAATAAAATTGCCTTAATGTGTGACATTTCCGAGATGTACATGCAGGTGGGGATAGATAAAGATGACAGGGGGATGTTAAGATTTTTATGGCGCGATCTTGACCAGAACCGTGCCCCTGACATATACGAATTCCAAAGACTAGCCTTTGGACTGAATGCCGCACCGTTTATTTCACAATTAGTGGCTAAAGAAAATGCCAAAAAATATCAAAATGAATTCCCTCTTGCATCAAAAACAGTTTTGCAAAGTACATACATGGATGATTCCATGGACTCGGTTTCTGACGTAAACATTGGGATAGAATTGTATCATCAAATTAATGAGTTATGGTCAAGGGCGGGTATGGAAGCTAGGAAATGGCTGTCCAACTCAAAAGAAGTGCTTCATGAAATTCCACCGAATCACAGGGCACAACAGGTCAGATTAGCCGAGGGAGAATTGCCATCGGTCAAAGCCTTAGGTTTGACTTGGGTGTCTGAGGAAGACATGTTTATTTTCAGTAGATTGGTGGCTCCTGAAGAAAATAAAATATGGACCAAGAGAAAGGTCTTGAGTAAGCTAGCAAGTGTTTTTGACCCGTTGGGTTTTGTGTCCCCCGTAACAGTGAGGGGTAAAATTCTTATGCAAGAAATCTGGGAAAGCGGTTCGGATTGGGACGAACCAGTAAATCCGCGCATAGCACAGAAATTCCAAAAGTGGTGCGATGACTTAGATTGTATGGCGAATATTAAAGTGGATAGATGTTTGTGTCCGTATAGTGACCAAAAAAATGGAAATTCATACATTTGTGGACGCTTCTAGTGAAGCATATGGGGCAATAACTTATGTAAAATCAATGAATAATGATGAGGATAGTAGTACTATCAGATTAGTTGCAGCAAAAACTAGGGTGGCACCATTGAAGTCCACAAGTATTCCTAGACTTGAGTTAATGGCTGCTGTGTTGGGTTAACAGAGTCAGTTGTAAAAACTCTTGGGTTTAATATGAGGGATGTGACATTTTGGAGCGACAGTTCCAATGTACTATGGTGGATTCGAGGAAGAAGTCGAAACTTTAAACCATTTGTGGCAAATAGGGTCGGGGTCATACAGACAAAATCTAATCCATCACAATGGCGATATGTGCCAACAAAACTTAACCCAGCAGATGTAGCGTCTCGTGGGACAACTGCTAGGGAATTGTGTGAATCCAGGTTGTGGTGGAATGGGCCAGAGTTTTTAAAGAAATCAAGGGATTATTGGCCTGAAAACAAGTTTGAGGAAGTATTGAGGGACACTGAACAAAAGAAAGTTTCATCATTTCTAACAAAAATCTGTTTAGAATCAGCTGATTTTCGCCTAAATCCAGAAAGGTTTTCCAATTGGCAGAGATTAGTGCATGTCTTTGCATATGTTAGTAGATTTGTAACAAATTGTAGGAACTTACAGGAGCATAGGCAAAAAGGGGAACTTACAGTTGAGGAAGTACGGGATGCAGAGATTGCGTTCATTAGGAGCGCGCAGGAAGAAACCTTCAGTGAGGAGGTAAAACAACTTAAGAAACAACAAGCGGTTAAATCACAGAGTGTACTTAGTTCATTAATGCCAAAAATTGAAGATGGAGTTTTAAGAGTAAGTGGGCGATTAAGTCTTATAGAAGTTTTACCGTACGATACACGGTTCCCAATAATTTTGCCGAGAAAGCACCCAGTGACTCGGTTAATAGTAAAGCATTATCATGATAAAGGCAATCATGTAATGGGAACAAATCATATTTTTATCCCTATCTCAGAGAAGTATTGGATCATACATGGCAGGGAGGAAATAAGAGAGTGGGAGAAGAATTGCATGGAATGCAAAAGGAGGAAAGCTAAGGCGGCATGTCAAGTAATGGCGCCACTCCCACCAAATCGTGGTACGGCAAGTTTAAGGGCCTTCAGTAAAGTGTCAGTGGATTATGCCGGTCCATTTTTCACTATTCAAGGCAGAGGAAAGGCTAGGCAGAAACGTTATCTGTGCTTATTTGTGTGTCTGGAAACTCGCGCTGTACATTGCGAGATGGCGTACGGTCCTGACACAGACACATTTCTAAATGCGCTTTTCAGGTTTATAAACCGTCGTGGGCAACCTTGCAAATCATTTCTGATAATGGGTCAAATTTTATAGGCGCCGAGAGAGAACTTAAAGGCCTAGTAGAGGCATTGGATAAGTTAAAACTCGAAAGACGAATGACGTCGCAAGGAATCAAGTGGAGCTTTAATCCACCGTTAACTCCACATTTTGGGGGCGTACACGAAAGTTTAATTAAAAGTGCCAAGCGTGCAATATACGCTATACTGAAACAGGCAGATATAAATGATGAAGAATTAAATTCAGCCTTTGTTGGGGCAGAGGGTATTCTGAATTCAAGGCCATTAACATATGTATCTTCATCCGAGAAGGATCCTACACCTTTAACCCCAAATCATTTTTTACATGGTTCTCTGGGAGCAAATGTTGCTCCGGATGAGATAATAGACGCAACTCAGTTCAGTTTGAGAAAAAGATGGCGTAGGGTACAAGAGTTAGTTAAACATTTTTGGGGAAGGTGGACAAAAGAGTGGTTACCTACTCTAAATAGGAGAAATAAATGGAGAGAACCCAACAAGGATTTGGCAGTAGGGGACGTTGTCTTAACAATTGAGAAAGACCTCCAACGGGGAAAGTGGCCCCTTGGTAGGGTTGTAGAGGTATATCCAGGTCCAGATGGATATGTAAGGGTAGCTAAAGTGAAAACTGCCAAGGGAGAAGTAGTGAGGGGCATTACAAAATTGTGCCCATTGGAAATCGTAGAGTAAATTTTGTGGGGGAAGCGAAGCTTCATGGTACCTGTTATTTCATGTTTAAGCAAATGTATATATGTAAATATTTTGTATATCTAATTGTAAATATGCTGTTTGGTAGTTATGTATTCTATAGTCTAAAAAAGAAAAGTTTGCTGACAAATTGTATGTATATATGTGACGGTGAAAAGGTTTATAAAAAGTGTGTCGACAGCCTCTGGGTGAAAGGCTGTCGAAGAGGGGGAGAATGATCAGAAGGGTTACTGAAGGGTGACTTAGAGAGCGCCACCAGTTTACCAAAAAGTGAAACGGAACAAAGTTGATACGTTGAGTCATAGTGATGACCTTCAAGAGTTCATTGATTCCAAGCTGACTAATAGGGAGCTTATCCAAAAAGATGTAAAAAGAAACATTACTTGGTCACAAGGTATCTCAAACAAAGGGTACTTTACCAGGAATAGTTGGTAGGAGAGATAAATACCAAAACCAACAGAGCATTAGTGGTGAGGGATAATTATCAGGGGACGTTCCGAATACTTGGAAGTTTGGACCAAGAGTGATGAACCTTACATTTCGGAACAAAACAAAGCATATAAATAAATTTAGAGTCAATGAACTGCCGATGAGGAGTACCCTTGGGAAGTCAGTGACCAAGGGGGTAAAAATAAGTAGGCGGTGCCCAAGTTATCAAGTTGTTTGGCAAGTGGCCCAACAAAGAAAAAGAATTTGCTTGAGAAGCACGTGGGTTTAAAAATAGGAGATAGAGAGAAAAAAAAGAGTAAAAAAAGAGTAATTTAGCCAGTGTGGCGAAAAGCAGTGTGGCGAAAAGAAGTAACCTAGCCAGCGTGGCAAAAAGGTTGAGACCAACAAATCTAAAGTTTTAATCTAACAGAGTGTTAGAACCAAAAGGCAAAAATTTATAATAAGAGTGTTTTATTCCTAAGGAGGAATTTAATTTGCGTTACCTATATTCAAGGATTTTACAATTTTTATGGAGTTTATATCTTGTGCGAAAGATATTGCTGTGTTGTGAAGACTTGATGCGTACTGTGAATAATGTGTATCAAATGAAAGAAGCAAACAGAAAGAACAAAAATTTATCTCGTGTTATCTATACCTCTGGGACAAAAACTTTGGTAGAGAACGGGCCTGCGATTGGGCCTACCGACCACTACCCTTCCATATTGATTTTAATTTTGGGGGAAGTCGTTACAATAACATAATGATAATAATCAGTGGCGTAGCCATGATTTCTCTCAAGGAGGTGAGAGCATGGTTAATGTTGTGTGACCGCCGGCCTAAAGAAGGGTGTAAGGGGAGAGGTGTCTACTTCGAAAATTTTTGAAAAATTAGGTGTCCTTTCATGCAATCTGATGCCACATTTGCTACATTTCAAGTAAAATTTGTGTTTAAAAAAGTACTAAAAAAGTCGGCATCAGTGAGGACGCATGGCCCAGTGACCTCCTAAATACACAATTGATTATCATAACATAAGTTAAACCATTAACACACTGGTGAATTAATACCTAATACATAGGTGCAGGCGGGTATAGCCAAAGGGGAGGGAAGGTGGCAGCCACCCTTTTGGGCATATTTTTGGTATTTTTTAATGTTTACTTCTACAATATTGCTAGTGTTTCCCCTATTTATATTAGGTAAAGAAGCCTGGGAAGTGCCGTTTCCAGCGATCTGGGAGGTATTTGGGGCCAAAATTTTCTTGCGCTTTGCGCCAACCCATGGTGGCCCGGAACGCTGAGAGTCTGTCTATGGGCTTCGCCCCCCCCCCCTTAACAAATTCCTGGCTACGCCCAGGCTGTATATAGGTGCTGATGTAATTCAAATCAGAACTTTAATTTAGTTACCAAGGAAGTTTTTAAGTCGTTGAAAATCGGACATTAGTAATTGACCTCAAATTAAACTTATAAATAATTTTAACTAATCTGGGTATTAGGGATCATAAAGTCGGTTAATTAAGTTTCCTTCAAGTTAATTCTCAAAAATGTCTGATTTCCTAAAAACTAAACCGAACTCAATGTAAATTCCCGAAATTGACCGTTTGGGGAAATTTCCTTGAAAGTTGAAATACTGACTTTTTATAACATCAGTATTGACCTTGATAGATATGTTATTGATGGCTTTTTCCTGTTAAATAATCAGATTATTGTATTAGAGTATCAAGCAGGCACGAGTGTGTTTTCATGATATCAGATAAGTAGACGACAGGGCCTACTTTATTAAATTCTGCAAAGGCTATTTTATATGTATTGAACTCTATGGCGATGGGGGGGGGCAAATGACATTTGACCCTCTCACAAAAAATATTGAGGAGGCCATATGGCCCCCTGGCCCCCCGGTTCCTACGCCACTGCAGGCTGGTAATGAATATTTGTGATCCCTCAATCTAGAGGAGAGAAGGTGAGCCATTGCCTTTTTGTCTGGCTAAATGTTAATCAACTTCTGGAATTTTGACTGACACAGCGTAATGCCATGATGTTGCGTTCATTAGATCATAGTCTACATTAAAGCCTGCTACGTGCATTGAAGGTATTTGTCTAATCAAATTAAAAATAATGTGAATTCACAATATATTTAATTTGATTAGACAAATAGATGATCAACCGAGGGAGAATTATCACAAGATATAGTTGGAAAATAACTGAAAACATAGCAGTTACAAAGATACAAACATTAACTGTGCAGGGATAAAAAGTCTAACCAGGGTATTGTCTACCTGCTGGGAACTATCAATATCCTGGTCATGCATAATACGGGAGTTAACGGTACACAATGTAAAAGAGTTGACTAAGACTTACACTTTCAGTTCTTTCCCAGAAGATAATCTGTTTTTTTTTCAATAAACTTTGCTAATTTTGGTCTTCCTAACCTCATGTATGATATACATGCAGTTAGGTGTAATTTAGCATGAAAACTTTCAATACAGAGATGCATGGTTTATCATAGTGCTTTACTCCAGTCTAATAATAGCAAACTTCACCTTAACTGACCGGATTCAAGTTGAAAGCAATTTATTACCAGATAAGCTGGGATGCTTGGAATGTGTGGTAACCTGTGACCTCCTAGTTGCCGCAATATCAGGTGGTGACATCCCTATCCAACTGGAGCACTCAACCCATAATTACTTGGGGTCATAAAAGTATGACAGATTGACAGGCTGCAGGAGGTGGTTTTGTTTCCATTTGTTAATTGCTTTGGTAATTAAATGCAGAAGATATTCACCGCCGGTTTTGGGCAAAATCGGCGGTAAAAAGGGTTTCTGTCCGTAACGGAGACTACGCCGGTAGTGGTACCAAAGCTGTTGAAAACATAAGTCTGTATAATTTATACTTCCCAGTAAGGGAGTGCTTCACAAAGTTCATCAAATGAGTTGCCCGTTAAGCTCACAGCAAAATGTAGTTGTGAGAACATTTTGTGTAATTGTAGACTTCTGATCGATCGATGTAGCGTTTGCAAATCGATATATAAACGATGTGTTCGTGCATAATTCTTTCAATACCCAAAATCTTCCTGGGAGAACAAGGGGACACGACAAACGTTTGGTGGGCGTCCCTTTGTCAACGCCACCGCAGTTAAGTGCTTAAAATTTGGCGAAATGGCAAATTTGTTACCGGTGAGTGCTCACCCAGTGTTATTTCAAGAAAGCTTCGTTTCACCCTCCCAAATTTTGCTAACATTGACCTAGATCTTCAGGTAACGTACAAATTAGATCTCTCAGCGCCGCACCCGTAAAAAACCACTTCAGCAGAGGTAACGACTGAAGCTTATACTACACATTAGGTCCCTTCTGCACGGCCCTCTCCCCAAAACGGTACACAAGAGAAACTTCTTTCACAAGGACTACGTGTATTTCTTCCTGAAATCATCTGGTAAACCACACTGGGTAGGTGGCAATTCAAAAGCAAGAAACTCCCTTTGGATCACTGGCGAAAATGATTACGGTAGACCGTTGTGAAGCAGAACCGTCAGATATGTCCACACATCTCCCCGGGTCTCATACAGTACAAGGCCTTCGTCTAGTTGTATAGATTTATTACAACGCCTCCACTTCTGGTGCCTGTATTAGTTAAGTGCTTCCGAATCATGGAGTATAATTATGTTTGATAGGTATGAGGGAACCATAGATAAATAGCAGAAATTTAAATCAAATTTCTAGGAACTAGTTACATATTAACTGTTCTTTAATATCTTGTCTAAAGTGTTTGTCTAAAGCAGAGGAGTTTTCATGGAAGTGCGCGTTGCATAGGACGGACAATTTCATTGGGATTACGGTCATGGCTTTCCCGGAGTCTTAGAGAAATGGCACAAGTTCTATATCATAGTTTAAGTTTTACTTAAAGCCTGATGCTTCAGCAATGAGTATCGTATGTTAATCTCCGTGAGTGCCCACCTCACCAGTCAACTTACCTTTTATAAAAGAAGTACTCTGGGCTACTAGCATTGTATTCTATAATATCAATAAAAAACTGAAGTGAAGGCTTCTAAACTGTTGGATTATGTCGGACCGTTTATTTTCTATTACAGAGAAAACAGAATATTATCTCTAAAGATGGAGACGGAATTGGATACGTCAAACACTTTATTTGTTACGTAAGTATGTAAGAAGCATTCTTGTTGATCATTAACTTTGGGGTAACACCAGTTTGAGGCTAAAACTTTTCTCCTTTTCTCTGCAGGCAGGATTCGGCCAAGGATGAAACCAACTTTATCAACAAGTTATTGGATTGGTGCAAAATGTTTCTAACAGCCTTTTCGAGAAGCATAGGCTTGTTATACGGAATACTGGCTGGGTTATGTACATCTATGCAAATAGTACTTGCTAGATCACTGACTGGGACTCTACCCGCAGATCAATTAATCTTTGCGAGAAGTATTTTTATGATGGTAGTTATCATTCATGTTTCGTGGACTTCTAGTATTTCCTACACTAATGTAGACTCAATGTTGTACATTGTCTATGGAGTTTTAAATGTTGCAGGCATGTACACCTCTTATATAGCTCTAATCTTCACTTCAACAGGCAATGTAAACGCAGTGACAATGAATTTGGTGATACCAACGGCCATTTTGTCTTATTTTATTCTAGAAGAATCTATAACCTCCAGACTAAGCATCCCTATATTCGTTATCAACTTTGTAGGTATAGTCCTCATTGCCAATCCATCATTTACGACAGAGGGAGATATGAATGAGATATATAGCGACCTCATTGGTGTTTCTCTGTCTTTTGCTTCATTAATTAGCATTACGTTAAGTCGTATTGTTGGGAGAAAGTGCAGTCTCCGGGGATTTCTCGATTCATCATTAATGACAATTATGTCAGGCGTAGTTGGAATGTCTTTTTGTATTTTTATGCTTATTAGTGGGAGTTCATGGAAGATGGTTTCAACTCTCTCTGATTTTTTCAAATTATTTCTATTTTCTACGTCTGCGTTATTATCAAACCAGTTTACAGTTCTTGGAGTAAAATATGAACAAGCCAATAATATTGCTATTCTTGGCACTCTTTCTGTGCCATTAGCATATTTATCTAGTCTGATATTATTCAATGAGGTACCAACTCTGCTAAATGTAATAGGTGCTATGATGGTGTTAGGATCAACACTTGTAAGCTATTTCATTTTTTAATATTGTCTAGCAAAAACTACGAACTCACATGTGACTCAATGCAAAGCTCCTGTGTGCTGTAATAAAATTTTATATAAAATGATCACGCATGATTATGAATCTACAGCCGATGGAGGCAGGAAGCAATTCCCACTCTCAACCCAAATATCTTGGGCAACGTCTCATTTCTCGGACAATCGCCTAAATTTATTAGATAGGCCGGACGGAAAAAATAAATTTCAACTTTCAAAGGTTTTAAATCAAGGTCGTATTTCTGAGGTTTCCTTGAATTCTTCCTCCCGTCTGTGGTCCGAATTGTTTAATTTTTTAGCCCAAATCTTTCCCAAATTCTGATTCTTGCTGCAACCGTCAATTATCTTGCCTATTAAATTCGACCTAAAATGAAAACGTTTGGAGATACAAAATTCTGTCAGCTTTTCTCTGTTAGTTTCACACTTTAAACTGGGTATGTAAGACAACTATCTTAAAATTTTAAATGTGGCACCCTATTGTGTGTAAACGCCTGTCAAGTTACTGAAAACTTTATCCACGCTTCTCCACGAACGTTACGTAATGGGGATTGTGGTAAGCTGAGCATGTGTTGATTTATATGTTTTTCCACTGTAAACAGAATGAATACTGTAAGCAGAATGAATAGCAGAACAGGGGGAGATACAGGGGACGCGATCTGTTAAAATAATTGTGGGACACTTGCACTAGCGTGAACACTTTGCGCCTCCTGCTAGCCGTACAAGGGACCACCATAGGTCTCTTGTTGGGGTCCAGGGGCGAAACTCCTGGAATCCAAGCAATTTGGTACATTCTAGAGGACACAGATCATATATTTCTGATCTAAAGTACTCCCCAGCTGTCATTTATAGGCTAATATTTCAATTATTCATATGGAAAATGTGTGTGGCAGCATTTATTTTTTTCTGCATACCTCTAAATATTGGGGGATATTTGATATTATGCCTCCACTAAAAATATTAGGGGACATGTCCCCCTGTCCCTCCGTGGTGGCCGCCCATGGGGATGCATGGGTCTAATGAGGTGTTGGAAACTGATCATACCTCACATCACCTTTTAAGTGATGGGTTGTCTTTTCATAGTTGGGGAGGTTAGTCGTCGACTGTTTGCATAACAGGATTATACTGCAAAGCGCCAAATTAAATGCCCATTACGTGTAGGCTAATTCAAAAATGTTTAAATTGTGATTTTCATTATCATGGTAGTTTTAATTAAGCACATTTAAATGATAATGAAATACTGTAAAATTTACTTTAGGACATGTAATGTAGAGAGAAAACGTGCTAAGGACACTTTATGCTGACGTGACATATTTGGTCTATTTTGGGAGGATCTCAGCTAGGCGGGATAAACTGAAAGAGGCCTGATAGTGTTTGGTTTATTGTTCATTGAAGAGGTATTGAGGGTCAAATGGGTCGTCCTGCAGATTGTTTGCTAAAAATTTTCTGCCATGTTTTTTGTCAAAACAGTGCTGAAATTTACACCAGTTGTCTTATGTGTAAGGGTCGTGGTGTATATTGAAAATTTCATTGAAAGATACAAGGCTTAATAATCATTTTGCATTATATGTTACAAGCATGTATACATTTCCAAAGTGAAGCCTCCTTGGTGTTTGCCAAGTAGAAGCGAATAGACTATTTAAAGATTATTTTAGGTTTATTCGTACGCTATTAGCTAAACATTGCTGTCTCGTACATTAAGGATGTGAAATGTTTTATACAGAATTGAAGGAACGTAATACAGTGTCATAGCGTTGTTACTAAAAATCGTGTACACTAAAAGGGTATTTTGTTTCTTTCTGGCTAGTGCGACCAAGTAAGGTCACTATTCTATCTAGTCTGTAACGTCCTGTTCGAGGACATGTTTTGCTGGACTCGGAACTGGCCTGAGTGGAAGGTCCTGAAATCGGAATGGGCTTCAATAGGTCTCGGACATGGATCCTATTCCAGCTGAGTCCACAAGATTGTGTGCAAATGTTATTTATAGCTTGAACGGTTTAATACGTGAATGATCCCCCACAGTCAACTAAGTTACAACATGGACCACACTATGACATTTCCTACTAACACTGACTTATTACTTGAAATTAGCTGTACTTAAAAATAGTATACAAAACCATTTGTTTGATATGCCCCAATATTACATATCTCGAATCGCAATTGGCTTGAGATTGAAAACACTGAAACCAGACGGTTACCCTGCGTTCTCTCGATGTTCCGAAACTCGTACCCGTAACATTATCATCATATTAACCTAATCTCTAAACCTAATAACCTAAAACATTGGCCTATATGTAGAGTTTCGGAATATAGAGACGTCTCAACAAAGAGATGTCGGAGCAGAAGCAGTCCCTGAACCAGACTTGGCTGGGAATTTGGTTCTTTGGAATCGGATGCAGCCCTGATTGTATCATTGAGATTATACCTGGTTTGTTGTTTTTGTTTATTTTGTTTTCATTTCATTTACCACGGCACGATAACCTAACAGTAGTTACACGATGCATTTATCAGGCTGATGCATACCAACACATCTTTCTTCAGTCACATCACTGAGTTCTGGGTTCATGTGAGCAAAATTCGTCATTTACATCTTGCGTATTCTATCTCTACAGTTACATACTTGGTTTTCACACTTTGACCTCTTTTTACCTCAAACACCCTTCATTATACTCTCTAAATGTAAAAGAGTGAATTTCACTCTTCGACGATTGCCTACAGTGACCACTCTCTGTTTCGAGTGGAATTCCACTCTGCCCGGAGTGTTAATTCACTCATTTGGAGTGAATTACCACTCCCAGCAGAGTGAAATTTTCACTCGAAGAAAGAGTGGTCACTGTAGGCAATCGTCGAGGAGTGAAATTCACTCTTTTACATTTAGAGAGTACCTAATATCTATTCAATTATTGATCGCAATCGGAGCATCCAAATGACAACTGTGAGATTTAAGAAGACTATCCTTTATGACTCCAAATAAACTTTGACTGCCACCAAAATCAAAACGATTCTTGTAATCAGTATGGGCATCCACGTAGACCCTTTTCCATATAGCAGCTACACAAGATTATGGGACAGAGTTTTGGTATGTGTCGTTTTTGTCTATGGCATTTTACACACCACATCCTTTGTAATTGCTATTTAGAAAGGGTCTCTGCTAAATTGTAGATAACTCAATGCTACCCTTCTAGAAAAATCATTTTTACAGCAGGTAACAAGTAGTCGTAGCTTCACCTCTGGTGACGACAGATCAAATTAGAACCCTACTGAAAAAAATGTTATTTTTCTAAGTATGACGCATCCACATTCCAAGTATGAAAAGCATTTGTGATTCCTAACTTGAGATTTACTCAGTGAAAGAGGTTTTTGGTTTTGACCTATATTTATCTTAAATGATTTCTGACCTCCACCAAAAATGATAGGGTTATCCCTTTCAATATGAAAAAAACTATTGCATGGTTTGGGAAACATAAGAAGATCTATACAAACAATAAAAACATATCATGTGACTGTATTTTTACCTCATTTGCATTTTTTCAAAATGGCTGCCATGAAACATCCGAATATAATTATTTTGGTCATAATTTGACTTCTAAGTACCTTTTTGTGTGATTGTAATGCTCTACCATGGTAAGCGGGACATAAAAAGATAAATAAGAGCAACATTTCATCTGATTATATGTTTCCCTCATTTGCATATTTTCAAAATGACCCCAGATACATGTATCTGGGCGTATCTTGACTTCTAAGATACCTTTTTAGAAATGTAATGCTTCCCTATGGTTAAGGTGACAAAACAGGATCAATAAGTAAGTAGAAAGGCTGTCGGGAATCTACACTAGTAAGATGATTTCAACGAGTACGCTGTCGAAGGTCTTGAAATAGTCAAGCTAGCCATGCCATTTAAAATAAGTGGAATTGAGGCACAGTTTTGTGAGATGAACAATTTCTTCCCACGTCATTTATGTTCTTTGATGGAGAGTTGGGTCAGTCTGTAATGCCGGTTTAGAATGCCGGTTTAGCACTTGTCAGAGCCACCATTAGTGACAATCGCAAACAACTGCATCGGCTAGCAAAAGAAATATCTACAGTAACCACCTGGCTACAAAACCACCTACAGCCAAAAGATCTAGAAACACCGACCCTTGTGGCAAAGGTGGCCGCAAACAAAACATATGAAAGGATCAAAGCCACTCATGTCAAGAAATTTGATGCTTTGTGCCAGCTAATGGCGCCCAAAGTGGTTGCGTTGCTGACTGGTCACAGAAGCAATGATTGTGATTCTACTCTGTTCCGGCCATTAGCGCCCAAAGAGTTTGCATTGGTGGCTGAATTGTAATTCTTTGCACCGGCTGATAGCACCCAAAGAGGTTGTGTCAGTGACAGGTGACAAGAATGACGATTTAGGTATCAATATGTCCCAGCCAATAGCGCCCAAAGAGGTTGCATTAGTGTCTAATAAGTTCATTTGTGACAAAGGCAACAAGGATGTGGCGGAAGATCGCACGGTTATAATTATGAGTAACCGAGCATTGAGTCAAGATAAGATTCCATCTTGAGTAAGGCATGAATTTTGCACCTACTCAGAGCAAAATCCCCACCAAAAAACTTATCGCGGCAAGAGAATATGGAATCAAAGATTTATCCATAGGAGAGGCTAACCTAATTAGATGCGATGTGCTTTAAATACTCAAGATGGCAAAAATGCCTAATTCCAACATATCACACAAAGAAAAAATAGCACTCTCTGAGCTCAAAAGTGACGATTCCATTATTATTCTGCCAGCAGATAAAGGTCGTTCCACTGTCGTAATGAACAAAGAACAGTACATTGAGAAAATGAGTAATCTCATAATGGAGGACAAGACCTACCGTCCACTTAACAGAGACCCTACCACATCCGTCCCTTGAAAATAAGATCGGGAAGACTGTAAAAGAGATCAAGGAACAGAACAAATTAAATAAAAAGCAAGCTACGCAACTCACATCCAGGAACTCGTTGTCGCCCAGAATTTATGGCCTACCGAAAGTGCACAAAGAAGGTATATCACTCGGACCCATTGTAAGCTCCATCAACTCTCCTTCTTACAACTTAGCCAGGCATCTTGCAGACATACTGACTCCCTATCAGGCAAGAGGATGTCATACATTAAAAATTCCCAACACTTCGTTGAAAGGGCTAAGAAGATATCAATAGAAACAAGTGATATCCTTGTCAGTTCTGACGTTGTTTCACTCGTCACCAATGTTCCTATTAATGACGCTTGCAAGGTAATAGGTAATAGATTACAGACTGACCCAACTCTCCATCAAAGAACACAAATGACATGGGAAGAAATTGTTCATCTCACAAAACTGTGCCTCAGTTCCACGTATTTTAAATGGCATGGCTAGTTTTATGAACAATGTGAAGGTCAGGCAATGGGTTACCCGTTATCTCCTACCACGGCTAATATCTTTACGGACCATTTTGAGACTACAGCCATAGCCTCTCATAACTTGAAGCCCACGGTATGGTTCAGATACGTTGATGATACTTTTGTGGTATGGCGACATGGTCGTGAAGAACTAGACAAATTTCTGAATCACTTGAACAATCAACACACTGCTATTCAATTCACCATGGAATTTGAAAACCATGGCGTTCTTCCTTTTCTGGATGTCAAGGTACAAAAAACTGATAGCAAGCTACTTTTTCAGTGTACACTTGCCCCTACCCTTATGCCAAATCCAGATATGGATTGATACCTGGATATATCTGGTTAAATACAGCCTTTATATGGCCATATCATGCCAGATATAAATTGATACAATGCAATTCCAGATATGCAAATAAACTTTTATATGGCCATATCAAGCCAGATATAACTTGATGAAATGCCAGCCCAGATAATGCAAATAAAGTTTCATATGGCCATATCAAGCCAGATATATCTTGATGAAATGCCTTTCCAGATATGTGAATAAAGTTTTATATGGCCATATCAGGCCAGATATAAAATGATAAAAATCCATGCCAGATATGCAAATAAAGTTTTATATGGCCATATCAAGCCAGATATAACTTGATGAAATGCCTTTCCAGATATGCAAATAAAGTTTTATATGGCCATATCAAGCCAGATATAAATTGATGAAATGCCAGCCCAGATATGCAAATGATATGACATGATATGAATGAAAGATATGATATCTGACCATATCTGGCCAGATATAACTCGATACAATGCAATTCCAGATATGCAAATAAAGCCTTTATATGGCCAAATCAAGCCAGCTACAACTTGATGAAATGCCTTTCCAGATATGTAAATAAAGTTTTATATGGCCATATCAAGCCAGATATAAATTGATGAAATGCCAGCCTGGATATGCAAATACAGTTTTATATGGCCACATCAGGCCAGATATAAATTGATAGAATGCAATTCCAGATAATGCAAATAAAGTTTCATATGGCCTTATCAAGCCAGATATATCTTGATGAAATGTCTTTCCAGATATGTGAATAAAGTTTTATATGGCCATATCAGGCCAGATATAAAATGATAAAAATCCATGCCAGATATGCAAATAAAGTTTTATATAGCCATATCAAGCCAGATATAACTTGATGAAATGCCTTTCCAGGTATGTGAATAAAGTTTTATATGGCCATATCAGGCCAGATATAAAATGATAAAAATCCATGCCAGATATGCAAATAAAGTTTTATATGGCCATATCAAGCCAGATATAACTTGATGAAATGCCTTTCCAGGTATGTAAATAAAGTTTTATATGGCCATATCAAGCCAAATATAAATTGATGAAATGCCAGCCCGCATATGCAAATAAAGTTTTATATGGCCATATCAGGCCAGATATAAATTGATAGAATGCAATTCCTGATATGCAAATAAAGTTTTATATGGCAATATCAAGCCAGATATAACAGATGAAATGCCTTTCCAGATATGTGAATAAAGTTTTATATGGCCATATCAAGCCAGATATAAAATGATAAAAATCCATGCCAGATATGCAAATAAAGTTTTATATGGCCATATCAAGCCAGATATAACTTGATATGCTAGATATGCAAATGAGCATTTTGTTAGTTTGTTTTATTTTTTATTTGATTTGATTCTTGGATTATGCTTGTTACAATTAAGACATGTTTTGGATACAGCATCACCTTCCCAGACATTGCAGTTGTTTAGTGGCTACACTTTTGTTAATACCGCAGTATACTAAGTAAACGTACGCAAATGATTTGCATATTTGGGCGGAGCTTGTATCTAAACCTACAATTTTTATGATTTAGGAAGTTGAAAGTAAAATATGCACTTTGCAGTAAACAAAATTTAGAGTCAAATACATAATAAAGTTAGAAATAAGAAGCCCATATCACTGTGATAACATAAAATAGGAAATTTCAAGGCATTTTTATGTTTACAGTTATGGAATAAGTTGAATTTATGTACTTAAGTCAATTCAACCCAATTCTTACATTAAATTCTTCATGGAGCTCTTAAACATGTTCTGCTGGTTGAAAAATACTTACCTGGCACAGGAGTATCCGTGATCACGACGGCGGAGCTCCCAGGTGGGACCTGTTCTATTCAGCCAGTCTAGAACGGGACCACTGTCAGGTGGTGTCAGTTAAGTCAAAGTTTGTCCCTTGGGGACGTTGTTACTCCTTCGGGGAGCAGAACTCCTTCGGGAGTATTGTTTGGTTTTCGCCCCTGGCTCTTCGCCAGAGAGTAAGGGGACTTTTGGAAAAAAAAAATGAAAAAGGTGTACTTACCTGGCACAGGAGTATCCCTGATCACGACGGCGGAGCTCCCAGGGTGGGACCTGTTCTATTCAGCCAGTCTAGAACGGGACCACTGTCAGGTGGTGTCAGTTAAGTCAAAGTTTGTCCCTTGGGGACGTTGTTACTCCTTCGGGGAGCAGAACTCCTTCGGGAGTATTGTTTGGTTTTCGCCCCTGGCTCTTCGCCAGAGAGTAAGGGGACTTTTGGAAAAAAAAAGGTTGAAAAAGGTGTTCAGTGTCTCCATGAGGAATGTGGACTATAAGTCCTAACTATGATTCATAACTACAGCAGATATGGTCTGGATACAGTTTTATCTCTGCCATATAAAGACTTGATCCAGATAGAACTTTATCTGGCCATGTATGGTTTAAATCTGGTTCTGGTTTAGATCTGCCCAATATTTTATCTAATCTGATATAAATTCCATATCTGGTGCAGATATGGGCCATATATGGAAATATATTCTGCTCATATAAGAACCATATCTGGACCAGATAAATTTTATCTGTTCCATATAAAGACTTGATCCAGATAAACTTTATCTGGCCATATATGGCTAAGATCTGGTTCTGGAGTAGATCTGGGTTATATCTGCCCAGATATATTTTTTTATCTGGCCCAGATATAAATCCCATATCTGCAGCAGATATGGGCCAGATATGAGATCCATATCTGGCCCATATATGGAATTTCATATCTGGCCCATATCTGGATTTCGAGTAAGGGTAGAATTCAATAGGCTCGTTTAGCCAAAGTTCCTAGGGAAAAGACCATTTTCCCAGTTGAAAAATATAGACGTCTTATGTCGCCTGATGGCTAAATCCTCCTATTGAATCTAGCCTCATGAGCAAAAACCTACACACACTGATCAGTACCTTCACTTCTCCTCCAATCACCATGTCTTTGCCAAAAATAGTGTGGTAAATACACTGGTACATAGAGCTTTAACACTTTGTGATGAGGATAAAGTATCCAATGAACTTTGTCACATTACTAAAACCTTACATAAAAATGGTTACCCCGCACACTATGTGCACAGAGCTGTGAAGAAACAAACTCAACAAGTAACAAAAAGAAGGCAAGTATAACAAAGAGTATAACAAAGGCCACACCTTCATGCCCTACGTCAAAGGAGTGTCTGAGATGATAACCAGAATCTTGAATCGCACAGGAGTTAAAACCTTCTATTCCCGATCTCATAAGCTACGGGATATCCTCAGCAGCCCCAAAACCCTTTGCCCAAAAACCACACTGCTTGTGTTTACTCAGTCCCATGTAGCTGCGGACAACAGTACATTGGTCAAACAAAACGCACACTCAGAGTGAAAGTAGCTGAGCATAAGAGGGCTACAGAACAAGGTAAGGTGGTAGGTTCTGCTTTGGCTGAGCATGCTCACAGTGATAACCACACACCTCTATGGGCTGATGCCAAGAGCATTGTTAAAGTTCAACATTTAGGGATGCAGCTAATTAGAGAGGCTCTAGAGATTAGGGTCAATGAAAAATCCACTATTAGCAGGATGGATTGGAAAGGTGTCAGCCACATGTGGAGAATTCTTTTTCATCCAATCATGGTCCTTTCCCACTTGTCTCATTCAATGAGAACACAGGTAAATCGGCCAATCAGAGCACAGAATCCTCAATTCAACTGTCCAATCAGAACGCAAACAAATCAGCCAATCAGAACACAGAATCCACCAGTCAGGGTTGCAGTATAACTATATAACTTCACCGCACTTGCTTCCTATAGGAGGGGGACCTATTGGTTAGGCCTAAGTACCCTTAGACTAGAGCCCTTGTGAGTTCATACCTTGGCAACTAGGCAAACAGGGCAGTCTAAGGGAGTAAATCCCCAATTAGGCTTTTTTTTAGGGATTCACCTTTTTATTCCAACCAGAGTCCTTCTTCGATTCCTAATAGGCTCCTCCCATTTTGTTCTTGGACCCTGCATCCTTGGAATTTCTTTATTTTGGTTTCCCATTCCTGCAATTGCTTATACAAGTACTCTCCCAGTTTTTTCTCTCCTAAATTAACTCGTTAGACTCAATTAAATTTTTTGTAATGGCCACAGAAATAACCTCTCTTTTTGGCCGAAGGGGCTGCCCTGAGAAGCCCGAACAGCACACACACACACACACACACACACACACAATCATCAAACAGTGTCCTAATGGCATCAGTCCTGAAGAAGTCAGAACCACTTCTAACGAAATCTTGACTATTTCAAGACCTTCGACGGCGTACTCGTTGAAATCATCTTACTGCGATCAATAAGAATAATTTTGCATGTGATATGATTTCAAACGCATTTGCGTATTTTCAAAATGGCTGCCATTAAAATGTTGAGACTCATTTTCGGGGCTACAATTTTACTTCTAAGCAGCATCTTCGAGTGATATAATGCTGTTTTATGGCTTTAGGGAAACAGGATGTTACAGGATAGGACAAGAAAACACTTTTTAAGACAAGATGTCTACTTCATTTGCACATTTGCAAAATGACAAGTATTAAAGTTGATATATTTCTTTGGGCATATCTTTACTTCTTATTTACAGTTTGAAGGACCAATTAAGGTCAAATACAATTCAATTGAATGTTTGGCTGAGATTATCAGTATCTGTTCTTTTCAACCGGTTGAGAATGGAGCCAGGCATGAAAGACCTTTGATATAGAGGTCTGAAGGTCAAGAGGTTGGTCATGTTAAATCTCGTTGTCCCGCAGGGACTTCTCTTATTTGAGGTGACGAACTTCTTTAGGAATAACGTTTGGTTTCGCCTTTGGACTCTTCGCCGGAGAGTCGTGGGGAGTCGAAAGGACAAAGTACCTCCATCAGAAAGCAAATGATTAACCCAGCTTTGTTCAGAGGCACAATCACCTTTTGGTATTCATTTCCTTTGCAATTATTACGTCAATACCCCCCCAAATCACCCCTAACTACCAACGAAAAAAATTCGAATAGTAAACTAAACATGAAATTCTCGGCGTGTACTCTGTACAGAACCCTAACAATTGGCCGTTTGGCGCTCGGTCCATTTAGGATCCACATATGGTCATTCGTTTTGGTTGGCTGACTTCTGATGAAAGTCAAAGTATTGGCAGTTTTATAATTCATCTCTATTTCAGTCATTCAAGTGCCAAAAAAAAAGAAAGGAAACAATATAGGTTTTTCATAGGTTAAAATTTTTAAAATGTAGGCCCATTTCCCCCAAATATAGGCTTTTTAAAGGTTAAATATAGGTGGATCTTTAAACATCAGAGGAAAACAAGGCACCGAAATACCAGTAGTTGAAGTCTGAAAAATATGAAGTGACATACCTTTACTCGTTTTGTTGATTCCTTGCCGAAGGCAGGCAAGGAATCAATGTGATAGTGATGTCGCGTGTGTGTATGCATGTATGTGTATGCACGTGTGTATGTGACACTATAGCTTTTAAACACGATATCTCAGGATTGAGGATAGTAATGACAGACACTTTTCATATGTGGTGTATAGATTTGACATGGTGAGAGGAAGGACCCCATTGTTTTTGCTGGAGTTCAAAGGTCATTTGAGGTCACAAGAGGTTAAAATGTGAAAACCATGTACACAAGATATCTCAAGACAGCAATAACTGACACTTTTCATATTTGGTAAATAGATTTGTCATGGTGAGAGGAACAAGCCTTTTGTTTTGGTGGAGGTTAATCGTCATTTGTGGTCACCAGAGGTTTAACTGTGAAAACCATGTTAACATAATATGTGTTGATGTGAATTACAGACACTTTTTATACTTTGTATATAGATTCGTCATGGTGAGAGGAGGAAACCTATTGTTTTTGGTGGAGATCAAAAGTCATTTGAGGTCATCAGAGGTCAAAAAGTGAAAGTTTGCAAACATGACATCACAAAAGAGGAAGCACAGACACCTGTTTAATTTTTTGTTAGTCAAATATTGGTAGAGTTCAAAGGTCATGTGAGGTCAGCAAAAAACTGTTACAACTTTGTAAAAAATGATCTGGTCAGGAAGTAAAAATTTGAGAGATGAACCTCAGTGTAAAAATGCACCCCCCTTTGGCAAGGCATCACTAAGCTTTTTGGCTTTCTGATTTTATTAAGTAGTTTGTCATCTAAAATCTTTCACGCATCAGCAACCCTGGGTACCATGACTGAATGCTAAGTCTAGAAATGGTCTTGACGTCTTCATACAGTCTGCTCTTGTTACACTCCAAACCGGGTACCCAGGGGATGCAGTGTGCACTCTGAAAAAACTTCACATGACAGGTCTGAAACAAAGCTATGAAGCTAGAAAGTATACTTATTTTTTCTGTTGATTTTTTACACTTCACAGTTAAAAAATACAAAATATAGGTTTTTCATAGGTTTTATAGGCATCCTCCAGTAAAGGCCTCATTTTTAATATAGGTCTTTATAGGTTTTATAGGAACTATAGGTTCACTTGAATGACTGCTATGTGTTTGTTGTATTTCCTATTTTGTTGATATGTTGTAAATGTTATAAAGTTAAGTCCCTGACCGCCAGTTTTGAATGTTTCAGCGTCTAGAAAATTCAATTAAAATTTGAAATGGTCTTGCAACATGTACTAGGCATGACTGGGGTGAGTGGGTCGTCAAGTATTCTGGTACTACCAAACATCACAATGTCAGGTAGGGTAAACCAAGTAACCGATACTGGTCTACGTGAGAGATACGCACCAGTAGTATCTTGATATTTATCCCTCTGATACTGCCTATACATTTGATGAATTAGTGTAACACAGATCCAGAGTCTCATTCGCAGTTTGCATACTGGAGTATATGACAATCTGTCTAAGGCTCCTGATGGTCACGCATTTTGTGAAAATGTGGCCAAGAAGGCATGTTCCAGGTGTATTTAGAGAAACACAGAAATAATTCTGGTGTTTCTTAGCCATGGGCAAGCGCGTAGACAAGGGGGGGGGGCTGAGAAGGGAACAGCCGTCCTCCTTAAGCATATTTTGGTATTTTAATGTTAATTTTTAAAATATTGTTAGTGTTTTCCCTAAATATATGCGGTAAATAGGCCTGGAAAGTGTCATTTCCAGCCATTTGGGAGGCATTTTGGGCTAAATTTTTTTTGCGCTTTACCCCGCCAATCTATGCATGGTGGCGGGGAGTGGCATGCCAATCTATGCATGGTGGCGGGGAGCAATGAGAGCCTGTCTATGGGCTCCGTCCCCCCCCCCCTTGGCTAATTCCTGGATACACCCATGGTCATGCCTCGTACACGCTAAGCAGCATGGTTGCCAATCCACACCAGAGATATGATCCACTAGAATGTTGATAGATTGGACATCGATATGGGATGGCTATACCGTATATCGAGAGTAGCCTCGAAGAAGGCACTAGAGAGAGTAGAGCAACGAGATACTCAACGTAGACCGGTAATGGGGATACACCACTTCCATTAATTTCTCCAGGTTGACCCTCGCCCCCCCCCCCCCCAAACAACTGTTGTATTTCTTTGCTCATCATATCGGAAGAGTAACCCTGCCTGATGGGAAAGAATAGATATCATCCTTCAACTTACCACTGTTAACCGACACTGACTAGAAGAACCATGTACATAAGAAAAGGCCGATAACCCGTACAATGGTTCATGTCGCTGACTGTGAAGCTCAAAAATAAAAAGCCGACATAAGTAAAATGGTTTGGGGTTAGTAAAGGCTGGCACTTTCATCTGAAGCTATCATATATTTAATCACATTAAATAGTACCTTGGTTGCCTCGTCATGCTTTAAAACCATGAGGGGACCCACACCTTTGTTTAAGAATAAGTCCAAAATATCAATGGGTACTATTGCAGTCGAGGGCACAGACCCCGAGGCGGAATCGAGACCACATTCTCCGAAGCGGAGTCCAGCTATTACCGAATACAGTACATATAACATGTATTGTTAAAAGACCGGGGATTGCTTACGTCCCATAAAGATTCACTGTTACTCATAGGCTATCATTAAGAAAACTATCTATAGGCCTAAGCTTAACGGCTGCTTCATTTTGTGCAATTTATGGCTACTATATAAGATATTAATGAACCATAGCAATGTATTGGCCCTGTGAGATATATATGGACAATAGCTGGTTGTAGTATAGCAAACCTATATGGGCTCATATGGCTTTGCACCCAAAATTTATAAGGGGTTCATACGAGCCAGCCCATGTGCCCATATGACCCATGCGGGATAGTTCTGGGGCCCATGTGGGGCCCACATGGATCCCAGAACTATCCCATATGGGTCATATAAGCCATATGGGCTGGCTCGTATATGAGTCCCTTATGAATCGTTGGTGCAAAATATTATGGACCCATGTGCTGGCCCATATGGGCCCCAAAGGATCCCGTATAAGAGTGTTACCTGGGATTTTATTGGAGATAAATGTTAAGTAATTAAGCGATCTTTACTCTATCGAGGTATAAGTAAAAATCCTTCATTACTTGATTCGATATCGTGCGACCATGGAATGTATGATCAGTAAGACCACGATAGCACCCGTCCCTGGTAAGGAACACTCATAAATATTTGCAATGGCAAAAAGATTCTTGGAGAACAGAATAACCACATTTGCGTGTATTCTTAAGGAAATAACTAGCAGTTTTGTAATGACTCAAGTCAATTGTAGTCGCTTTTTCGAATGATTCTGATTCGATTTGAGTCAAAATCATTAATAAACCGAATTTGGACTCCAGATACTAACATGTTTGACTCGGTATGGACTCGAGTCACTAAACTATTTGACGTAACTCGAATTTTTAATATGACTCGAGTCAATTTTGCCCTTCACAAGTTGTTGTACTGAGGCTTGTTAGCCTATCTGCCAGTTAACTGCTAACATACACCTGTACCTAGCTTTTAACATTATCAATGTACATTGACGTGTTATCATTACATTATCTTATACAGTAGTACCAGGGAGCTGTAAGGGATGGAGAAACAACGCTTGTTCCTTCTCTGAAAGTAGGTGTTTTGCCGACACTTAATCTTCGCATTGTCTGGTTCCTGAAATTCCTCTAAAACTTAGAGGGATTAGAGGCAGTGAAGACAATTGTTCTTGTCGTCTGCTACATCTGAGGGAGCTCATAGAATGATTTCCCACATGGATATTACATTGCCAGCCGTCAAGGAGAGAAAAATTTATTTCAACTTGTGCTGCCAGGTGCCACGTTTTTAAAGGGTACAGTGTATCTTTTCATTACTTTTTGAACATAGATGCAGTGTTCGCTATTTCAGGAACACTGAGGCCGGAATCATTTGAAATTTCATCATCAAAATCTAGACTCCCATTGGTTTCCAAACAGATATATTTCTTTCTTAATGAAGAAATTAGAATAATAATAGAATTGTGCAGCTTAAGAGTGGGTGAACAGTCGTTTTGACCAAAATCGGTGAAAAAGTTTCACATTTGTCGGCTGCGCAGTTATTTTCAAGTCAACATCTTGACAATGGTCTTTGTTACAGAATTACTGCGCTTTGAAAGATGGAGATCATCATTAAGACGTTAAGTCAACAAAAGTCAAACAATAAGAACAAAGAGACCTGTCAATCAAATTTGGCTACCTGAAAAGGATTATATTATACTTGAGAATAATTTAATCCTTTTCAGGTAGTCTGACAGATTTGGTCGATGTTTCTCCATCTCTCACAACTCCCTGGTAGTACACTATCATGAAATGTTTAGTTACGCCTCACAAGCACTAAAGGTGAGAAGGAGCTCGTAGGCAACAAAATGTACACACCAGAAGTAGTATTTTGGGAGATTTATTATTATTGTACAGGCAGCATGACTGTGCATTTTGCATTTTAATGAAGGGATAATACAATGAATTAATATAATTTACCACTCTAAATGCAAAATATGAACTTTATGATGTGAGTTTTATCTTTTAAGCTGTCTATACTAAAGGCTGTTGCAATAATCAAGCCTTGAATCATCATTAAAAGCTTCAGAACGATGCTATGATGATTTCTTTAACTGTAACTGGCAACTTTGTTGTGAGATGGTTCAGTTTGTTAATATATAATAGTATCATGTGACTCGTTAGTCGACCCACCGAAAAAAAGGCATATGAATTTTCTATAGAGGAAGGTGGTATTAGCTGGCGACACATCCGTCGGAAAAAATCTCTGGCGTTATTAGTTTCCGAAAACAATCTCTGTTTACGTTGCTCCTGAAATTTCCTTGGCTTACTGGCTGGTTAATACTTCAGTTTTGCACTTTTAAGCCATGTGGGTCAACGGGTGGTGCACGGAAGAGGGGGACGTGTCCGCCCACACTTTTGAAAGTGGAGGGGATTGCCCCCTCACTTTTTCAAGAACCCTATACGAAAATAGGACCACATGCTGGATTCATATCTCATTGAATGAAATCAGACTTGCAAATGGTAGAAACGGTCATTTCTTTGGATTGAAATCGTGGGAAAATGCCTCATATTTATAGCAAATCATCTGGCTTCTTAAATTCCACTGTGTCCTTAGGTAAGCGCGGGTCCCCTAGCTTCTATGGCCTTGTAATTCGAGCTGGAAGTAGTTATTGTCAGTGTCGCGCCCCCACCCCACACGCACATAGCCTACGCTTCTCAAAAGCTGTTGACTCTCTTGTATAAATTGTTTCTGACAAGAGTAGCAGTTAGCAGAACCAGCAAGGAACCTGATGAAAACGACAATTTATTATATTTCTCACCATCCAAAGCGAAGCTTGCACCATTACGTACATCTTTTCCAGTAGAGATATTGTAACATCTTTTATATGTAGTTCCCAACATAGCCCAGACTAAATTGCAAAGTTATTGCACTTTTGACAAATGAAGTGAAACCACAAGACTATTAACTACATGGATATCTCTCAACAACACCAAGTAGGCGTTTCAGACAGTCGGGATTCTCTGTTTATTGCTGTAAGCAAGATGATAAACCAACCGTAAGTGAAACAAAAGCACGCACAAAAAGTGAGCCAAATAATCCCATTAATCAGTAGACTGATTATAGTACCCGCAATACTAGGTTGTATGGCGGGTAAGTGGACCAATCAGAAATGTTTTTGTCTTTGTTATGTCTTGCTATATGAGTTGTGAAAATCAAACACTGTGTAATTCCCGGCTATGTACTTGGACTGCTCAGAAGGGTTAGGAACCTCCATGCATGGGGCCTATGTGTTCTCAGAGCTTGATAGCTCCTGAAAATTTGGAAGTATGGATTAAGCAGCCTCTTAGGAAATAAACGAGGGCACAGCAAAACACAACCACGTCGTGTGTTACATATTTAAGATAAATTCAGAACTTTTGCCGTTTTTCCTACGGGTCCTTGAAAGCAAATCAGTATGCTTGAGTTGTAAAGTAATTTGCAAGTTAAGATCGTGTTTAAACGCTTTTAACAAATTACGAGTTGTGTTTACATCACTTACTCAACAGAAGTTCACCGTGTGCAACTTGTGAGATGATACGAGAATTGTTCAAATGCAATTCGCACGAAATGTATTTTCTTTTTCCTCGTTTGCATATAGTAGTAATATCCTCTGTTGCGAGCAATTCTAGGTTCCTGAGAGCAATCCATGGTTTCGTGGCGGCAAAAAGCAGTCGTGTATAGTACTTAAAAATATCGATTTACACACGATTGACGGCAACTAATTAGACATCAAAGCTTTGTTTCGTTTAATTCCTTTGTAAGGGTGGGGAATTAGTGGGGGAAAGGTGTGCTTACATATCACATAAAAGGGTTCAATGCCGTTAATCCAATGGTCTCTTATCAAGGGATTTTCTCCGCACGATGTGGATTAAATAGGATAAGTATGATAGATCAAAGTTTTTCTATTTAACTGCATCTAATACTCCTCCCTGGCCTACATTACAGGTATTTACATTTCTATGTCATCTGTATAATCAAATAACCAATTTCATTTCGATATACATAGATACATAGATGATTTCTGGTAGAAGGCAGTTGGTGCCTTCACAACCAGTTCTTCTTCATCATCTGGTGTTTCTCGTGGGACATCAATCGTATAAGTGTCCTTGAAATTGAACCGGATGGGTTGGTTTTTCCAGTATTTGTCAAGACGTCTTTCAGATGTTGTTGTTCAATGTTTGGGGCAGTAAGTCAGTCAGTCAGTCAGTCAGTCAAACTGTCAGTCAGTCACTCACTCACTCACTCACTCAGTCAGTCAGTCAGTCAGTCAGTCAGTCACTCACTCACTCACTCAGTCAGTCAGTCAGTCACTCAGTCAGTCAGTCACTCAGTCAGTCAGTCACTCACTCACTCAGTCAGTCAGTCAGTCAGTCAGTCAGTCAGTCACTCACTTAGTCAGTCAGTCAGTCAGTCAGTTAGTTGAGGTTTTACGGCTCAGTTTCTAACCACGACTCTGTAAGTAAAGCTACTGTTATGCAAGTGTAGCCTTGACCTTCTTTTATAAATTATGTAATATACGCATACGCTACATTGCCGTGCACAAGCAATGCTCGCATAAAATAATGTTTGAATTAAGCCCTAAGTGGTTGTGCCTTCATCAGAACAATTTGCTCTTACAAACAACAAAATCAACTAGCACAAACAAAAACATTCAGCAAAATATTTGTATATTCCGGCTAACATAATTTATGTTTGGTTTGTTGCCTAAGTGCCAGTTATGTAACCTTCACATTTGCGATTATTGGCAACGGTACTGTAAGATGCCACTGGATGTCTTTGCGGATAGAACTATTAAAACTTAATTGAAGTCACCACTTTTTGGACCATGCAAAGTACCAAATTATAATTTGTAGGCGGATATATTGACAGGAATAGTTGAGATGAGATACAAAATCTGGGTTCCTGGCAGCACAGGAGTTGGAAGCTGGAGAGGTTAGGGCTAACGTATCAGTCCGCCTCCATCTTTCGAGGACGAAATGTCATGATTTGTCCGGCTTGGTAAAATATATCACATTTCGTCATCAACTTAACTTGATAAAAGTTACACAAATGGAAGCATCAAATGTCATCATAAGATGCTCAAATATTCAAAAAGGTTCCAAAAGGAGGGCGACACTCACCCCTGCAGGACTCCTCTTCCTACGCTCATTTGAAATTTAAACCCCTTTACGTAGCTAAAAACATGGCAAAAGTTATCACTAGATCAAATATTAACTTGAAATATTACTCACCAAATTGCAATACCTTACTCAGTAACATTTTGGGGTCTTGCCATAGGCGGGATTACAAGGGGCGCTTACCCCCACTTTTTTCCAGAGCTTAAAAAATAAAAATAATTTAAAAAATGAGCGAAAGTAAGCAAGACCAGAGATATTATTAAAAAATTTTCAATAGCCTATTATGATTAAATTTTGCAATTTTTAGTGAAGGAAAATATTAATATCAAGAAACATAAAATGGCTGGAAAAATTTTTCTCGGCGCCTTTCATGCACACCTCCAGAGAAAACTGACTACTGCAATTGAAAATTTTGTCTGGCAAATTTCTTTCGTAAAATTTCTTTCGTCCTACCCCCCCCCCCCACTTCTGTGACTTGAAGCTCTGAAATAAGGGACAGTGAACGTCATAAAAATGCACCATGGTCCTTGCAAACAAAGTCCCAAACCCTACCCATGTAAACGGAAGTGCAATTCGCGGGGGAAAAAAAAGAAAAAAAAAAGCGGAGTGCTTCTCATGACCTTTATTAAGTCGATCTCTCCTTAGCACTACTGTACTGCTGTGCGTAAGAAAACTTTGGTGTAATTGCCTTGTTACAATTTCCTGTAGGACAGCATGACTAAATTATCATTTCCAAATACCTCGCTAAATCTCTCGCTGTTTAATTTCCTCACCAACTACTACCATCCTCAGCAAATTGACTGGCGGTTACTGGCTTAAATTTGCAATCATCGTTTGAAATCTATTTCATTGGCATTTCAAATAGCATCTGGTGGAAGCAGGATTTTCTCAAGAAATGGTCCAGAATGGCCGCAAAATCTGTCAGATTTAAGAAAGACTTCTTGGAGAGGACTCTTAGTCCCAAGCCAAGTTCTAGTCGTTCAAACTTGCTTCTTGTGATAGAAATAGATATTTTGAGAAATGACGTCATTCGTGTCGATCGTTCACTGCGACTACGACTGCGTCCAAGCCTTAGTCGAAGTTCTAGTCGTTCTCAGTAAAACAGTCAAGCACGGCAATAGACCTTATGCCAATTAACTGCAATGCTGTATTCTGGGAAGGAATATTCCGTTTACAGGACATATGTGGTCTTGTACGTACACGGAATAATCCTTCCCAGGATTCAGTTTTGAAGCGTCCTCTTTCTAATTGGGAGCCAAGAACCCTCTCCTTCAGGATACTTTTCTTTCTTACCATTTCTATTACTCATATCACTAAAAATTTTGAAAAATGCGATTTTTTCAGTACCCATTCTGTATACTACATCTCTCATTCTTAATTAAAATTATTCTTCCAAAGCCCCGGGAAACCCTCAAAATAATGCACCCCTCTTCCCCAATTCTTTAAGCCTTCAGCATTATCGATCCCATCTTACTGTTAGTCATATGGAGAAAGAATATAATTGAAAAAAGTCAAATTTTGAATTTTGTGCTATGTTAATTGCCCATATATATGCATGTCCTCAACTCGATCTTTTGCTTTTAAATTCGGATCACCAAATTTAACTTAAAAACATCAACAGAAGAACAAAATTGTAATTTAACAGTATTAGTTCTTACATTACTACTCTAAATCAACTGGAACTGTAAAAGTAAAATATTTTGTGCAATCCTTTGGCAGACGACATTTTGACAAAACTTGGCATGACAAGTCTGGGCCAATTGTGGCAATGCTGATCTGGTCTGGCCCTGTTCTGGCAAGACAAATTCGGCCCAAATACGGCAAACGTTTGGCTGTAGCCGATGTGGCAGCCAATTCTGGGGCAGATGAGGCAAACCTATGGCTCTAGCGGGCCCAGATGTTGCCATGTCTTACCATGCCTGGGCCAGATGTGTGCCGTATGAGCACGGCTGTCTGGGCACCTTATGTCATATGAAGTAATGCAGCATTTTAATACCCTGGCCAGAGCTTCCGTGGGCTTCGCCCCCTGGATCCCACCGGTTCCGCCCCTGGACCCCGCCAGGGGCCCTGAGGCGGGCCCCTGGATCTCACGCCGTTAAGGGAGTGCTTAACGCTCCCGCCTCGCCTTCAATTGACAGTCAACCTGGCTCCCCCACCACTTTTAGACATCAAATCCTGCCCCTCAGCAATGGGTTTTACCTTAGAAATTATGGCGAAAACACCAGTAAGGCTGTGTAAGGATTAACACGGTAAGGAAAGATCTTGCCTACAACTGTTGCATCTCCTTTGGTAATCCCAGATTTATAGCCCTTTGTAGCAGCAGGGAGCAGCAGCTCCCTGGTAGCAGCTATAGTGGGGGTTTGGAACTTTTGGAATGTCGGAACTGATGATAATTTTCAAAGGACAATACGCTGCTTACACTCCATTCGTATAGTAGCCCCATATGTTTATACCTAACCCACCCATAGGCGTAGGAGGCGGGGCTGGGGGTCTGCAGCCCCCAAACCAAATATTTTTGTAAAAATTCGGGCACTATGCTGAGAATTTTTCGGGCACCTATACTGAAAGAAAAATAATGCAATGATGTAGCTAAAGGTAATCAATAGTTTAAAAAAATCCTTGGTAATTAAAATTAAGTTCTGATTTGAATTGCAACAGCACCTGTATATTCGATATTAATTCAACAGTGTGTTCTTTAATGATTAAACTTATATTATGATTATCAGAGGTGTATTTAGGGGGGGGGGGGCATTGGGCCATGCCTCCCTCAATGACTTTGCCGATTTCTTTTTCTTTGTAGTACCTAAATATGTAATTATTTAACACAAATTTTACTTCAAAGGCAGCATATGTGGCACCAGACTGCATGTAAAGACACCTCATTTTTCAACTTATATTGTGATTATCAGTGGTGTATAAGTAGGGGACATTGGGCCATGCCTCTCTCATTGATGCCAATTTTTCTTCTTTTTAGTACCTAAATACGTATTTTTTGACCCAAATTGCACTTCAAAGGTAGCATATGTGGCATCAGATTGCATGTAAGGACACCTAATTTTTCAAAAAGGTTTCAAAGGGGAGGGGCCCCGGCCTCCCCTTAGACACCTCCCCCTCAGGCCGGCGATCACACGACACAATGCATGCTCCCCACCCCCATGAGAAAAATAGAAAAGTTATTATAAATATGGAAAGAGTAGAAACATGGCAAATTATTGTATGTAACTGGCAATTAAGCGGTGTGATAAAAACGACGCATATCCATATGTTGAAAGCGCGTGGAACACACTGACTTGGGAGATCAAATTTTTCGGGCAAGTCTTTACATCCCCCAAATCAACTTGGGCTCCTAGTCCTACGCCTATGAACCCACCCTTTCTTCGTCCCTGTAGCTGAGTATCGGGATACAGGTCTTCAGTTTGGGGGGCCTGCTGGCTGCCTTTAACTCCTTGGCTTTTTACGAGCGAACTTTGCGAAGTATAGCAGTCGCTTTGTGGACTTGTCACAGTGTTTTCATTCTGTGTGTTGTTGGTTTTGTTAATCTATAAGTGTTTGTAGATTAATAGATGTTAGTAATCAATAGAGTAAATTTATTTAGGGTGTCTCTAGCTTTACTACACTTTGAGGCATTTTCCGTGACAGATATTTTAATTGTACGGTTCCTGGAACGACTGTATCACGTTCTTAAACGGCCTTTTCTATGGATTTTGTCAACAGCTGTTATTTTAGAAATGGACGCACACCCTTACTATCTGCTCATATTTTGAAACGTTTGAGCGATCTGTTGAAGCTAAAAGTTTATGTGTTATTGTGGGCAACAAATTGTACGAGTGAACTCTCCTTACAATAACATACAAAAACATACTTGGAAACATACTTGGAAAAAGAACGACAAACTACAGAGTTACGTTTTATTTTCTTTGGAACTGAAGACTTCCAGTAGGTTATGACACAGTGAACAGATAAGATAACGAAGTGTCCCGGATGAAAAAATTGCGCAATACTAACTGCGTAGTTATCTTCTGGCACAGGAGTTTCTACTTGAATTTCCCTTGCAAATAGGTGCTTGCTCTGCCGGTACCCACGTGACCCGACGTTTGATACAGTTGTGGACTTGGAGTAATGATAGTCTATTATTGCGAGCGAATAGCGAAGTATATCTGTCGTGTTTTGGACTTGCAACAGTCGTTAGGTCCAATATGGTGACATTTCTCTTGTCTTGTTATGTCCTGCACTTCTTGTACAGTATTGTCATTTTTATCTCATCCCCACATACGTAGTATGTGGGGGATGAGATATTGTGCTTCGTTTACCATTGAAAAGTGCACACGTTTACCTCTGCCAGTCGCCATAGCAACCATAACCATGGAAATGCATGGTAGAGAGATTTGGGGCTTTATGACCGCTACTCAAGGGTGGGGCAAAATGGAGTGGTGAAGGTCCTGTTTCCTGGTCATGTGACCAAATATGCCTAAAATTTGGGTCAAAGGCTCTGATGGTCAAATGACATTCACAAGGTCAAAAGTGTGTCGCGAACTCCTCCTAAACTAAGAACAAGATTGAGCCCAAACTTGGTGGGCGGGTGCATAGTCCTTGGAACTTGTGCCTGACATACCCTCAGCATGATAGGTCAAAGGTCAAAGGTCAACCATCAAAAAAGGTCAAAATAAGCAATTTTCCAAATCTGGCTATAAAACCTGAATGCAACAGTAAATGGCCCTGATTTCTTGACATAGCTTTCGTATTGATGTGCTCTTGGCACAACGTGACAATTGCTCTTCTGAGGTCAAAGGTCACGAGGTCAGAATGTCAAACGACAATTTTGGGGTCAAAAGTGTGATGCGCACTCACTTAAAACTGAAGGCACTAATGACCCCAAACTTGGTGAGGGGGTGCATGGCCCCTAGAATTTGTGCCTCCAATACCATCAGCATGATAGGTCAAAGGTCAGAGGTCAAAGGTCACGATAGGTCAAAACAAGCAAATTTTTAAATCTGGCTGTAAAAGCTGAACGAAACATTTAACGATCCTCATTTCTTCGCATAACTTTCTGATGGACACCTACTTTACACAACTTTACACTTGACCTTCTGAGGTCAAAGGTCACGAGGTCAGAAGGTCAAACGACAATTTTTGGGTCAAAAGTGTGCCGTGCGCTCACTCAAAACTGAAGGTACTACTGACCCCAAACTTGGTGTGGGGGTGCACAGTCCTTGGAATTTGTGCCTCCAGTACCCTCAGCATGATAGGTCAAAGGTCAGAGGTCAAAGGTCAAGATGTTCAAAAGAACAATTTTTTTTTTTAAATTTGGCAGTAAACACTGAAAGAAAAGGTAAATGATCCGTTACATTAATCACTGTCTTTTCCTGACACTCAAAATTCAGTTTTCACCTGCGGTTTAAGAAACCCCACCATAAAAGCCACTCAATGACATGATCAGATGCACACTTATCTAAGCTTCTCTTGCTCAAAACTTGACCACCTCTAGTCTAAGTAGAAACCCGGGCCTTGAGTGAACTGCGATCACGCGTGTCAAGCATGACTAGTTCTTGGCGCCATAAAAGTAAAACTATACGCGTGTCCCCACCGTAGTAAAAGTCCAAGCGCGTCCCAGTATGAAGCATAACTAAGTACGCGCACGGTGGAACTGATGTTAGGCCTAGGCCTAACTTAGGCCTAGGCTTAGGTTACGCTAAATTATTAATAGTACTGTAATAACGCTAACAAGCTAGGTAGGCCCTAGGCCTAATAGGCTTAGTTGAAATACACGCCTGGTTAAGAACTTTGACCAAGTTTGTGAGCACTGTGGCTCATCACGGAATTTTGGCTGTCTGTAACTCTGTTGCTTACCTTCTCTTGAAGAACTACCTAGCCTTCAGTATTCTTCTCTTGCATGGCAACAACGACGTACGTGTGCATCGCAGGGGCCAAGTTCAATAATTCACACACGCACACGCAATGCACGCACGCAAGTACAGTCGGTATGGTGTGAGAGCGACTGCGCTGCTTTAGTACACTGGATACAGTGTACATATACTGTAAGCAGCGCCAAGTTCCAAACAAATGACGTCACAAATAGACCGTGTGAATCATGCAGGCTACCTTTGATCTAGTCCGCAGGCTACCTTTGATCTAGTCTGCAGTCTGCTGATCTAGTTGAGGGAGCAAAGTGTACGTGAGAACTACCTTTGATCTGGCCGCCCGGCAGACGTGTGTTGCTCTAGTCCGCAGTCTGCTGACCTAGTATGGGGATTCCCATACCAGGGCTCTATTTCAAAAAGTTAGAAATATTCCTATCTTGGACTTAGGAAGAATTCATTCCTATCTTCATGCTGAAGTTGTTCCTAGGTTTAGGAATGATCTTTGGTAGATTTAGAAATGTTCTTAATTGATCTGGCAGGAAATTCACAGATAAAAACAATGTCACTTTTGATTTATCCCTAAATATTTGAAGAAAGGAATGATTCCGGACGAATCATTCCTAAGCAGTTTAGGAACTTTGATTTTAGGAATATTCCTAACTTTAATGAAATAGAGCCTAGGTCAGCAATATACCCATTGTCAAAATTGGGCTACCGCACCATCAAAAATTTTGAATGGTCTCAATCTTTCTCAAATTCACATATACTCCTAGGTAATTGACCTCTATGGGTCATTTACATGTTTAAGACCCATCATTTTAAGGATACTAGCACTCAGTCTCCAAAAAGAGACCAAAAATTTTGATTTATACAAACGATCCTGTTTTGTTTTTTAAAACATTCTAAATCTTGTTACTAGGACGTTCCCACTATTGTACAGTATGCTGTATAGCACGCACTGCTGTTCAATTGTGACATAGTTCATAGCTATGGTTACAATCATGTACGCACATACAACAATCATTGCAGAAACACCCGCAGACGATGTTACTCTCACAGTAATATCGCGGGAAAAACTTTGTGTTGCAATAGCCTAGGCCTAGTTCAGGGAGCAAAGTGTACGTGAGAACTAGGCCTAGGTATCCTACGCTAGTGTAGCTCCTGCACCCACATTGACTGTACTCCAGGGTCCGAGACACTTTTTCAATTTCGGGTGCTATTTTCAAAAAAAAAAAAAAAAAACTAGTCCCCCCCCCCCACCAATTCCATTTCGAGTGTTACTTTGGGATTTTCGGGTGCTATTTCCTATTCATTGATAAATGATATATGGCCCTAAATGCATTACTAAAGACAGCAATGCACTACTACCTCCCTTCAAGTGCAGTAGAACATAGACCGGCCAGCCTGACATAGCAAAAAAAAAAAAAGACGAGTGTGTTGGGACGTGGTTAGCTATTTCCATCATGGGCCGTTCATACACAATGTACGTGAGTAAGTGTGAAAGCGTACACCCCCCCCCC
This sequence comes from Holothuria leucospilota, assembly GCA_029531755.1. NCBI lineage: Eukaryota > Metazoa > Echinodermata > Holothuroidea > Aspidochirotida > Holothuriidae > Holothuria > Holothuria leucospilota. Next base: position 3,531,866 of record CM055970.1, read on the forward strand.
CTTCCCGTACGTACAGTACGTAGTGCAATAGTGCTATGCACACCTGATGTTGGCTTGTAAGCAACCAAGTTAACTAACATCACAGCAGTTCGGAGTTCCAAGCAAATAACGTCACAAACACACTTCTGCTTCTGCTTCATACTGTGCAAACACCCGAGTCCAAAATCGGTTATAACGCACAGGTCAGTGAGGAAGGGGAGTTGCCTAGATTTTAGAGTGAGCCTTAGAAACTAGATCTCGAAGATTAACGTTGGCTAGGCTAGATTTAAAAGAGCAAGCATCAGGTGCTGCACGTATGTTTGGTGGAAGGAAATTCCATTCACGAGCAGTTCTTGAGTACATCGAGTATTGATAACATCTCTTACTAAAAGGAGGGGAACAATTATGTGGGTGCCTTGATTATGTCTAGTGGTCCTACTATGGTTACTCTGCAACTGGATGGTGGGTTAGGTTAGGTTAGATGAGGTTTAAAGGTGATCAGTCGTCTTGAAATATTCTTTGTGACGTCAGCCTTTTCTTGACATGTTTCTGCAGTCGTCACTGTTCAAGGATACACCGTACAAGCATGGTATAGCTAATCGGTAAGCAAGAAGAGACGACTTGTAGCTGTATACCTACTAGCTATACCGATGTCATCATAGCTACTTGTACGGTGTATCCTTGAACAGTGACGACTGCAGAAACATGTCAAGAAAAGGCTGACGTCACAAAGAATATTTCAAGACGACTGATCACCTTTAACGTCCCAGTTTCCAACCAATTGGTTCAAGTCGAGACGACCACGGCCTTTTTTCCAGTTGTGGCTCACTGGCTTGTTTTCCCTACTCCATTGTTTATGCTGAGCACCAAGCACAAAGGCAGTAGGTTCCATTTTTAAAGTCTTTGGTATGACCCGGCCAGGATTTGAACCCTAGACCTTCCGGCTGCAAGTCGGATGCTCTAACCACTTGACCACTGCAGTCGGTGGGGGGAATGGAGTTATGAACCTCCTTATAGATAGCGATGAGATGAAGTCTGGTATGGCGCTCTTAAGTGGTTCCCATTTGAGATCTGTTAACATGTTGGTGACGCTATCCCCAGTGGCGTAGCTAGATATTGGGGGGGGGGGGCAAATCCAAGTAATTTTCGACAGATCATTATCCTAAAGTAATGATACCATCACCTGGCTCGTAAAGTTCTGGGGACCTTTTCTTTTCTTTTTTTTTTTTTTTTTTTTTTGCTTTTCAGGCTATTTTGAGACTGACTTTTGATTTTCACGTTGATGTTTCGATGTGTAATTCTGCTTAAAAACATAAAAAGTGTTGTAAGTGTTTCAAGTGGATTGTTTTTATTTACTTCCGACAGAGGCCTTCGGAGGCTTTGTGGGGGGGGGCGACCACCCCCTGCCCCCCCTCTAGCTACGCCACTGGCTATCCCTGTAATTATAGTTGTTGAGAACAAACCCAACGGGCTGCACGTCTTTGAACATTCTCGAGTGTTGTTACTTTTTGATGTAAGGATCCCATATGGCCCCACAATATTCCAGCTTTGAGCGGACTATAGCGTTTTGTAGGCAGTTTCCTTGACACCTTTGCTACAAGAGTGGAGATTTCTTTGTAGTAACCCAAGCATTTTATTTGCTTATATGACTAATATGAACCAGGGGTCAAATAGCAACTTCCTTCCCACTACCATGCATGAATGAGCAGGGAAGGGGCACTAACAGACTAACTCATGGACGTAGAGGCTGTACTCGATCCATTGAGGTGGGGATTGTGCACTGTTTCGGAATGTTGTCCTGGGAGAAGAACCCAAGGGTATGGGGTCCCATCTCCTTTAGAAAGTATTTTATGCACTTGGTGCAATATTTGATCAAATTTTAAGCAATAAGACTGCAATTTTTGACATTTTACAGAGCGTTTTTGTCCTGGAAATTAGAGGGAAGGAGCCCACCACATTTTTGACGGTGTAGGCTTTAGTCAACCAACCCCCACCCCTTCGCCTCTTATGCCTCTCACTAATTGCATCTTTATACGTTTATCATGGATTCTATCACCTCTAGCCATCTGTTATTGAGAATCCTGCATTCTGATTGGTTAAACACTGACCTGCTTTTCCACAGCATACGGTCATTAAACCTATACACTGATAAAAATGAAGTTTTCACACATTTTCGGTGGTAGAAGAGGAATAAACCACATTTATCTGACTGTTATTGTCTCATAACCAATTTGCGAAATAACGGACTCGGTTTCGCCTCGTCCGCCAAATGCGATTTATTCCTTAAACAGTATGCACTGTCATTAATATCGGGAATTTTCAGTCTGCGCTTTTCATACTTTCTTTCAGGGCAAGTTAGTTTTGATAGGGTCAATACAAGAGGCTCCTGAAAAATTGGAAGGGACATTGATCACTACGTTGTCACCACCAACAATTATTCGGAAAGGGGTGTAAAGACATTTAGCACTCAAAACATCTATAAATCACATTTTTGTAACGAGTCATGACTCAAGTCATTAATTTTCAAAAGGAAAATAACTCGAGTTACATTGAAAGTAGTAAATGATTCGACTCTTCTGCAAAACTGTGTGACTCTTACAACACTGATAAATCAGAGAGACGAGCGGAGTGATGTCAGAGGGCAATCCACTGATCTAAATGTAGGACTGGCATTTTTCCTACACATGTCTTACATATAGAGGTTCTTCACGTGACGTCATTGCGTTCAGTCTGGCATACTGGTCGTCACTGAACATGCGCAGAAGGCGTGTTATCGATACGCATGCACGATACGGCCTTAGTTACAATTGTTGTACAATGGACGCCTGGCCGTCAAAATAGAGAGACGCGCAGCGCAGTGACTTTACCCAACTAGACGCACTTTTGAAGGGCAAGATCGCGCGTCTTTTTTGTTTTGACGAGAACGCGTCCATTGTGTCACAGTAGTATCTATGGTTATGCCGTGCGCGTGTGCTGTAAAACGCTTACTGCGTGTGTGTTTTGCCCTTCAGTGTCCTGGGAATCCATTGGGCGTGACGTCACATGAAATCCCTCTATGAGGGATTTCATGTGACGTCACACACAATGCATATATGATGTCACAATGGAGAAAGTGCTCCCTCTTTTGAAGGAAAATGGCGGAAAAGCGCGTATCATGGCAAGTTACACCAATAAATGCAGACAGCTGATTTGTCAACCAATCGTATACGCACGTAAGTCTACTACACGTGAGCTGAAATCCACGCCGTTCGTGCACATGTGCTTCTTTGTTTTCACCCACTGAGCTATATAACTGGAGGACGCACCTCAATGCGGAATACGCCTCGAAATTGAAGCCGACTTGGGAGGTCACGTGATGTAGGTTAGCTTACTCAAGTCGATTCCACTGTCCCAGAGACGCGTATCTAGAAGTGAACGTAATGTAACGCAGATTCATTGATGTACACGCTAAAGCAATCCGTTGTTACTATACTCATTAGGTCTCTAATGTTTTGTTGTAATTAATAGGGAATCTTTACACTATGATTGTGTGATCAAAAGATTGTTTTTCACAAACTTTTCTTGATTTTAGGAGTGGTCCTGCCTATTCGAAGGACAGAGCGTGTGACCACATTTCGAATACGTCGAGACTCGTTGACTTTGAAACATTCGCGATAGCACCGTCACTAAACAGAAGGCTGTCCATACATGTGCACAGATGTTCTGCACAACGCGTTGAAAGCGTCCTTGTGACACAAAAACACCAAGGCGCATGAAGGAAAGCTAACCCACGCGTGCACATGCACGCTTGCATTTTGGCCAATAATGTGCCTCGAATCCTACACGGTTCGCGTTTGGTGCTCTGTATGTTATACGACTATTGTGATGTAAGCCTTTTCATGAAGTTGCTGAGGCGGCGCAATGGTGTGTACGCTGACGCGTGATAGCGCGCAAGTTAGTGTACAAGAGGCAGAACAGACGCTAAGGCCCGCTACGGTGCGTTAGCATATACATGTACATCGTTGCATCAGCGCTAGATACGCGGTGGAATCGACTTGAGCAAACTAACCTACATCACGTGACCCTCCATCATGGTGGCTTAAAAAACCTTATTGTGGAATGATCCTTCCTAGCATATAGTTCAGTGTTTTCACCCAAAATGACGTCAGTGTGATGTCAATGCATAAGGTCTATAGAGGGGATTCACGGCGTCACGAGATCGCGCGTCTCTATGGTTTTTGAAGGGCAAGATCGCGCGTCTCTAGAGGTTTTGAAGGGCACACGTCTATGGCAAGCGAAATGTCCAATAATTAGAAAAACCAAGTTTATCGATCGAAAAACCAAGTTTATCGGTCGAAAAACCAAGTTTATCGGTCGAAAAACCAGGTTTATCGATCGAAAAACCAAGTTTATCTCCAAATCTTGGTATATCGGTTGAAAAACCTAGATTTTCAAAATAACTTGGCTTATCGGTCGAAAAACTTAGATTTTCAGTCGAAAATCCAAGTTTTTCGATTTATCTGGTATATCGAAAGATAAACTTGGTTTTTCTTAACGGAATGTCCAGTAATTAGAAAATCCAAGTTTATCGATCGAAAAACCAAGTTTATCGGTCGAAAAACCAAGTTTATCGGTCGAAAAACCAAGTTTATCGGTCGAAAAACCAAGATTATCGGTCGAAAAACCAAGTTTATCGGTCGAAAAACCAAGTTTATCGGTCGAAAAACCAAGATTATCGGTCGAAAAACCAAGCTTTCAACGCCAAACGTCCAATAATTAGAAAAACCAAGTTTATCGGTAGAAAAACCAAGTTTATCGGTCGAAAAACCATGTTTTTCGGTCGATAAACCAAGTTTATCGGTCGAAAAACCAAGTTTATCGGTCGAAAAACCAAGATTATCGGTCGAAAAACCAAGTTTATCGGTCGAAAAACCAAGTTTATCGGTCGAAAAACCAAGTTTATCGGTCGAAAAACCAAGATTATCGGTCGAAAAACCAAGCTTTCAACGCCAAACGTCCAATAACTAGAAAAACCAAGTTTATCGGTAGAAAAACCAAGTTTTTCGGTCGAAAAACCAAGTTTATCGATTATTTCGAAAAACTTGGTTTTTCGATTGCCATGGTGATTTGCCGGTACTACTTTCCGCGACCACGACATGCTAGATGGCGGCTAAATTGATGGGCCTATATGTATTATGTAACAACATTTACAACAAATCAATGTTGGTCAATGCTTTTGTTTTTGTTACAACATTTGTCAGACAAAGCAACAAAAAGTCTTCATAGATATTTGTTATAGTCACCTGTCAACAAGTTTTTGGGAACACCCCCTTTTGACTTGGACACATCCATTATTACCATGAGGTGGATTATTCAATTATTTCAAGGGACTTGGGATTTGGGTCGCTCGTAGTTAACTTAGATCCTGGTAGTGGTACAGCTAGCTAGCACCAGCGCGGGCCCGTACAGTACTACTGTACTACTAGCACTACTAGCCCAGTTGGACGCATACTGTCTTGTCAAAGGTCATTTGAGGTCACGAGAGGTTTAACTGTCAAAACCTTGCAATTGTCTTGTAATCATGACAAACTAAACCCCATAGAAATAATGGATGTGTCCAAGTCAAAAGGGGTGTATCCAAAAACTTGTGGACAGGTGACTAAAACAAGTATCTATGAAGACTTTTTGCTGCTTTGTCTGACAAATGTTGTAACAACAAAAAAAAAAAAAAAAAAAAAACTGACAAACATTGATTTATTGTAAACGATCGTATTTGGAAATTTATTAAAATCTGCACTAATTACAGAAAAATTACATGTTTACTTAAACTTGAGTCCCTTGAAATAATTGAATAATCCACCTCATGGTAATAATGGATGTGTCCAAGTCAAAAGGGGGTGTTCCCAAAAACTTGTTGACAGGTGACTATAACAAATATCTATGAAGACTTTTTGTTGCTTTGTCTGACAAATGTTGTAACAAAAACAAAAGCATTGACCAACATTGATTTGTTGTAAATGTTGTTACATAATACATATAGGCCCATCAATTTAGCCGCCATCTAGCATGTCGTGGTCGCGGAAAGTAGTACCGGCAAATCACCATGGCAATCGAAAAACCAAGTTTTTCGAAATAATCGAAAAACTTGGTTTTTCGACCGAAAAACTTGGTTTTTCTACCGATAAACTTGGTTTTTCTAGTTGTTGGACGTTTGGCGTTGAAAGCTTGGTTTTTCGACCGATAATCTTGGTTTTTCGACCGATAATCTTGGTTTTTCGACCGATAAACTTGGTTTTTCGACCGATAAACTTGGTTTTTCGACCGATAAACTTGGTTTTTCGACCGAAAAACATGGTTTTTCGACCGATAATCTTGGTTTTTCGATACAGTTTGTCCAGTAATTCGAAAAACCAAGTTTTTCGACCGAAATAACAAGTTGTTTGTCCAATAATTCGAAAAACCAAGTTTATCGGTCGAAAAACCAAGTTTATCGATCGAAAAACCAGGTTTATCGATCGAAAAACCAAGTTTATCGGTCGCAAAACCAAGTTTATCGGTCGAAAAACCATGTTTTTCGGTCGATAAACCAAGTTTATCGGTCGAAAAACCAAGATTTTCGGTCGAAAGACCGAGTTTATCTGCGAAAAACATGGTTTTTGATAGATAAACTTGGTTTTTCGACCGATAAACTTGGTTTTTCGACCGATAAACTTGGTTTTTCGACCGATAAACCTGGTTTTTCAACCGATAAACTTGGTTTTTCGACCGATAAACCTGGTTTTTCAACCGATAAACTTAATTGGTTTTTCGACCGATAAACTTGGTTTTTCTAATTATTGGACATTTCGCTTGCCATACACGTCCCTTGTGTCACAATAGTATCTAGGCCTATAGTTTTGCTGTGCGTGTGTGCTGTAAATACACTGCAATCAGAACCGGAAGCTGGCGGGTACCGTAAAGATGCCGGAATGAACAAACATCCCCAGCTCAAGGTTAGCCTTCTCTTTTCCCAGTTTCCCCTTAGTGTTCCCATTACAATAAAATTCCAGACTCGGAAGAAGCAAAAGGATGTATTGGGATGAGATCAGCAACTCCTTGATTGCCCTCTTGTTATAAACTTCAATTTATCCACAGTAGGCCTACTTAACCTTCTGTGTCGGGCATCGCCAGCAAAGGGTGATTGCTGAACTGTTGAACGATCCCCAGTTAAACATACTACCTTCGAGTGAGCACTTCCCATCGTTAAAGACAATAACAGTTCAGTTCAGTTCAGTTTATTTCGTTTATAACACATTTACAAAGATGCAAGCTAAAAAACAAGATGCAATGGTGAAATGTAGAGTTATAAACTGGACGCTAGAAAAACAGTAAAATGTTTATCGTAGCTAGCGACCTTAAAAGTAAGAAAAGGAAAGATAAGAAAGAAAAGTAATAATAATAAAGTGATACAGAAAGACTTAACAGTATATATAACCAGGCGGAACAAGGCAAAAGGTGAGGGGGTAAAATTGGCATGAAGCTTAGGCAGAGTAATTGTCTATCAAAAGAGATTTCACTTTATCCTTAAAAGTTGCATAAGATCTGGAAAGTTTAATATCATTAGGAAGATCACTCCAAATTTTGTAACAATAATTATTCAACAGTAGTTTCCCATGTTTAGAATTGTGCCTGGTAACTGAAAAGAGTGCATTGTTTCTTGTTGGGTTTGGAACATGTGAAGACCTCCTAGGGTTAACAATGTTACAAAAAAGCTGAGGCAGTTTACTATTTACATACTTGAATACAAAGGTACACATCCTAAGAGTGTGAATATCACTGACCTTGAGAATCCCGAGATTACTATGCAGCTGGTCTGTAGGGTAACGCCGTTGTGAAAAAGTAATGGTTTTAAGAATTCTGTTATAACATAAAAGACAACCCTCCACTAGATGCATAACTCCACCACATTTGTTAGCATTTATTCTCGCAAGGTGCTCTAAAGAGTTTATACATTATTAAAATATGTTTCATTTCCCTTGTTACTTTTGGCGCATTGGATAGGGCATAAGACTCACACGCTGGCGGTAGGCGGTTCGCTCCCCATTGCTGCGTGAACCTGTCGAATGCTTTTTTTTCCCTTCAGTTTTACATTCGCGAGTGTGAATGCCTCGCATTCTGGTTCCTTTCTTGTTACGCAAAATACAAAATTCAAATACCGGCGGTGGAATACCGAAGTACAATTTCCCCGTTCTTCGTGGTTCTTCTGCTGTTAATGTTCAGTTAAAGAAACGGCTGGTTGTGTAGACTAGTAAACACAACGGTTTTAAATTCCTACACTGTACACAAATGCAAGCCGTACATCAGCGTAGGATCGAGAGTACGTATTGTATATGTTGTCAACATCACGTAGGGACGTAAACATACAGACGCCGTACTATACTCAGCACTCAAAGTGAAGGAACAGCTTGGAGTAGTCTCTTGGCATGGCTTTCTTTTAATTTTTACTGAATGGGGTGAGAAACGAAACAAGTAATGGTATATTTTGTATTTTTGTCGCGCCCATTTGATCAAGCCTACGGCCGTAGGCAATTTATAGGCCTGTATCCTACTGTACAGAAGTGTACTTCGCCTACGTTGGGTATTAGTGACACTTACTAGGTTAGGCTAGCCAAATTTACCCTCGTCGATGGCATTAATTATTGTAACTGCCTAGCACTAATTTAGCAATTGATTTTTCACGTGTTAGGCTGACGCCAACATAGCTATTTAAGATTATTAATATAAATTGAGCTAAAAAGGCTTATGAACGTAGTGGCTGCTAATGTAATTTCCTAAGGTAGGCCCTAGCCCAAGCCAAACTTGTGCCTGATACTATAGTAATGTAACAGTATAGGCCTATGACTCATTGGTAGTCACTTGGGTGTAGGCCTAGGCCTGTAACTTCTGTAATATAGTGTAGTGTAACTGTTAGAATTTTCAAGAAACAGGCTGTAAGCCTGGGCTGAAATAAAATTTACTTTACCGTATGCTAGAATCAGTTTTAAATAAAATTAGGCCTACATCAACTGGTTATTCCAGGCCTAAGTATGCTACAGTAAGTGTTAGTACTGTTACAATCATAGGGTAGGCCTATCAGCTACCTACTTCAGTGCAACCCTGGGAACTGGAATCTACTGCAAATTACTCCATATCACAGTGGCAACACAAAAGAGTAGCCTTTTGACATTTGTCATCAAAATTAATCCATTCAGGGTAAGTTTTCCGCAAAGTATCATTCAAACAGTTGAAATTTATTACCTTACTTTCTTCTGCAATATTTTTTGAGAGAAATGTACATGTAAGACAGGTGTCAGAAACCCATCATTTTCTTGGTTAGACAAAGTTGTCTTGTTTTGAATTAGGCTAGGTTAACTGATATGATTGTGCTTGCATAGCAGAATGAATTAGCCATCTGAATTACCAAAGTACTGTGTGCCACTGACACACCTACTGTGCATAAACTTAGGGAGAAAAGTAACATGATTGAAATCTTGCCTAAAGAGCCCATCTCCAATTGATGATAACTTCCTCAATTTCTATCCCACTTTAGCTTGTTTTATGTCAAATTGAAGAGGCACCAAGCTAGAAAGTTCATAGCCTACTTTATCTAGTCGCAGTTACTTGAACATTACAAAATGCCAAATTGGTGCGCTAGTCACATATGTATAGTATGCAGAAGGCAGAAAAATGACTTGGGCTGTCACGTTTAAAGGGTTAAACGATCGATCGTCCGTTTAAACTAGTGTTTGCACCGGGTCCAAAGGCTACAAGTTTGTTGTAAAGTCATAATAAGAAGTTTTGCTTTGCATGTTGATATAATATAACACCAACGTATCTTACGTATGGGCATGACAAGTGTTCTTAGGCGTGTGCATGATAAATTTTGCCAGGAAAAAGTAACATGTTAGGTGTTCTGTCACAAGTGCAATCTATGTTAGTAAAAGTTTGGATCCGGGTAGCAATTTCAGAACCGGATCCTGGCATCGTCGGTCAGGTACCCGGTGCAAACACTAGTTTAAACGACGCCTAATTCAGCTAAACGTTTAAACGGTTTTCCTTTTAAAATACAACAAAAGTTTTAGCATTTTTCTTCCCCAATGTTTTCTTTGATAGGCCTATCTCTCATTTAACAACGATGTTTATTTGCAAATTCAATGACCGAATAAAGCCTCAAAAATAAACTGTCTGTGTCTCTCCATTCATAGTATATAATCCTGTGATTGAATTGACTTCCACCTACTCACAGTAAGGACTAAGCCTATTAATCCACCTAACAATACGCAGTGTCCGCATCCCCGTTTGAAGCAGTAGCCCAAATCTGCTTATTAGGACGCATACACAATATCAGCTTAACCGCAATTCACTCTCTCACAGTTTACATCGTATTTGCAGCTCAAGCTGCTCACAGAACGAATGTTAAAACAGGCTTACTTAAAGGGGAAATGCAGTCACCCCAACTTGAAGTAGTGTAGTAGACTGTCCTGTTTCATGATTGGCTCTTTAGAGTCATGTGACAATATTTTTTCTCCTCAAATGTGAAATTTACTAGAAGTAATTGATTGGTTTACCTTGAATATGAAATACTGAAGTCCTAAAATATTATGAAAGATACTTTGAAGAGAAATAAGAAGAAAATTGTGAGATTTAGCTGTTGCTTCAAAATAAGTTTGGGGCGACTGCTCTTGACCTTTAAAAACCCGAAAATGGCCGCAGTATTTCAATGCAGAAACATAAGCATTCACACCATCCTACCATGCGTTACAGTACAAGGGGTAACAGCCATTTTTTGGATGAAACATGTTTTTTGAATACTTTGATGTATTTGCTTCTCACTTTTGAAGGTAAAACATGAGAACTGGACTAATTCAGTTCATAAATGCATCAATATTTCTTATATATTTATTGATATTATCGTCACAGAAATAGGAATGGTAGAATATCGACAATTAGGCATGTACAGTAACTCCGTTACTGTAAAATATGAAAAAGTTATTATTTTGTTCATTTTTTTGTTGATTTTTTTTCTAGCTACACATTTGTAATTGAAAAACATAAATCATGAGTTGTGAAAGGCAAACAAAATTCAGCCATATTTTCCTAAATTTTTCATGGTAATGGAATTACATTTTTGGTAACAGAATTACACAGGTTGGATTTGAATATCATACAGCTTATGAAAATTACAGTATGTTGTATGCATATTGGCATATAAAAATAAAATCATGAAACAAGTTACAGGGGGCTGTATGTATCCTCAGTTTATTTCTGGACAAATTGTTCTGCAATAAGTTTCTTAGAATAAATATTCAGCATTTCCTTGCATGGAGTATAGTAACACTTCAACACATTAGCAGTAGTCTGGACCCCAGGTGGTATACGTTTTTAAAGTGCTGTACAGAAAGCAACACGCATTCAAGCTGGGTTACATTGCTTGTACTTTTAGAGTGTATTGAGAGGTAAGTGTAAAGATGAAGGGAAGGTGTCAGTGGCAGTCAGTAGTGGGGTATAGGGGAGGGGGTATCTATGGTTGTGGGATTTGGGGGAGGGGCTTTCTATGGTGATTCTGACAAGGTTGGAATTATGAAGATGAGGTTAGATTTGCCCTGAAGATAAGGGTGCATTGGGGAAATATGCTGCCCTTGTAATGGCCAGTTTAATTTGTAAATAAGAAGACCAAACTCTGGAATTTGAAATTTTTGAGTCCCATATGCAGTAGGCAAAATAGCATATTTAACAGTGTTTCTTGGTTGTTTTTTTTTTCTTTCCTTATAAACAGATGTAGTCACTGACATTTGCTGTTAAGATGATGGTCGGAAACCAGCTGGTCCTTGAGGAGGATTATGATGAAAACTACCAGCCCACAGAGGAAGGTATGAAGCTTGTCTACTTTATTCGTTACAGGGTCAGCAGAGTGGGGGGGGGGGTGTTGAATTGGTACAGAAACATTTCAGTAGTTTTGGAAAGGGTAGAACATTTGAAATAAAATTCCGAAATTCTTCACGTCATTCAGTAATACTGTATTGTGAATGACATGGACTGTTTGATTTTTGTACAGTGAGAAAACTTATTTGAATATGAGGGGATTTACCATATGAAAGCACAGGAACCAATGACATTAGATTGGCACTCAACTTTTACCACTTTTTAATTACTTCTTAGGACATTTAGCTTTGTCAAAAATGCGTTTAGTTTAATGATTGCTTTTTTTATGTTAGTTATGTTTTGTATTGTTGGAATTATTTTTATTGTTTTGACTTTATCTCACATTTCATCTTTTGTATTTTTATGCATTTTCTATTCATTTAGGACTTTTCCTTTGGGTGTTTCACTGTACTACCTTTTGTTTTTCTCTGTAGTGACCTTTTGTTTCTCCTCTCATTGTAAAGCATTGTTACGTCTCTGTTTGAATAGAAAAATTATTAAGCGCAGTACATAAATTTAACTTTTTTGTGACATAATATGTGTAGCCAATGGCCAAGTGCCCAGTATAATACTGTATGCAAGCCTTGTTCAAACCTATAGAAAACTTGATATTGGCAGCACTCAGATGGCAGCAAATGGCCAGCTGTTTTGTAATTCAGGCAAGTCAGCTTGGCAGTTGGATTTCATAAACGTTGCTTCTTGTTATAGCAATTACGTTGCTGACTTTCACCTGCAGTATTTTCTATTTTGATATTGGGGCACGTCAGCTAGGCAGTCTCATGGCTAATCCTTCGTCAAGTTGTTCCTCTGCCGCAACAGTCGGCTAACTGAGGTGTATTAAATTTTGATAAGTTATTGACTTCTTCCAGGAAGAAGACTCCTTATTTCTTTGTTCAGGTATGTCATTCCTGGACAGTTGACGCAAGTAGGACTTCTAAAGTCACTCATTTGAGATAATGCCCTGAGCGAATAGTGTGACAGTACTAAGTACAGGTTATAAAATTTGGGATCTCAAACATGTGACCACTCATGAAAGAAGAAAAAAAGAATGAGACCGAGGAGAAAGAATTGGTGAAGGATCACATCCCAAGCTACGATACTGCAAACATGAATCGGGCTAATAACTGTAAAGGTTATTATACCTTACACAGCTGCATCCAGGGGTTGGGGCTGAGTTTTACAGTAGCTCCGCCTTGCAGACCCCCTCAGTCTTTTGTCAAATTCCTAGGCTGCCCTTTGCATACTGTACACCCCTCAGTGCACTTTAATAGAATGCCTGCTACATTATTCTTGTAGTCAAGTGTGGTACTTCTTTATTACTGCCAGTATGTATAGGTACTGTAGTACTTGTACAGTGTAAAGTCAATAAATCAAACCTACATTTCCTTTCAGATATCCTTGAGTATGCTCAGGTGGTTGGAATCAATCCTGATACAGAACCTGAGTTGATGTGGATAGCTAGAGAGGGGATTAATGCCCCCCTTCCAAATGACTGGAAGCCATGGTATGGTGATGTAGTGCTCTTTTAGTTGAGAAAGATCCCACACTTTTACTACATATGTCATTGTAATTTTGTTATTGTTTCAATGTCAGACTCATTGTAGAGAAATGAGTTCAGTCATGGAAGTACTTTACTACATTACATACAGTATGGTTCCATTCTAAAGCTAAGAAATGAGTTTTTTTTATTGTGAAGAGTAATAATTGGTACAGTATGAAAAGAACCAACTGGAATGAAAGATGTTTTGAGGTAGATGTAATGTCTGCCCTTGACTACAGTACTGTAACATACAGTAAGAAATAAAACATGCATTAATATTGCATAGTTAAACTTATCAACTGGAGAAGTTTTATCCTCTATACGATACCGTATATAGGCTACAACAATACTATTGAAAGCTAATGTTTAAAGAGGGTGATCGGTTAGATGTTGATAAAGGGACCAAACTTGTTATTTTAGGATGCAGTGTTAAAGTTTGCCCCATAATGTTGATACAAGACATGACTTCCAGAAGAAGTAAAGAAAATACTTGGCAGTGTCCAAATGTCTTGGAATATTCCATACATCTAATATATATTGTATTACTTGGCTGTTTTTTCCTGGATTCTTCATTACAGCCAGGATACCGGTGGGGGTGATATCTACTATTTTAACTTTGCTACTGGAGAGAGTATGTGGGACCATCCTTGTGATGAATTCTATCGGAGCATGGTAGCTGAAGAGAGGGAGAAAATGAAACTAGCTGGAGGAGGAGGACAGAAAAAAGAAACAAAGAAGAAGAAAGAGAAGAAAGATAAAAAAGAGAAGACAGAAAAGAAATCAGAAAAGAAACCAGAAGGGGTGGGTTTTAACTCTGAAAAAGATTTAAATTCCAGATAATAAAATCTTAAGTGAATAATTATATGCCAAAGCTTGCAAAATTTTGAATGTCATTTGTGGTGTAGGGCTAAACTGAAATAGCACAAGTAAAACTGTGAGCACACTTTATGACTTTGGGCAACATAACTGAACTTTTGTGTCATTTAAGTACAGTAGTCATGTGGTGTGTGTGGTTCAGTGACTGCAACCAGCTGCTTAAAGACCAGTTTTGACAAGTTTAATGCGTGTTGCCTTCAGTCTGGGAAAAGGAGTATAGTGACAAAACGTAATAAGGCTATGTTCAAATTTCGGGCATCAAATCTAACCAGCAATGCATGTCAGTCACTGCTGTCATAATCAGCACATCAGTTTTCAATGCAGCACCCTCCCCAAAGCTCCATGGCAAAATGCATGTTTACCTGTCATATATTTCAAGCATGCACACTAAAAGATACATGCCACCTCAATTTAACGTGCAAGCCCACACAGAGCCGTATATAGACTGCGCTGTATTCAGACTGCTAACAGCACCTGCTGGCCTTATAAGGTCTCTTCAGATCCTCAGCTTAGGCTGAAAAATCTGAGCTTGCTGTATGTGTATCTCTGGGTAGAAAACTGCACTAAAGATTTACAGCTTGTAAATAAGATCAAGTCCACTGAACCATTTGAAGGGATAAATAGATTGCTATTCTTTTCTCTTGTTTTAGAAAAATGAAAACTTTCTTAGAGTGGCCTCATTAGGTTTCGCCAACATTCCTAGCCTTTTTGTGACTGGCATCTGCAACAGTAAGGTTGAAGCAGTTTGACCAATCAGATGCCACTGTTTGTGCATGAAGCCGAAAAAGCATTGTCAAATGTGATATATAGTGTAACCCTGTCAGTGTTGTGTGCTTTGTCAATCATGCTAATGATGGGTTTGCCCCAACTAGCTCTAGTTCGTAAAAATTGAGTTAGGTCATGCACAGTCATGAAATATGCAGAGCTCAGAAATGTAGTTTGCAGTTAGAAAGATCCATCATTGCATTTGTTACCAGTAATGTCAGGATGGTGTAGCACAGGGTTTTGGCCAAAAGTTTGATCCATGGTGATGTGGCTGTGTCCCCTAAATTTTTGAAGTTTTCATATATTGTTTTGTACCTTATTGAATTCATCTTATGATGTTGTTGCTTTCAGATGCTGGCACCTCTGAAGAGTGAAACTCTAAATTCATCAGTTGGTAGTCTTGGAGGAACCAAGGATTCATATCAGTCAGGATCATTAAGGAGTACCCAGGGGTCACCTGCTAAGGTAAGCCTGACTCTGACATGACTCTGATCATTCAGGAGTACCCAGGAATCACCTGGGAAGGTAAGCCTGACTCTGACATGACTCTGATCATTCAGGAGTACCCAGGGGTCACCTGCTAAGGTAAGCCTAATTCTGACACGACCGTGATCATTCAGGAGTACCCAGGAATCACCTGGGAAGGTAAGCCTGACTCTGACATGACTCTGATCATTCAGGAGTACCCAGGAATCACCTACTAAGGTAAGCCTAATTCTGACACGACCGTGATCATTCAGGAGTACCCAGGAATCACCTGGGAAGGTAAGCCTGACTCTGACATGACTCTGATCATTCAGGAGTACCCAGGAATCACCTGCTAAGGTAAACCTGACATGACTCTGATCATTCAAGAGCATCTAAGGACCACCTACTGACCTAAAAAAACAGAATCATGAAAGAGTACTCATTGATTACCTGTTCTGGTAAGCCTAAGCGCGGGTCACACTACAGCGATTTCGGATCGGATTACGGTCTGATTTTTTTTGAGTTTTAGTTAGAATCTTCTCTATCTCTGGTCAGAAAGAACCAAAAATTTGCCGCTTTGTGTAAATATATGATTTTTATCAGAGGACTATGTGTAAATGAAATATAACCTAATTATTTCCTGACGTCACATCGACAGACAGCTTTTATCGGACTATGTGTGTCCGATAAAAGCTGTCTGTCGATGTGAAGTCACGCAATAATTAGTATACATTTCTTTTTCATAGTCACGCAATACAAATCAAATATTTACACAGGATGGCAAATTTTTAGTTCCCTCTGACCAGAGATGGAGAAGATTCTAAATAAAACTCAAAAAAATCGGACCATAATCCGATCCGAAATTGCTGAAGTGTGACCCGCGCTGTACTCCTATCAGTCATGCCCTGTATGGAATACTCAGAAATAATGTGAATCAGTACAATACTCCCTTTTTAGATGGGGTGTTCCAAAGTCTCAAATGCTCATGCATGGATATGTACCAGATTCTTTGTTTGGCATGGCAATATTTTGGCTCTCTTTTTGTAGGCTTATGTAGGAGCACACTGTGGGCTTAAGGTATCTCATAGCAGCTACTGTGAGTGAAGTTAACATGCACACAGTGCTATTCTGTACAGAATACAGTGTAGCTTAGCTCTGTCCTAGCTGAGAGAACTAAATGGATGATGTGAACATGACCAGAGGACTTAGCTCTAACTAACATAAGCCTGACCCTTGGCTTGTTCAGGGATCGCTTGCAAAGTAAAAGCATGTAGGAATTCCTCACTAGTTGGGTTTATAGAACGACCAAGGATTTCATTGCCTTTTTTGAGGTAAAATGTCATTAGCTATCATCAGAAGTCATTTAAAGGAGCATTTTAAATAGGATGTACTAAAAGGAGGAACACTAACAAGTTTTTACCCATTTACAGCAAAGTACGCAACACCTCAATTCAGTTTTGCGTTCAAGTGAAAAAGATACTCCTTAACATTCACATATTCACATACACTATTTCACTCAAGAAGGAATGGGAGCTGCTTTTTGTTATATCAAATCTTGTCAACTTTCTGGTTGTTTGAAATTATTTCTTGTGCTTGAAAATCTTTTGGTACGTGCCAAAAGAATTTCACCTGTTTAATAAGTTTTTCTTACATTCAAAACCCTTTTCAGACATTCGAAAAATTTCTGAATATTCAGAAATCTTTTCATACATGTGATAAAAGATTTGGAAATTAAAAAATCTTTTTGTATATATATCCAGAAATAGTTTTTGTACATATTAAAAGCATACAGTACATAAAGCATTAGACTATATCAATGGGCCATTTGCTTTCGCACAAGTTCTTTGTTTCCACTTCATGGCTTCCAATGTGACATGTATATAGATTATTCTTATCACCTATTATACATCAACAACCTTTTCTGCATTCATTTCATTTCATTTTGTGTATTTGGTTCTTCACAATATTGATAACAATTGAAACAATGTTCAGGAATGTAGACAAGCAATTAGCTTGCTTGCAGGGTAGACACTGCCACCACATACTTTATCTTGCATTTTCAAACAGCAGCTTAGGATATTACTGATTCAGTTTTGGCTATACCTATTAGAAAACATCTCATACATTAGTTGTGATTAGTGATAGGTCATATAGAGATCTGATGAAGCTGTAGGTCATACAATACCTACTGTTAAACTCCAATCCCAGTTATCCAACTTGACCTTGCAATCTTACCAGACTAGTACTCAATTCAATTATTAAAGGTAGTGTCCACCAAGTGTTGGGTGCATTATGAGGCAAAACTTAACAGAAATTCCCAAGAGATGCATTGAATTTTCTGAGGTGTTATACAGTCACAGTAAGATGCCACTTTGCTCAAAACAGCACACATCTGGACAGGAAAAACATTTGTTACCCTTTGTCAAATTTAGAACAAAAATCATACTTGTTTTGAAATTCTTACTCTTGAGATATTAATCAGTATAGGATTGATATATCACATATGTACATTAGGATAGAGAAGGGTTCCCCTGAGTTTTAGAGAGTGTGAGGTAGTGTTAGTCCATAGGGGTGATATGGTGCCAGCTTTGGAGGGAGAACTATCAATACTTCTATAGCTAGTACAGTAGAGGTAGTAATTATAGCAAATTTCTGTGAGGTGGTGGCCAAAAAGAATGGCAGGGGAAACCCTGATAGAGTAAGACCTAATTTTAGTAACTCTAAGAAGTAAGTATTGTAGTGGGCTATGTGCCTACACAGGTATCTTCACCCGGGGGTTAAGTGCATACTTGTGAAGTAAGTTGTCATCATGAGCACGGTTGAAGAGGCTGCCGTGCTATAGGGATTGTGTATGTCTCTGGGATAATTTATTGTTGTGCCTTTAAATAGGATTGCCTAGGTATGGATGTAAGAAAACTATAAATATTACTCTTTGGTTCATTCTGCAGGTGAATGGAAGAAGTGATCAGTTGTCATTTCTGAAATCAGGAAAAGAAGACAACTTAAGTTTAAAAGGTCTGAGAGAAGAAAACCTGCAGATGCTTCAAGATATGTCAGAGGAAGATGTAAGTCTTGAGGGCAGCAAATAATTTAAAAGGCTTTGGCAAAAATAGAGGGCAGCAGACAATCTTAAATGCAAAGACAAATGTAGGTCAGTTTCAAACCCCTTAACATACACTGTAGTTTACAGTGACTTTCAATGGGTGCCTCAGATCTAACACATCTAACACGTGCTAATTACTTTCACAGTATATACACACAAAAAAATTGACACACATCACAAACTGGATTAATTTAAGTTACCATGGTTTCCTACCCACAGACATCTACACATAGGTCTACTTGTGGAATGCTGCCCAACAAAGAAATACCAAACATGTTAATGTGCTATTTAGAAGAGAGGTGACGTTTTGAATTGGTTAATACTTATACAGTGTACAAGACATTGTTTTTCAAAATGGATGAACTGCGATCAGAACCACTTCAAAAATATTTTTGTCAGCCTTTTTTAATTTGCACTATCTATTATGACTTGTTTGGTGAAAAGGTTGACAAACTATTTGACAGGGGCATCATGTTATCTGAAGTGATATACAAAGGAAATATGCAGTCATGTGAAGTTCATTTTGAAACAGTGGCTAAATTTTACAAAATTCTTCTAATTTCTAGTATTTGTCATGATATTTCCAAACCAAATATTGAATACAAATGGTCACCCAAGTAGTTAACCTACATAATGTTTCATATGATTAGATGTCACATATTGTCACATGATTAAAAGAAGCCATCAGGACACCTGTATCTGGGTAATGTAATTTAGATGGGGGTAACTGCATTTACCCTTTAAGGTATATTAGAAATGTAATGGTTGTAATGGTCATTAGTATGTCAGATGTGCCAAATTACATGGATCTTAGAATACTGTTGTCTTAGTAGTAGAATGCATTGATACAGTACATGCATACAGTGATTTCACAGTGTGAGTGTACCGTCTGTAATAATTTCCTTGCATGCATGTAAAGTTATGACCATACGTTTGATGATATTAACATGACAAGGCAAAGAATACACAAAGAAATCTTGTTATAGCTGCATGGAGTAGACATTGCAAACTATGACATCACTTCTGCACTGCTGCAATATTTTTTAAGTCCTAACAACAGAAGCTAAAGGGTGAAAACTAAACTAATTCCTAATGGAGTTACATAGTAAAGGCATGTCCGTGGACGTGACCAACCACTCAGCCTTCTACATATCAGTTCTGACATGCATGGCTCTGTGTTAGATTGACTGAAAAAGAACATTCTACAAATGATCTTAGTCAAAAGGTAAAGAAGTGCTTGTGCCTTTGGGGATAAAAAGTTGGATATTTAGTCACCCCACTAAAGCCAAAAACATGGAATCAATGGAATTTATGTATTTACAAATGTGCAGACAGAAGTAATGGAGAGAACTCTACAGGTTAAAACAGGAGATTTATTAAGATGAATACAAAATCTCATCTGAGGAAAGAATTGTGTTTTTAGGTCATGTCCAGAATAGAGTAAAACAGTATTTCAATAAATAATTAGGAATGCATTGTATGAATAGTGCATACCAAGTTGGTCTAGAAGTATGAAAGGTGAATGTTCATGGCATATCACAGAGGTACCAGCCAATGAAAAACAGGGCAATGAATATTCACGATGTACTTTTGAAATACCAGGACAGTGTAACTACAGGGCAATGAATATTCAGGACATTTACTTGTGATATACCACAACAGTGTACTACAGAGCAATGAATATTCAGGACATACTTTTGAAACACCAGGACAGTGTACACCCAGCTGGGTGCACCCTGCTACAGGGCAATAAATATTCAGGACACACTTTTGAAATACCAGGACAGTGTACTACAGGGCAATGAATATTCATGACACTGTTGAAATACCAGGACAGTGTTCCATGGGGCATTGAATATTCAGGTGTACTGTTGAAATACCAGGACAGTGTACTACAGGGCAATGAATATTCATGACACACTGTTGAAATACCAGGACTGTGTACTAGAGGGTACTGTCTGTTTCACCTTGTGTGTAACAAGAGGTACTACAAGGTGCCAGCATGTTTGCATAAATTACAGAATTCTTTTGAAGACATCTTTGTAGCAAAGCTTATCAAATCATTTTCTTTTTAATTTATTTGCTACCTGTCTTGTTTTTACAGGAGACACCAAGGTTAAACTTGGATTTAGACCTGCAGGATATTGGTAATCTTGGCTATGATGTAAGTGAGAAGTGATTCTTTTACATTAATATGAGACATACCAGGGGTCGAAATTCCCACTGTTCCGCTGTTCTGAGAACAGTGCTTTTAGTGCCGGAACAGTAACTTTTCAAAAGCCACTGTTCCATGGAACAGTGTTTTTCCACAAGAAGCAAAGTGCATGTAAATATACGCACATGCTAATCTCTGATAAAGTAATCCCCATAAATTTTGGCTTAAGTATGAAATGCAATCTCGTTCCACCGTTATCAATTAAAGTCGGTTGCACTTGCACGTGTTATTCCCTATGCTGCATGGTACAATACTGTGTAAACGCACATACTGAAGTTTTACTAGTACCAAACGCAGAAAAGCTTTTAGTGCAGTATGTCATTATTGCCCTGCAAACGAAGGTCATCTTGCATCACCCTTTGTCTTGCGTGGTTTGTTCCAAATGACCTCTTAACTATTCATTGATATTCCCTCCACTTTATTGTGTTTTTAGGGGGTTTTGTAATAATATTCCCTCCAAGCTAGCAACTAAGCACCGAAACTTGAAACAACTAAAACCAATTCTGACTGCTGACATCTCGCAACCAAAGTCAATGGGTCCTAAGTGTTTGCTTTTCTTTGCAAGATCTTCCCATTGACTTACTGTGTGGAATGATACTTGAATCAAGGTTACGGCGAAGAATACAACTACAGCGATTTCATGTAAATTTGCTGCGAGAAAATAACAACAGTATGTGCACTCATATGTTGGAGAACCCACTCATTGCTTTGCTATAGCACTAAACCACAGTGCAAGGGATGAATCAAGCAAAAATATTCTTTTATGGTGGAACTTTTTTGCTCTCACTCAAATCCCACTTGTCTTGCTTGCTGTATGCATCAATTTTGAGTGTATTTCATCCTACAGTAGGTCTTGGGACACTGCAGTGCTAGGTCTTGGGACTATGCAAGATTTTAGGCGATAAATTTGTGCTTAAAAAATAAGAACCTAAAGAAAATCAGGATGTCCAACTGGCTAATCCCCGCTGCATGCGAAAATACACACTCCCCATGTTACGGTCAAGTCGTGCAATCATACCACTCGAATAGAGCAGACAGCAATTTGCATGTTTGCAGTTTGCACGTGTGCACGAACTGTACGTATGCCAAGGTACTGTGCTCTGGAACAATGAAATCTGATCAGGAACGTTAATTTTGGTAAAAGCGCTGTTCCGTGGAATAGCAGCAAAAAAATTAAATTTTGACCCCTGGACATAAAGTTGTGCAGTATACATGAAAGTATTCTCATTATTTTATCAAGATAGGTTTTGCTGGTTAACTAGATGTCTGGGTGAATTGTTAATTGTAAACTAAATGTTTGGGTAAAATATTTAGGTTTTACTGGTAAACTTGTCAGTCAGATTAGTCTTTGCAGCTGAAGTAAATGTTTGGGTGTATTACTGGTGTTTCACAGCACTTTGATTAAAACATCTCTCTTAATCTCATACAAACACCATTATTATCTGTATGGGCCTGCATCAAGTCCTTCTGAAGTACCCTATCATCTGCATGGACCTTGGTGAAGGGATATTCCCCTCTTAAATGTCCAACTAACATATTAAGGCACCATGTCAATTGTACCTGTCTTAGCATAGTTCTACAATCAGCATCCATGCTTTGGCACTTATACACATTATAAACTAAGATAAATCTTTCTATTATAATGTTAATAGCAAGGTTACGAGGGACCCAAGATCCCTGGGAGACTGGGAGGGCAGCAACCTGAAGTCCTGACAACAGAGATGAACTGGCAGAAGAATGGCAAAGTTAAACCTTTTGGTGTACCCCTGTAATGTAAATCTGGGGTTTTAATTGTAAAACATTGGAAAATGTGGGTTTTAATTAAAAAAGATATAACATTTTAGGCCTTGTTGGAAGAAACTTTTGAAAATATTTCATTTCTGTGGAAGGAAATTTTTGGGGGAGAAGAATCTGCTGTCCTTAAGAACAAAAACAAGTTGAAAGTTGGGGAACTGATTTCTATTGAGGATTTGTCATACCCCAGTAAGGCTCACTGAGGAATTGGAAAATTTCTAGCTGGGGGTATGAGGGTAGCAGCCTTCCCTTGGCCTGCCTACTTATGCCTGGCAGTGCCCCTGAGCTGAAACACTGCTGTTTTGACAAAGAGATCGTTTTGTTTTCATCTGTAGGAGTCTGAGGTGAGTGATGCTGGTAAACCTCCCAAAGTATCAGCTAGTGAAGAGGATGATGAAGATGACGTCAGTCTGGTAAGTTTATGTGGATACCCGTAGACTGTCATCTTCTGGTATTAATTGTGCTCAATCCTAGTGCATAGTGCTCCCATGACTGCTTACTCTCATGACCACATCTCACCCTCTAACCTTCACTCAAAACTAACCTCTAATCCTAACCAGACCTCTGAGCAACTTCCTGAAGTAACCAGCTATTGGTAAAGGCAAATTGGTTATGCATTGGTTAACTCTTTGTATAAATTGTAATATATATATGTGCTTCAAATGTGGTATTTGTAGTGTATGTACTGCACTTTACTTATCCTGTAATGCAGTATTTACATTTCATTTCATAAAGGAAAGCTTATCAGAAAAAAGTAATTAACATAAAACCTTGAGGAAAGATTTGTAGAGAATTGCCATATTTATTTGTAAAATAATAATTTGTTAGTAGTCTTTTGTGAAGTTGTCATAAGAAAATGACCACTAACAGGTGATACTTTTGAATTTGGACAAAAATTGGACTTACCAAGTCTGCAAACTTCTGTAGCATGTGTGTTATTCACTTTGATCCGGGGGACCCATTTGTTTTTGTTGGAGGTCAGCGGTCATTGAGGGTTAGTAAAGATAAACTTGTCAAAATGTTTTAGACATTACATTTCAAGAAGAGTAACAATGACAAATTTCATGCTTTGAATGTTGCATATTAACTGTAAAAACCTCTGGGTTGTCAATTGAAGATTGCATTTGGTCAACAGGTCATATGTGAATACTTTGTCAGTGCAATGTCTCCACAAATTATGGTAACAAACACAGGTAAATTTCAATCTTATACATTTAGATGTTTAAGTTTTTGTTGTGGTCTATTGTCTAACATCAGGAATTCAAAGTGTACAAATTTGTTGAGGTTTAGTTTCATAAATGGTAACACAGATATATATAACATTCTTGGCATGTATACCTCAATGTTGCCTGCCTGGCAGATGTGTTTTAATCCTGCACCTATATTGACTGCACTCATAATACCAATGTCAACGAACTCTCAAAAGAATTTTTCAAATTAGACTCATGAATATAGTGAAATTGGAAGATCTCTGTGATTGTTTCCAGGTGTTAGAGTATGTACGTCAAGAGGGGCGCACATATTCAACACTTGCTATAAAGGTAAACTTTCTTGATGTGTAAAAGTGTCATATTGTTCTCAGAAGGTACTTTTCTTGATTTCTCTTTTCTAAAGGATTTTGGTATTGATGCTGGTTTATCTAAGCGGCTAGGACTTATGGATGCAAGTAACTTACAACCGGTTGATGATTCTCCACGTTCACCAGAGCTGCCCCAGTCAAGGGTTTGTAAATCTTTGTCGTTTCTCTCTCTAAAGACAAAATAAAAAAAATTTTTATTGCTTATGGTTTTACTGAAGGAAAAGCTCAAGTATCATGGTTACCTGTGCCTTAAGTGAACTTTAAGCAAGTAGCTATGATGTCATGGCTTCTCATTGGTTGACAGTGTCTTTGTTTTTCTGTGAAATTTACTTCTGCTATTACAATGCAAAAATCTGATGCATTCATGGAATTAGTACAGCTGTGTTGTTGTAATTTCATAACATAATTTGCCTTTAGGACAAACTAGCTACACCATGCAATCTAAGGTGAAAGGAGTAAGATGAAAACAGACAAAAAAAAAAGAAAACCATGAGGCAGTGGTCATAAATCTGGTAATTGACTGTTATCTTAAAGCAATTTAAGTATACATGTTTGTTCACAATGCACAGTAATAAATTGGCCTTCAGTAATAAGTAAATACATGTAGGTGTCTGTATAGTATTTATACATACATGATATATGCATGTTATATGCTAATATTTCATGTAATATGTCCTTCCTTCCAGCTAATCAGACTCTGTTTAACTTTACATAATCATTGCATAATGGTTTCTTTATTTTTGTTTATTACATCTTTTCTTGGCTCACAGTTTTTGAAAAGTTTGAAGAAAGACAAGCCAGCAGACTTGTTATCTCCAACAAAGTCTCCTCTTGCCAGTAAACCTAAGGAAATTCCTGAAGTTGATAATTCTAGCCATTCTAAAACAAGTTACGCACTGCCAACAGCTCAAGAACTGTCTGGAAAATCTGTCAGCAGAATGAATGAAGAAAAACAAGAAATAGAGGAACAAAACTTGAGGCAAAAAATGCAAGAAGATCTGGATGTGTTGTAAGTTGATTACTTTATGATGAGTATCTTATGAATGTTTGGTGTCTTGAGGAAAGAATTCCTTTAAAGGGAAAGTATAGTTACCATAATTTAAAATAGTGTAACCTGGTAACCTAATTTATAAATGGCTCTGTTTAATCCATGTGAAGTAGTTTTGTTACTGATATGTTGATGTTGGTGTTGATGTAGTAACAGAGGAGGTGAAGTGTTTTGGTAATAGCTGGTACTTGTAATATAGTTGGAACTCACAGAGCTTGAAATAAAATCAGCATGGGGGCAAGGTCATTTGTTGGGCACTAAGGCCATTAACAAAAGTGCAAAGGATTGTTTTACTGCCACCCTACACTAAGCCCTCTCTGCATCTATTACTAATCTGCCATGCAACCCTATGTGTGCCAATAACAGGCCATCCAGAGAAGTTTTGACATTAATACTCCACCAGCTGATTCTGCATATTGACCATTGCTCTGACTGGCTGGTCCTCATATCTCATTGGTTTTAATGTGTATGTTGTATTCTGAAAGCTAGAACTTAATTTCCACCGTTTGCAATGAAATTTAACTACTTCATAATTATCTCAAAAGTGTGCACATCCCCTTAATACTGATACAGGAACAGTCCTCTCCCGTTAAAGTGTACCTAAAGTCTCAAATTTCAAAAATGTATGTCACAAAGCTTGAAAAATGAGTTCAAATGGCCCAACTCCCATCTTCACAGGACATTCCTGAGCTGAGATATAAAATGTTGAAGCTTATTCACTCAATTTTAAATGATAGATTATGCAATGGTTTGTGATGTCATTCTTGTAGTACTCAAATCACAACCTTTGTTTTTATTTTTTTGAAAGCCACTACACCTTATGCCAAAATGTGATGACTGTTATACTGTTGTAGGGTGACTTGGTTATATAAACCTCTCCATACAACATGCCATGCAAGGGAACAGTAAATGTTTCATTGTCATATAAACATTTCAATTTCAGAAGGACACAGAAGCAGGTAAAGTGAGTTGTACAAGAAGGACATCACAAATTATTGTGCAATCGACTATTTCAAATTAAGTGAATAAATTTCAACATTTTATAACTCAGCAATGGAGGAAGCTATGAAAATGGCAGTTAGATGAATGAAATTCATTTTCCAACCTCTAAAATATGTATCTTTGTAATTCTAGACTTTAGGTCTACTTTAATCTTGAGAGAATTAGAACATCATGGGTAAGCTACACGAGGTCAATCAAACAAATGCATAAACCTCTGCCCAGGAGGCAACGCTTGATCACAACTGAGTTAAGTTAGATAGGCCAAAGGAGACCTAGATGGAAACAGACAGTTACACAACAGGCAAACAAAGGCAAATTGTATGTAGATATAATGTTATTGTTGAATAGCTAAGTGAAGGAATGTATTTGCCATTGTCTGAAATTGGTGGTTTTAACAATTACAGGAATTTAAGAAAATCAAAACCCCCTTTTCCAATGTATGCCATGGTCTGCCATGTTCTGGAAAGTTGTGTGGTTGATGTGCACACTACTTCTTTTGTTGATTGTACCATAATTTTGTTAAGCTGTACTTTAGTTTTCCTAGACATTGCTCTTCATGAGTTTAGGGTCCAGCTTTTCATACTGTGTTTTGTGCTCAATGTCGAGTTGAATTGTGTAGCAAAGACATAAAATAAGGATAATTGTAGGACTTACCGATATTTTTCATCCGCTGTTCTCCATAGAAAAGAGAAGTTAGAAAAAGAACAGAAAGAAGAAGAAGAGAGGCTGCGTATGGCACACGAACACTCCCTAACAGAGATGAAGAAAAGGCTGGAGGAAGAAATAGAGGGCGCTAAATATGAATTACTGGAAGATAAAGAAGACAGCATTAAGAAATTGAAAGAAAAAATAGAGAAAGAGCAAGAGGAGGAAGAAGATAAGATCTTAAAGGAAAAAGAGAAACGAATCAGGTTAGTAGTAGATAGAGCGCAGTATTCAAAATTTAATGTGCCTGATACAAATTTGGTAGGCTCTAATAAGAGTGTAGACTGGTAGCAGAACACAGCTTATGATGTGATTTTTGTGCCAAAAAGTAATTACCTACCTTCAATTCATTCTTCATGATGCTTCCAAACCAACCTTGGTAAATCAGATGTGGTTTTAAATTTAGGAAGAGCTTTACAGCCTGTTAGAAAGCTTGTGGCACGGTTGTATGGAACATTGCGCACTTTTAGCAGTATTTCGTAAGTGTCTTTGTCAACTCACCATTTATGTCCAACAAATTGTAACCAGGAAATTCTTCAGTTTGCCCTCTTCAATTTGACATAAAATATATTTGTAGTGAAACAGAAATTGAGGAAGTTGTAACTGATTAAAGATAGGCTCTTTGGGGAAGATTTCATGTTATTAAATTCCCTGATTTTGTACACCACAGATTTAAGTGATGGCATACTTTGGTAATGTATTTTTGGCTAATTTACTCAGCTATAAAGCACAAATATGTTAGTGAAACAACCTTAAATGGATTCACTTTGATGAAAATATTTCCCAGTTTAGCTTCAGCTGTTGAAAGGCTAGGCTTTTGTGTGACTGCTGTGATATGGAGTAATTTGTGTTAGGCTCTCGTTCCAGGAGGTGTGCAGAATTAGGGACATTGACTGTACTGTTTGTGTAATTGAGTACACTAGTGAACTATATTCCTTATATCCCTTGGAATTGAGGCATGAGTGTCAAAGAGCTCAGTATTGAATATTCAATGTGTTTGGTAGAGGGCTTTGTTAAAGATTGTGTGTTCTGTTGATGGCACTTATTGGAGTCGGTATTTGATAGAGGGTTGTATTTAACATTAAGCGTGTTTGAAAGAGAGTGTTTTATCAAATCTAATGAGTTTATAGAGAGGGCAGTGTTGAACATTGAAGGTGTGATACATGTGACATGTCGCAAAAGGATAACTGTTAGAACAAATTTAGCAGCCAGGTTCAAGTCTCTGGTTGTAGGTTCTATCTCCTGTCATGCCTGTAACTGCTATACATTTTGTAGAAGGAAGTAATAAATGATTGAAAATAAATGTGTGAGTTGAAGCCTGCATTAGAGCGCTCTTAATGTATCTATAGCATTGGAGTGATGATGTGTTAGTAAGTATCCAAATTTTACGGCATGTTTCCCGTCAGAAGGGGAATTATACTGGTGTTTCTAAACTCAGTTTTTAGCTTGAAGTTACATCAGTTGTAGCTTGAAGGAATTGGGTGAGTAGGCAAGTTTACGCAGTCATATTCAAGTTTCTTCCCAAGAGTTGGGTACAGTCAATTCTTGACACTTAAAATGTTTGTTTTTTCTTTGAAGTGAGATGAGAAAGCAAGTAAAAGAAGAAACAGAAGATGAAGAAGCCATGTTGATGGAAGGTAAAACTGATGCTATCAGAAAAATGAAGGAAAAAATTAAACAAGAACAACAGGAAGAAGAGAATAGACTCAGGTTGGTATCTATTATCAGAGATGCCAACCCTCCCTGATTCTCAGGGAGGCTCCCTGAAAATTCATGAATTTCTGTCCATTCCGACTAACAAATATGACAACCTCCCTGATTCAAGAAGGACTTTCCCCTATTAAGTTGCATGTAATTCTAAAAACCTCCCTGATTTCTGTGTGAAACCTCCCTGATTTCTGGATGTAAATGTTGGCATCTCTGTATTATAAGTGTTCCTGGTTTATGTGTATTGTGTTACATGCTGTTGAGTGCAGTTCATTAACTTTATGTAAGGTGTTCAGGGTTCAGACTAAGGCCCAAATCTTAATTTCTTTTAGAGGGACCCTTTTCAAATGTTTTTGAAAATTATCACCCCTTAAAAAGTTTGTAGTGGCTATGTGTATAGGTGTTTGAGGCAAATGTTTTAGGTGGGAACAGGGATAATTTTGGTAATATTTGGCATTTTTTGGCACTTCTCAAGGTATTTCGTTGGGCTATTTTGGCTGCTGTGAGGGTAAATTGCTCAACACCCCTGTGCATTTTGTATGCTAACAAAGCAGCCACTTTCAAACTACCATGCCATATAGTTTCATGGTCTGAACTATAGTCGGTACCATAGACTCTTTTCCAAATAACAATTGCAAAGGTTTATGGGGTAGAGTATATTTTAATGTGTGTCCTTTTCATCAATTGCATTTCACTATGGCCAGACACTGTGTGTAACGAAACTCTATCCCACAGTCCTTTGTTATTGCTATATGGAAAAGGGTCTATGTACAACAATTTTCATCTCTTTATTACTGTGTTAGGGCAGTAAATTATTGTCGTTACCATTTTACATTCCTATTATATTAGCTTTCAATCTTTTCCTGGTATGTTATCTGTGTAACTACATTAAGTTGTACCCATTATACAATTTATCTTTGTAACGTGTACACAATATTTGATGCATACTTGCCAACCATTCTGTTTTAAGCAGAACTGTTTCGTTTTATGAGCTTTAAAACCCATGAAAATCAGAACGTTCCATTTTTCTGACTTTTAGTATTAAAATGCAAATGATCAGAAAAATCGTGAAGCAACAGCTTGGCAAAAATAAGTCAGTCCTTGCATACACCTAAGTGATTTCAAAATATATTGTAAACATTTAGAGAGGAAAAGAGGAGTTTCTCCCCCTGGACCTCACCCATTGAGGTTAGTGCTTGTGCGATTGCAGCGCACAGTGGACCATATGCTACATATGTTCCTTTTTCTGGGATGACAGTGTTGGCAGGTATGTTGATGGCAACCCTATTATGTATAAAATATGAAGGTAAGATATGGTAACATGGATCATTAGGGAATCTGTTGTACAAGTGATGATGTCACCTGGAACAGGAAATCTTTAGCCACTGATATTAACATTAGTAGAGAAATATCAGAATTGCAGCACTTTTAAAGGTTAAGGGGAACCCTGAGATGTTTACGTTAAGTCAACATTTTTTTCCAAAAGTTGCAGAATAAATCTCATCAGTCCAACTCCACCTTTATAGCATCTATTCAACTGCTAAGGTGGAAAATTTTGAAACTTATTTACTTGAAAGAGTCAGTTTGGTAATAATTTGTGTTGAAGTTGTCTTTTACAACTGGCAAGAAATGTTTTTGTTTTGTTTTGAAGTAAAAAAAGTGTTTGTAATTTTAACATTGCATAGCATAGTGTGAATTTGCGAAGTGAGGGCTTGTAAATTAAGATTCATCAAAGTTAAACTGATCACATTTTGGAATAAGATACAATACGTGTAGGAGAAACAAAGAAAACAGATCATCTTTGTTATCAGAATAGGGCAAGTGTAAAATTTCCAAATATTAGTATGATATTATATTTTATTTCATAATCTTTTTTTTCATGAAATGAATAATTTTACCCGTTTTTAACTTGGTTAAATTTACAGAGAATATAGAAGGTAGACCATTTACCTTGTTTCTTTATCATTTGTACCACATGATGTGTGCTGGGCTTGCTTGTTAGGCATTGGATTTGTGACCCAATGATATGTGGATCTCTACATGCCTAGTTTATAATGTGGTGTCCTTGGATAAGATGTTTTTATTGGTATGACCCCTGGCCGGGTCATACCAAAGACTTTAAAAATGGAACCTACTGCCATTGTGCTTGGTGCTCAGCATAAGCAAGGGAGAAGGGAAAACAAGCCAGTGAGCGGCAACTGGAAAAAATATCGTGGCCAGCCCGACTTAAACCAATTGTTTAGAAAGTGAGCCGTAAAACCTCATCTAACTTACTGACTGTGACATTAGATTTACAAAACAAACAGTTTTACCACTCATTTTGTTCAAATTATTTAGGAAATGTCACATATTCAAATTATAAAGTACAGTAATTTTCATATTTGCATACTGAATCAGCCTAGAACACTAAGAAGTAAGTTCCAGTGAAACAGCCCAATATCTTACCTTTCCAATGAAGTATAGGTGTAAGCACAAAATATTTTGTAAACCCTCTTAAAAAAAAAATGTAAGAAAATAATAGCTTAAAATGAGTTAGGACTTTTTGTGTCACAAAGGGTTAAATCACTGGTGTGAAGCATTAGATATGGAAACCAATAGAAGATGTTATATTAAATATCATGAATGTTTTAATTTTATACTATTCCATGTTTAATGTAGGGAGGAACATAAGAAAACATTGGATAATCTGAAGGAGGAATTACAGGAACTCGAGAATACAGAGGAGGAGAAGATAGATGCAGCCAAAGAAGCTGTTAAAGATAGGATAAATACAGAAGTAGACATATTTGAAAAAGAGATGCAGGAAAAGATGGAGAAGGAAAATGAAAAGGTGAGTGAGTTGAAGTATCAGCTTATCTCCATACTTGGAAGGGTTAAAATACTT
The DNA here is from genome assembly GCA_029531755.1 of Holothuria leucospilota. Taxonomy (NCBI): domain Eukaryota; kingdom Metazoa; phylum Echinodermata; class Holothuroidea; order Aspidochirotida; family Holothuriidae; genus Holothuria; species Holothuria leucospilota. Next base: position 3,563,450 of record CM055970.1, read on the forward strand.
ATGAGAGGTTTTTATCCTAGGTTAGATGTACAGGCAGAACCCCCGCCATACTGGAAATACTAGCAGAACCTAGAAAATGTGTGAAAAAAAAAAAAAATTACACTAAGCACATTTTCTTCATGTCAAAATTGTGGTTTTCAATATAGTTTGTGGGGTAGAGGGGGTTTGTTTTGAAGGAAATGTTATCTTAAAGTGAGTCTCTTAAACTTGGAGTGAAAAAGGTTGAGGGAGTAGGCCTGGTATTTTGTTTTAGAAGTAAATAAAGTACTCTAAGCATGTGAAGCACTGTGAAAAAAAGAAACTGCATATCCAGTCCATTGTACAGTAACATTCCCAGTATGCATGGCAACATTCCCAGCATGCATGGTATGTCTGGCAATGAACTTTCTTATTGGTTTCGATGAAAGAGAAACCTATGCGGTCATGATGGCGTATGTGTGTATGTATGTGTGTATGTATGTGTGTGTGTGGGTGTGCGTGTGGTTCTGTTTAGGGCGTGAATCGGGGATACACACAGGAAAAATTACTGGTGAAATGGGGATATGCCGCGAAATGGGGATATCCCCGTTTCTAGAATGTCTAAATTAATGCAAAGTGAACTGTCAGATATGTGCCTACAACTTCACAGATTGATCTGAGGTAATACCCCAATTCCATGTTTTAAGTCTTCATTCATGTGTAAATGTGTGTGTGTAGTTTTTTCGTTATCCCCAGTTTCCTGGTGTGTAAACCTGTAATTGTCCCCAATTTACTAGGAGGAAGAGGATGTCCCCACTTTGCACATTATTTGTGTATGTCCCCGATCGGCGTCATAAACGGGTATGCGTGTGTGTGCGTGTGTGTGTGTTTGTGATGCTTAGCTTGTGTGCGCGATATCTCAAGAAGAGAAACTCCGACAGTTTTCAAACTTGGTACATAGATGCCCCATATTAAGAGGAAGAACCCTATCGTTTTTGGTGGAGGTCAAAGGTCATCTGGGGTCACCGGGGGTCAAAACCTGAAAACCTTGTGTGTACGATATCTCAAGTTAGGAAGCTTGGATGAATTTCATACTTAGTGTGTAAATGTGTTATGGTAGGAGGAAGAACCCTATTGTTTTTGGTGGAGGTCAAAGGTCATCTGGGGTCACCGGGGGTCAAAACCTGAAAACCTTGTGTGCACGATATCTCAAGGTAGGAAGCTTGGATGAATTTCATACTTAGTGTGTAGATGTGTTATGGTAAGCGGAAGAACCCTATTGTTTTTGGTGGAGGTCAAAGGTCATCTGGGGTCACCTGTGGTCAAAACCTGAAAACCTTGTGTGCAAGATATCTCAAGGTAGGAAGCTTGAATGAATTTCATACTTAGTGTGTAGATGTGTTATGGTAAGAGGAAGGACCCTATCATTTTTGGTGGAGGTCAAAGGTCATCTGGGGTTACTGGGGTCAAAACCTGAAAACCTTGTGTGCACGATATCTCAAGGTAGGAAGCTTGGATAAATTTCATACTTAGTGTGTAGATGTGTTATAGTAAGAGGAAGAACCCTATCGTTTTTGGTGGAGGTCAAAGGTCATCTGGGGTCACCGGGGGTCAAAACCTGAAAACCTTGTGTGCAAGATATCTCAAGTTAGGAAGCTTGCATGAATTTCATACTTATTGTGTAGATGTGTTATGGTAAGAGGAAGGATCCTATTGTTTTTGGTGGAGGTCAAAGGTCATCTGGGGTCACTGGGGGTCAAAACCTGAAAACCTTGTGTGCACAATATCTCAAGGTAGGAAGCTTGGATGAATTTCATACTTAGTGTGTAGATGTGTTATGGTAAGAGGAAGAACCCTATCATTTTTGGTGGAGGTCAAAGGTCATTTGGGGTCACCGGGGGTCAAAACCTGAAAACCTTGTGTGCAGGATATCTCAAGGTAGGAAGCTTGGATGAATTTCATACTTAGTGTGTAGATGTGTTATGGTAAGAGGAAGAACCCTATTGTTTTTGGTGGAGGTCAAAGGTCATCTGGGGTCACCGGGGGTCAAACCCTGAAAACCTTGTTAACATAATATCTCAAGATAGGAAGCTTGGATGAATTTCATACTTAGTGTGTAGAAGTGTTATGGTAAGAGGGAGAAACGTATTGTTTTTGATGGAGGTCAAAGGTCATCTGGGGTCACCGGGGGTCAAAACCTGAAAACCTTGTTAACACGATATCTCAAGATAGGAAGCTTGGATGAATTTCATACTTAGAATGTAGATGCATTATGGTACGAGGAAGAACCCTATTGTTTTTGGTGGAGGTCAAAGGTCATCTGGGGTCACTGGGGGTCAAACCCTGAAAACCTTGTTAACATGATATCTCAAGATAGGAAGCTTGGATAGATTTCATATGTGGTATGTGGATGCGTTTTGGTAAGAAGATGAACCTATCACTTTTTGGTGGAGGTCAGAGGTCATCTGACGTCACTGGGGTCACACACTGCAAACCTTGTTAACACGATATCGCCAGGTAGGAAGCTTGGGTAGATTTCATACTCAGTATGTGGATGCGTTGTAGCGAAAATATGAATGCTTTCGTTTTTAGTGGAGGTCAAAGGTCATCTAGGGTCACAGGGGTCAAAAAGCAAAATTTTAAGAATTCCCAAGATCGTAGCATGGGTTCACCAGAAGTCAAAATGCAAATTTTCCCAAGAATTCCCAAGATCAAATATGAACCTAAAATTATTTTTCCAACATGTTAAGATATCACTTGACCAGTGACTGAAAGATATGGGACATCATGGCATTATTTGGAATAGAACATGTATCATCGAAACCTCAATGCATTTTTGCATTCTGGTTACATATATAGTGTACAGTTACTTGGTTTTGTTGTGTGACAAGGGAACTTTTGCATTTTTCTTTTTCAGCTAAACTAGTCTGCATAAAAGTAACAGTCAAAATAGAGACAGGCATATCCTTATCTGTTTGATAATATCACTTGATATTTTTCTTTTTTTTGTGTGTGTGTTTTTTTATTATGTGTCTTAATTCTGGGTAGATCTTACTGATAATTGTGTCTCATTCTTGTCATTATGTTTTCTCACCAACACAATGCACCTGTATTATATCCTTGCAGACTGTTAGTGACCTCAAAGCCAAATATGAAGCTGAACTAGGCGAAAGTCTGAAAGAAATTGAAGAAAAATACAAGATGGAACGCCAGGAGAAGGAATCAGACTTGAAAAAGAAACATCAGAGGGTAAGTTGATGCCAGCAGAACAGACGATTAACTTAGTCGTATTGCAATGTTGAAACTAGGTGTGTTTATATCCTCCTTGGTCACTATAGTACCGTATGAACATGTAACCATGGTGACAATGACTAAAAATTGTTAAAATCTTCTGCAAAATTCTTTTAAATCCAACATAAAAATTTACAGTCTTGAAAATAATGAATAAGGTTCAGCTGCTTCCATGAAACGAAATCACTACAGTAAAAACACCAATAAAAATCACCAGCTGCAACTACTCTCATATTTAGTCGGTGGTTGTGGTTTAACCTCAAAGCAGGGGCGGACTGACAATGAACTGGGCCAGGGAAAATGGGAATTGGGCCGCCTCCTTCCCAACCTGAATCAACTTTCCCTGACCGACACTTCTTATAATGGCCACAACCTATCTCACATAGGTTACCAACTCAATACCAGTCTTCACATTAACAATTTAAGCTCACTTTTCAAAAAAGTCTAATGTTCAATTAAAGTAAACAGATCATGTTATGTCTAAATACAATCATTATAATGATATGATTAAATCAAACATAATACACATTTATTATACATGCATGTTACTAACAGTATATATACATTAAAGACTCCAACAAGTAACAACTTTTAAACTTTTAATAATAGCAAGTATTTAACCACTTATTCTATTATATTTATCAACCAAAAATAAAAGTTGCATGTGAATTTATGACAGTGTGGGCCACCTATCTGTATGGGCCCTCGGGCAGTGCCCGGTTGCCCCACTGCTCAGTCCGCCCCTGCCTCAAAGCATAAAAAACCTAAACACTTGGGTATTTCTTACAAGGAAATCAAGACCTCTATTGTAGCACACACAATTATACTCACCAGGCATTTGTCAATGAATACCTCTGCTACAGTAAGTATGGTTTAAGGACAAAACATCAGCTTTTTGCTGACATGAAGTTGAAATATTATAACCAAAAAGTCACTTTTTTATAACAGCATTTTTAACTGGAATTTTCACCCTGGTTAAACTGTAAGTAGTCTTAAATGGTGCTTCCCAAATTTCACTGCAGTTAAAGTCTTTTCTCTGCAATTCGTTTCTTCAGTTTCCATGAAGGAAAGGGTGGGTTCTTTCTAGCACAAAAGTTCACAGTGAGAAACAAATGTTAACCATTGTAGTATAAATTTGGATACCTTAGATGTTGCCTGCCTGTGCCAGCCATCCAATGAAATGGTAGGCTTTTTATGGCATCTTTCTCTCAGAGGCCCACTTTAGACCCTTGCCATATCTTTAACAATGCATTCATTATTTTGTGCTTTCACCTTGTGATACAGATATGTACTACCCAGATAGCACATGCCTTATAACCCATTGTATTGGTACAAACCCTCTCCAAAACATAAGAAAATCATGTCCACTTGAATGAATTAGTGGTTTCAGTGACTGAACTGGAACTTAAAAGCAGGTACACTGTTTCCGATTGCACATTTTACTAGTATTGGTAAAATTCACCTAGAGTATCAATATTCAGCCTCCTATCCCCTTTTAGTTCAAAATATGGGTCTCCGGAAATACACACATGGCACTTGTTATGCTTCATGGCAAAACTAGGGTGACCCAAGTCATTTTAAATAAGCTGGTATTTCAAAACAACCTGAAGATTTGTGCTGGAATTTCCTTTGTGCTCATTTTGACCATAAAGGTTCATTATCAAAAACTGACGGTAATTGTGGGACCTGCCTGAAGATTAGGGGACGTGAAACAAAGTGACATTTTTATGTGGGTATCATTAACTTAGGGTATAGGTGATTTATTCATGGCGGGTGTCTTGTAGGATATGGATGATTCATTTTTGGTGGGTATCTCATAGGACATGGATGATTCATTGGTGGGTATGTAATAGGACATGGATGACTCATTATTGGTGGGTATGTAATAGGACATGGATGACTCATTATTGGTGGGTATCTGATAGGACATGGATGACCCATTATTTGTGGGTATCTTATATGGATGACTCATTATTTGTGGGTATCTTATAGGACATGGATGACTTGTTGGCAAGAATCACAGAGAACCAAGAGGAAGAGAGGAAAAGAGCAGAAGAGAAAGAGAGGGCATCACGAGAGAAACAGATGGCTTTAGATGAGATGGAAGATGGGGTAAGATAGAAAAAGCAATGTGACATTAAGAATAATAGAGGAATGGAAAATGACATTTTTTGAAGGGTGGATTCAATTTTGACATTGACTTCATGGTGTAATGAAAGGTGTCATTGGCATCACTACAGAATAAACTGTGGTATAGACTGAGGTGGTGGAGTAACAGGTGTCATAGCTGACATAGGGGAGGAAGAATAGGTGGCTTTGACTTAACTGTGTAATAAAGGGTGCCATTGACCATGTGGTAGAATAAAATGTGGCATTGACTTCACTGTAGAATCAACTGGTATAGACCTAGGTGGTGGAGTAAAATGTGTCATAGACTTTTAAGGGTGGAAGAATAGGTGGTTTTGACATAACTGTGTAATGAAGGGTGCCATTGACTTTGTGGTATCTTTGTCTCAGTGGTGGAATATTGAAATATAAGACCTGGGATTGACTCTATGCAAGGCAAAGTGAACAGTACCATTGACTTTGTGGTGAAATAAAAGATGACATTGCTTTACAGGTAGCATACTTGGTTTCTTTGACCTATTGCTGGAACAAAATGTGGCATTAGTGTCGGTACAAAAAATTACAGCATTTAATTCATAATGGAACATTTTCTTGTTGAAATATAGTTTGCTATGTGTGGTGTTTGAAAGTATCTTTTATGCTCAGTAGCATTTAAAGTATATTTGTTAGTATATAGCCTTAGGTCAATATAGATGTTACTGTTTTGTCATTTCTGCAGATGGAGAAAGTTTTTATGGAAAGAAAACAGGAACTAAAAGAAGAACAATCCAAGGAATTGGAGAAACTTAAAAAGGACCATGAAAGAGCTTTGCAGAGTCTCAAGAAAGAATTAGAAAAAAAGGTAAGAGGAGAAAGAACTTGTTGTTAGAGTTAGCCCCTTAAAATAAAATGTGTTGCATTGTACTACATGTGATGCTGTGTGACCTGTTGGAGTCCAGACCAGAGAGTTGAGGTGTCGGACTGTCACCAGGGATGTAAGTTTTCAGTATTAATACGGAATTCCGTATTTTTAAAAAATCGACTGAGGTCTCCGTATTTCTCCCGTATTCCTGTCGTATTTTTTGCCGGCTGGAAATACGGAAACTAATCTGAAAACATTGGAGGAAGTTTTGTTGAAGTCCAAACAGAAAAATACGTTAAAATAACAGCAAACTTAACGGTGTTTCTCTATTACTGCATCATGTACAATGAATATCTGTACCGCTCACGCCGATACCAGTTTGATCACTCTGTACTGTGCTGTACGGTGTGGTATGGCAAATTTGCTGCAAGTAACTTGCGGCTCGCCTACCCCGTGGAGCGAACTCTGCTCTGCTCAGCTCCTCAGCTTCCCAAACGAACGGGATGTGACTGAAGAAGGAATGTGCCGTAGAGTCTGCTACGTAGGCAACGGCTCGCCCAGCCCGACATGTCCGTTTCTAAAAAAGCTAAACCAGTACGTACTCCAGTGCACAAGCCATGTAGGATATACTGTACCAGCACTACCTTAAAAGTCGCACGTGAGCTGGCTTCATGTACGTATGTACGTACGTGTACAATATCGGCGTGCTAGTGTTAAATAAGTAAACATCACCGACGGAGTAAGCTGCTTCGTTGCCGTTTTGCGTTGTATTGGACAATACAAATGCGGTTGCTTCCAGGTGAGAGATAGAAATTTCAGTGACAAATGCTCAAAGAAGGATGTTTATGATCGTTCTTAAAGTATATTTTAGTTGGACCATGGAACTGGCTCCTTGAACTTGGCTACCATCTTAAGATGTCGTACTGTGGTAGCTTACTACAGTACTATGTTAGGATACTGTCCACTTAGGAGGCTAGGCCCACACGTGTAATACACTACAGTATAACCAAATTTACGTGCTGTAAGCTCCTTGTGTTTGCTCTTGTTGGCCTATTTGTACATCATTGAGGTCTGCTGCAACTGTGTAAGGAACAATGGAACTCGACAGAACAGCAGACATTAAGAAGATTGATCAAGGGATCAAGAGTAAATGGAACTGGAAGTGTACAGAATTAACTTTATTTTTTAGTTTTAATTTTTTATTGAACAAAATTACATGTTACATTTGACAGTCTAAGTGAACCAAAAATACCATGAAAGTGGTATTCTCTGGGGCTTCAGATAATGAATTTATAATGAATTTACAGTGCACCATTTTGCATCTCAGCTCCTTCCTGACAGCAAAAATTTTCAAAAGGGGAGGGGGACACCCCCTCCCCTTATACCCCACCCCTAGGACAGCGTTCACCTGTACAACCTACTATTTTCAGTATGTTTTTTTACCCTGCACTTACATCCCTGTGTTACACATTTTAACACTGCATGTATCATTGTAACCCATACTACATGTGTTGCTGTGACCTGTTTGAGTCTGGACTGTCATATTTTTACTACTGTGTGTAACATTGCAAACCATAGGAATCCAGACTTAAAGATGATAACAAGAAGAGACTGGATGAACTCACTGAGAGGATGAATCAGGAACATGAACAGGAGATGAAAGAAATAAAAGAAAAATTTGAAAAACAGAAAGAAAGCTACCACCAGTCACATGAAGAGCAGGAAAAGACGCTGAAAGAGGTGATGAGATACAATCAGTGTTTGTACTAGGTCTCAGAATTTAGGAAGGGTGGGAATTTGCCCCCCTCCCCTTCTCCAAAATATTTATGGGGGGGGGGGGATCTTGATAAGTCGCAACACAAAAACCAACTTTAAGGATAAAATATACTTTGATGAAACTTATGGATAGGCATATTTAAAATGAAGCTTCCTGGTCATGTGTTCAGTGTCATGCACCTGTAGCATTGGGATGTATGGGTCAGTGGATTTAGAAAGTTTAGGCCTTCTTTGTAATGTATAGCAGGAAGTGAAATCTACACAGATCACATGATCTTTTTTACCTTCTTGATTGGTTGGGTTGTTGGTTTCTGCTTGTCATGTCAAATGAAGGAATAACATACATCATGGTGGATGGGATATTGCAAGCATCAGTTATTTTTGTCTCAGACACAGTTTACATCACAAGTTTTGGATTGTGGCATCTGGCTTTTGCTATAAACACAAAGAAAAATCACATTGTATGAACAGGCCACGATTTTCTCCTTAAGAATTCCTTTTTCACGTTAGAGTCGGGGGGGTGCAGTTTTTAATCTCCAACCAGCTCCATGGCTACACGTTTGGTTATGAGCATTTTACAAGTAGATATCATCTTCTTTCCCGAGTAAAACAGCTTTGCATTTTTGATGGCAGGTGAGTGAAGCTTTGAAGCAAAGACAGGAAGAATTGACAAGACAAAGAAAAGAAATTGAAAAAGAGGAGAAAAAATTCGAAAAGAAAAGAAGACAACTGGACAGAGCGGACATACAGTTAAGTAAAATGGTGAGTACTAATGTGATGCAATTTAGCTACATCCAGTTAAATTTAGTTTTTGGCCATTTGTGTTATTAAAGTAAGTTACAACTGATTCATTAGAATAAGACTACCTGAACTCAACCTTTCATGAAATGAATAGGAAACTCTAATATCTATGATTCTGTTGTCCCCCCCCAAAAAAAAGCTATTGGTGTACTCTTTTCAATGGCCTGTATATTACATGATATGTCATGATGCTTGTAAATATCAAAATTATTATTATATATTCATTTTTGTATTTGTCTGAACTTTGCCCCTTTGCAGGGAAGAGCTTATTTTAGGGGGGATTTACAGTTATAAGTTGTGGAGATTAGTAGGGGATAAGCTAAGGGGGTGTATTGGTTTAGGAGGAAATTTAATTTACAGGGGAGTTTGGTTTAGAGCATATGAGTGGGAGCTGCTTAGAGGGATGCTTAAGTTAGGGGTTTCTTTTGGCAGGGTAAAACAGCAATAGCATAGAAAAACATAGACATAAACAGAGGTTGGGTTGTTTTGTTGCTGGGACATTTTGTTGGGGTGAATGTGGATTTCATCCATTAATTGTCAGTCTGATGATATCTTCAGGATGTGACATCCAGCAGGTCAGAGAAGCAGTCGGAGATGAAGGAGATGCACGAGGACAGGGAGGAACTTATGAAGGCAATACAGGAGGAGAGACAGATGCTGACATCACTGGAAGAACAGAAGAAAGTGTTGGAGAAAAAAGTTAAAAAACTGAGAGAAGAATCAACAAAGTAAGTGCTACCTTCTTGGATTGAAAGAACAAGAAGCTCACTCTGGTACAGGGTCCTTGATAAGCTAACTGGCTTCCATACCCTCGAGCCTTAAACTTCAAATATAAGGATGGATTACACTGGATTGTATTGTACAAAGTTGTGTATGGAAAGTATTAGCTAAAAAACTCCATGAGCTGTGTTGATGATTATATCTGACAAAACACAGCTTACTCTAGTGTCATGTGACCAGATTAGGATGATGTTTCAGTCAATTTTCTTCCTAGCAAGCCTACACATTAAGATAACGTTTGTGCGATCACTATGGAGTCATGAAAGGCATTTTCCATCGCCGGTCAGCTTTTTATCAGGGTTAGTTGAATAACTGAAACTTGGTTGTCTGTCTACAAGGAGCTGTATGGGAGATGTTCATGCAATGTGTCAGCCAAGTTGTTCTACATTGATAACAACAGACTAATTCTTCTCTGTACAATGGTTTTATTGCTTATTTTCCTGTTATCTGTTTTCTTTATTTGTACACATTTTCATATAGTAATAAAGAAAAATAACTATTACACTGTATACAGTTTAATTTTGTCTCAAAAAAAAGTTGAGTAACTGCAGCAGTGATACCTGATAATCATGGGTGAAGAAAGTTGGTAAGCTAGGAGGCCTCTTCTGGGAAATTTGGGTGTTTGGAAGAAAATTTTCATAATTGGATGGATATTTAGCTGTTCTGTACACATAAAAATAGGGAAGGATGTGGCAAATTTGGCTTCCTTTTGGGATGTAAACATTTGTCCTGCATTGCCTACTAATATTTTATAGAGGCATTCAAGATTGTTAGTGCAATATTTGTAAAAAGAATACTGCATGCTAGTAACAAGGGTTAAAATGCGGTATATTGGCAGTAGTGTGTATATTTTAATATTTCTTGACCAACACTTGTTTCTGTGAAATTTGATTGTTATTTTCATGGTGTTGTAAATTCTGTGCTCAACCTTATCTGTGATTTTCTTGTATTCCATTTCAGTGGAAAGTTTTACCTTTAGATATATGTTCTCTAGCTTGTGTATATTGCACAGCAATGTGCACTGAAAATTGAAAATTAAATTTTAAAATTCCTTAGTCAGTTGAGTAAGTAGCTTCCAGAATTTCTTTTATTTGTTCACACATTACAGAAAATAAAGCAAGGCTGTTGAATTTTACACGTTTTAGAGATCTATAATACTGTAGACATGTTCAAGCATTTTATTAGCAGTGAGTTGGTTCTCTCAGTCCTGTTAATATCACTTCTGGTTTTGCATTAGAATGTTTAGGGCAGAACTGTCAGTGGCCCTGGACAACTGGGCAAATATTAATGTGCAGCCTTAGTGCAATACCTAGGAAACCATTCAGCCTTTCCCCTGGCATTCTTTTTGTGAGGTGGCCACCTCACAGTTTTTGGTCACCACCTCGCAGAAATTTGCTAATTGCCACCTGTACTGTACTAGGTATAGAAGTACTGATAGTTCGATCTCACTGTTGGTGCCAAACCTGGCATTATATTACCACAATGGGCTAATACCACCTCACACTTTCTAAAACCCTGGGGAAACCCTGCCATTGATATTTAATGCAACTGTGAATATGTACCATTTCAACTGTTTTTATGCTGTCCCAGGTTTCCACCTGTCCCGACCACTGAACATAATGGTGTTCATCAAGAGAACCAAACTGAATCCAAACCAAGGCACAAACAAAGGACCAGGTCATCTAGCAGTGACCTCATGAATATTGATGAGCTGGAACAGCCTTCCCCAGCTATTCAGCAGGTAAAACCTCTAAGATGGCATCCCTTTTTCTCAGTTACTTTCTCATAATAAAGGTTTAGGTTTCAGATGGCTTCAATAAAATTCTTACATGACTTTACAGTGTGTTTAGGTTTTCTGATGTTTGGAAGCCTTTATGTATGAATTTGTGCTTAACAATTACTGCACTGTAAGTATGAATTCACAAAGTACACTATTACAGTGGCACAATAGCTTGGTGGTTACTATTGCTCTCCTTTTTAGTTTCGATGATAAGAGAAACCTGTGTATTCATGATGTGCATGTGTATGTTTGTATATGTGTGTGTGTTTGTGATGCTTAGCTCGTTAACACGATATCTCAAGAAGGGAAACTCCGACAGTTCTCAAACTTGGTACAAAGATGCCCCATGTCGAGAGTAAGAACCCTCTTGTTTTTGGTGGAGGTCAAAGGTCATCTGGTCGAGAGTAACACTTGGTTTTGCCCTTTGACGCTTCTTCAGAGTGTCGAGGGGGCATTGGGAAATGTACTATGCCTATAGCTCTCTTAGTTGACAACGTGGATCAAAATTTAAGAGAATTTCTTTTTCCTATTGGTCAATTTTGCCCTGTATTAGGCAGTATCACTCTCTTACTTTGCACCTGAGAGGTGCTTAAGTAGAGCCGCAACTTAAGCTCTATGTAGTTGTATGTAAAATAGGGATGGAAGCAAAGGTAAAATATCCAAAATAGTTATACAAACCATTGTATTTCATAATCTCATAGCTTAAGATATCATGTGTACATGACAGTTGAATGACAAGCCCCACCCCTTACCTTCTGTTAGTTCAAGAGATTTTCAATACTATCTCGTTTGATGGCTTGACATGCATATTACACTTGCTTTGTGTTTCATAGATCTCTGACTTTGTTTATTTTATTTTTTCAGACAAGAAAAATGGTCAATCCAAGAGAATTACTGTCTCCTGAGAGGACAGCTGGTTCCCATGGTGACAGGCTGGCCCATCTCCATTCTAGGCTCAATAGTCTTGATGTAGACCTACAGGTTAGTTTGCTATCTTATTTACTGCATACAAGTGAATCCTCCATTAGTGTTTGTAAATATTTTAAGAAAGCCCAAATTAAGCTTCATAAAGTATATTTTATTTTAGAGTGCAACCTGAAATCATGTCATCTTCTTCAAAAGGACTGTAACATTTTCAAAAATTCTTTGGACGTCACATTGAAGTCTCAGATTTGTTGTTTCTTGAAGGGACATCAGTTGGACCTTGGACTGACTTCCAGTTATTACCCAAACTCAGTCTGACTATAGACCAAACCTCAACTTTGGCCTGATGGCAAAATATTTACAGGGTTCATACAGTACCCTATAGTGTACTACTGTTTGTATTGACAAGAGTTTTTCACTGACATACTGTTCCCCCCCCCCCCCCAAAAAAAAAAAAAATATATATATCATTTTAAATGTATGACATGTTTAGCATAAATTTGCACAAAAATATATTCTATATACCATTTTAAACAATTTAAAAAATGAAAACAGCTTTGTTTTGATGAGGTTTTTTTGAATATATCATTCCTCTTGGGCATCCACATTTATTATATGTATATTATATATTTAGCAGTTTGCACTTTACTACATGACAAAAATTCTGACTGTAGTAATATTGCAAAGGTGTTATATTCAACAGCCAATTTACCATAAGAAAGAAATGAAGGTAGTGAAAGCTGCATCCATTGATCATATTGTAAAGATCAGATGAGATTCAGCTAGTTTAAGTTTAGTAGTACATTCCTGGAATTGTTTTCAACATAAGGTTGTTTTTATTTGGTTATTTGAAGTAAGATCTGTTTACCAATGTGTGGTTGGTATTATATTTGTAATTTTAATTCCAGATGGAAGATTTAAGTGTCCCCTCCACTGGAATGGTACATTCTGGACTACGTCATGCATGGCTGGAAAGTCCTGGTGAAACAGATCTGTCGGAACTTTCAGACTTAGACTTGAAGAAACACAGGTGTGTAAGTGATTCCAAATATGAGAAGGGAGGATTTGGTAAATGGAATAACCTACACCCAAATTTATTTGTGATATCGTGAATAGGGTTTTTTTTATCTGAGCATTGTGGTATCATGGCTTCACATCATCAAAGATAATTTTTTCTTTAAAACTGCATGCCCACTTCTGTGCTGCACAAATCATATTCATTCATACTATCAGTGCATTCTGGGCACAAGAATGTTGTAAACACTATATTGAAAACTAGGCATGAAATCTTTGTAAATAACTTGATTTGCCATTTTCTCTTGAATTTTCCAATTGTGTCGAGTGAAAGTTTTACCAGAATACAAGTATTTAAGTGCTTACAAATATCAAAAAACAAATTTTGGGTCTGGAGTATTCTTTTATAATCAGGCAATTAGGGAGAGGATGTTCCTGATTGTTAATAAATTTGTAAATTATTTACTAAAAAGGAACTGTTTTTGCCTTAAGTTGAAGACAATGGCTACATAACTATTACAGAGTCGAATTAAATAATTGGACTCTGTAACATTTGTGATGACTACAGGAATCCTTGTATGAAATATTTAAAGAAAAAATAGGTGTACTGTTTGGGCCATTCATTTAAGTATTGATGAGGGACCATAGGTTATTCTATAAATGTGAAGTTGCCATTCCTGAGCAGTTGCTTATGTTGTTGATCTTAAATTCATCAACATGTCAGATTAGAGGAAGTTAAGTGTTGACTAATATTTTTTAATATGTTTATCAGGCTTGCTTAATTGATTATCAGTTTCTTTTAAAATGTCTGGACACAATTTGTTTACGTTGGGGCAGTAAGTCAAATTTCCCACAGTTTTACGACTGTTTTTCATTTGCAAAAAAGTTTTATTTCTAATTGCCAAAATTTCCTACAGAAACCGAAATTCCCTGACAAATAACAATATATTAAAATGTACTAAAAGTTGAGTCAGAACATTTTCACTTTCTTAGATAGTGTTGATATCACCTTATTAGCTCAAACAAGCTCAAAGAGCTGTTTGAGCTACTGTGATCCGCTACCGTCACTCTGTCTATCTATCTATCTATCTGTCTGTCTATCTGTCTGTCTATCTGTCTGTCTGTCTGTCTGTCTGTCTGTCTAGTCTGTCCACAATTGCCTTTAATGCTCTCAGGCGCATGCGAGGTGCCTTTAATGCTCTCAGGCGCACACTCGTGGACGGATTTTAACGAAACTCAGACACATTGGTCGTTGAACTTTAAGCTACCTGTCATGTTCAGGAAGTTGAGGTCAAAGGTCATTTAGGGGTCATTAAAGGCCATTATGTGAATATCTTCAAAAGGTATCTCCCCCCACAAAAAGCGCGGTATGTTCTTGAAATTTGGTCATTATATTCCTTACATAGTGGTTCTTTAGGGTTGTACACAGATTTTTGATCCAAGGTCATACAAAGTCATTAGAGGTGAAAAGGTGGAAATATCTTTGTGGTGGTATTGCTTTGTGCCTGTGAGTCTGATATTTGCCAGACATGGTTTTAGTTAATCAACCTTTGAAGGGCTTCCAGCTGGGTGTAAAAATGTAGGTCAAAGGTCATCCAAGGGTCATTTGAGGCCATAGTTGTAAATATTTTGAAATGCGATTTTCTCCTAGATGCATTACAAAATTATCTTCAAAATTGCTCAGAAGGATGACTGGCATGTGCAGATTACAAGTTACTTCTCCAATTTGGGATGAAGGATAATTTTGATACCTTTCTAACCAATTTTGTGCCACCCCTCTATTTTTACCAGTCTCACAAAATCACTTTGACAACCTATTTTTCTGTATACTACACTCTCTTTAAAACTGTCTGTCTACAACAGGTCAGTCCTGTGAGGTTGTAAAGGTTAGTTTAAAGGGAGCTGCTTAGCTTTGGGGCAGTATGTTATGAACAATTTCTGTATTGTGTGTGGTCATGTAGAAGGTCTGTTGGCACAGCTCCCTGGTTGGCATCATAATTCATCATCGTGCATGAGTTGTAATTGACAATACGAGGTTACCTGTTCTCCTGGTAACTGTATATTCTAAGTTCCTTGTGGCAGCAGAGAGCTTATACCAGATTGTTTACTAACTGTAACTTTATAATAATGTGTGTGAAAACCAGAAGCTACTGGGCTTTTAGATGGTGCAGTCTAGCAGTTGAAGGCAAGGATTGCACTGCTAAGGTCAGATAGTAATCAAGACTTAAGAAGTTTATACAACAGAGGTCTGTCCTCTGCTACTTGTCAAGCAGGACATGGAGATTTTGTCCACTGCCTTAACATTCACACTTCTCACATTTTAAATATGTATCTTTGGACCTGTGGTAATGCATATGTGAGTACATCAATATTGCTTTATGTCAAAACTGTTCTGTTAATTAGTGTCTTGATTACTGTAGCTCACTGTGATATTGAATAACATCTCTCTTCATAGATAATTGGTATGGTAATGCTTTGAACTTAAAATTGGTTAGTTCTGTTATTTTCACCTTGCTTTTGAGAAGGGGGGGGGGGGGGGGGTAAGGTCTCGATTTTTATTTGCATTTTACTAATGTTGGGAAAGACATGCATTTGTTTTATGTTCCGAGCAATCACACCATGCAGTGATGTACACGGGGTTTTGCCGGGGGGGGGGGGGGGGGGGGGGAGAAGAGCCGATCCCAAAGTTTGCCCAGGTTTGAGCTTCTGCACCATTGGTGCTCTAGTGTTAAGGCCATATTTGATAAACCCATTTTACTTATGTCATGGTTCAAATTGCAATGCAAACAAGCCATTATTTGGGGGGAAATGTGTAGAAAGAAACCAGTCATTCAGTGTTGCCATGGGTGCGCATACAAGATGTATGTATTGCCAGACATTTACAGTCATAGCAAGGGAAATACAGACATGCATCACATGTGCCTACATCATGGCTGCATAAACGATATGTGATGACATGTGAAATTGCTCAGTCATGAGAAATCCGAACCATCCAAGCACCATCATCACAACATCAAAGGCGTGCATTCTTTCATGTATTCAGTCTTTGTGTGTTTTGAGTCAAGTCTCCTAATGTTTTCATCATGATTTAGTAATCTTCGAGTGAGACTGGAAGAAGAGAACAGTGCCATCAGAAATGCTCGAGAATTCCTCAGAAAGCAGAGACAATCACTGAAAGCCAGACAGACAGCCCTAGATGATGCTTGGCACTCGTGGAAGAAGCGTCAGGAATTACAGACAGATACATATAATGATGGACCTATGTTAGAAGATGTCAGGCTTGGACTTGAAAGGGTAAGAAAGTGTAACATTTATAAACCATAATTCAAAGGTAGATATTATATTTGTGGTATACTGGGATTTTTGTATCCTTGAAACTATACTTTTTAGTTTAAGAATAATAAGCAACTGAAAATTAGGTAGATACATATAGTTTCAAGAAAGAAGGACCTAACAGAAATACTACTCTCACTTTCCAAATTTCTAATGATGCAACACACACACTGAATGGCTTAATAATGACAAAGGCTGTTTGCTCTCTGCTGTGTGAGTGCTTTAAGAAACAGTTACTGTGGAAGTTTCATCAACTAGTGAGAGATTTCCCCCATTTGTATCACTCTGTGAGAGATTTCCCTCATATATGCTAGGCAGCAGGAGACTTCTTCTATTCATGTGAGGCATTATGGATTTTGACTGGTAGACATCAGCCAATGAGGAACTGATTTGTGCTAAAGTGACTGCTGGGCAGAGACTGCCACCTCTAAGGGTCAACCATTGAGAATTCTACCCTCCCCCCCCCCCCTTACTTTGTTGTGAGCCTGTGTGTATATGAATCAGCCTGTAAATGCAAGGGGGTGGGTTGGAAGAGGTAAATGTCTCCCACACCATGCAAAATTGTACTCAAAAAGATAAAAATAACATCACATTATGTCAATGCATAAGGTCTATTGGTGGAGAAATCATACAAAAGAAGAAAGTAAATGCTTTGGTGGACTGAAGTTTGAATTTTACTGAATGTTTAAATATTAGTTTTTGAAGCTACTAAAGTTAATCATGTCTCATTTTCCAATGTTTTCAAATGTAAGTTTAAAGGGGCTATAACATCACCCCAAATATATTTAGGAATATGATCACAGCTCAAAATACAGTTGGTGACTGCACTTTGATTGACATTAATTCAAACCAGTAGCTTCACTCTGTTTGGTCGATGATGACTTGTACAGTCAGTTGTGTTCCCAAGCTCTTACACAGTATTGTGTGGATGTGGCCTTGAGCAATCTAAACTCAGTGCACAAGCTACTGCAACTCTGTCTATGAGCAGACTGGTGTTTTTGTTTAAATTGAAGGAAGACTAGGGTAAACTTAGGGAGGATTTTTACTGTCTTGGACAAGACTAAAGAGTCTATTAGTGTAGGTCTCATCTTTATGATCTCATATGTGTAGTCCTGGATTTCATCTATTTGTCCCAGAAAACAGTTTATCTCCTAACAAAATGCTCCATTTAGAAAAGTGATGATGAAAGTTTTCAGCTTGATTGAGTCGATCAGATGAATGTATTTTCAAGTTCTGTTTCCATATTCCACCTTGTTACTTACATGGCAAGGTTTATTGAACGTTGTGTAGTTTACTGAATTGCATACCTAGGACGCAGGCTTTCATGGTTCCTTTAAAGTCTGTTATACATAGTCTGGAGCTGAAAGGTTACATCAGAAACAAAAAGGTTTTCTAATTTTTCTTTAGGAAGCTCTAGAGTTGGACAAGGCTCTGTTGCATGTAACATCCAGCAGACGCATGCTACGAGAGAAAGAACAACAAGTCAAAAAACTAAAGCAATCTCTACAACTTGAAGTAAGTAATCAGGTTACTTATAGTCATGGAAAGTATTTGAAAGTCCATTGAAAGTCATGGCGTTTTGTCATTTAGTTTTTTTGTGTGAAAACTAGCCTACATGGTTGCTTCAAGTGTTTCCTAATATTGTAATAAATGTAGAAATAACAGATTTTGGTCAAGATTGAACACCTTTTAAATGCATTTACCATGATTATTTATCCTGGATTATTGGTTCTCCAAGATGGGTGGCACAAACGAAGCATAAATAGTAATGACAAGGGCAGTTCACTGGTACAGTATTTCTACCATGTTTGTAGCTAGGGGCATGGTGGGCTAGAGAATAGTATGTGGGCTGGGGGATGTGGGTAAGTGAGGG
Organism: Holothuria leucospilota; assembly: GCA_029531755.1. Lineage (NCBI taxonomy): Eukaryota > Metazoa > Echinodermata > Holothuroidea > Aspidochirotida > Holothuriidae > Holothuria > Holothuria leucospilota. Next base: position 3,581,948 of record CM055970.1, read on the forward strand.
GGAGTTCACACCTTTTATGACATAGAATGGTGAATGTGAACAGGACCACGGTCTTTTATAGTAATGTGTGGTGTGGTGGGGTCTTTTGGCAGCAGGTCATGTAGCCTTGGTTTTCTGTCACTTTTCCTCAGTCCATCGATGTCTTCCGGCATACACTTGCTGTTATGTTCCCTTGCTTTTTCTTGGTCTCCAGACAAATATCTTCTAGCAAACAGACATTTGACCATTATTTTCCATTGCTTTGCCATGGTCCAAGGACAATTTACTTTCAGCATAAAATCTCTTTTATTGTGTATGTTTTTTTCCCAATATCTGACCATGTAGTGTTTGAGATTAATATGCTAACTTTTTTGATGAGTCAACCAAAGGTGTGTTAACAAACTTTGATATTGATGGAAATTATACCAAAACCTATGGGTAGTAGTACTTAGCCAACTTTCATATCTAATTTATAATGTTGCTGTATATAAAACCACTGACCACAATGTGGAATGGACTCTGTTCCTTCAAAGGAAGCAATGGAGTAGGAAAAACGAGAAAGTGAGCCACAACTGGAAAAAAGGCTGTGGCCTTAAACTGTGGTTAGAAACTGAGCGGTAAAACCTCATCTAACTCTAACTCAAAGAATCTGTCTGTCTGTCTGTTTTTCTGGTGTTTCTCATACATCAACACTAGCAATCTAAACATTTGTTTTGGAGGTAAGCAAACAGATGGGACATACATTGTGGTATAACAGACTTTTTGTGTTGTAATAGAAATGTAACCATAAACATGAAATTTTGCATAAAGTTGCAAGGATGGTCTCATATTTTAATAATACTTTACAACAACTTTTCTTAATTAGTCCATCTTCATACATTGTAATCTACAGGATGGTGCAGTTGGTCAGGTGTCATCTTTAAGTGGACAGAAGCCATCAGTCAGGACACAGAGGTCAAGTCTCTCCTTCAGTGAGTCTGATCATAGCAGCAGTCTGAGTGACCATTCTGGCAGCATGCCCAATCATGGTATGTCAAAGAGACTGATACTTTATGTTTTAGTGACCGATTCCCCATCATGGTATGCTGAAGTGACCAATACTCCAAAGCATGGTATTTCTCAGTGGCTAGTACCCACTATAATATTATATACAGCAAGTTTACCTTTCTTTTCTATAAGATTGCCAGATTAAGCATCCAGTACGTCGCAACAGCCAAATGCTAGTAAGTCACTGCAGCTTTACTGAGGAAACATTAGGCTAAACTTTGATGTGGTACCTAAAATGAAAAGATTTTGCTGACTTTTTCCTTTTTTCTCAGATATGTCTTCTAGAATCAACCAAGATGAAGTTGATGAAGGTCATCATCACAAAGGATCACCAGCCATACATCAGTCTGCCTCTCATCACTCCAAGAATAGAGACCTGGAACATATCACAACATCATTGAATAAAATGAATGAACAATTACAAAATGTCATGACAATGTTAAACCATCAGAACCCACCCCATAGATTGGAACATTCAACAGACGGGAGGTACGTTGTATCAGACCATCCAAACACACCCCATAGATTGGAACCTCCAAGAGACAGCAGTTACATTTTACCAAGTAATGGCTATGTTCCTCGTCATTCCAGTGTGTATTCTAGTAGCCAAAGGCAACCAATTAACAGTTATGTGCCACCAGGACCAAATGCATATTCAGCACCTATGGTATCCAATGGACATTTAGCTGGGAGGTATCCTAGCTATGATCAGCCAATGGGATCGTTTCCTTCCAGGTCACATGATCCTGGTATTCATTCCAGTTTCTGGCATACCACCACAGAGACTGCTGATGAGACTCTGGAGAGAAAATGGAAGGCATATTTTGGAGGTAAGTGTTATAGAAGTAACCTGGTTGAAGAGTAGTTCTTGCAAATTCAACCTGATTGAAGGGTAGTTTCTCTAAATATATGACCTAATTGAAGGGTAGTTCTTACAAATTTAACCTGATTGAAGGGTAGTTTCTCTAAATATATGACCTAATTGACGGGTAATTCTTACAAATTTAACTGATTGAAGGGTAGTTTCTATAAAAATATATAACCTGATTAAAGGGGTTAATTCTTACAAATTTAACCAAGTATAGGGTACTCCCTACCAATACAACCTGATCAAATGGTGGAATTATAACCCTAATACACATATAACCTGATAAACAAGAAATTTTCACAATTCTAAAACTCTTTTAATGGGGAAGCTAAAGTACAAACTCTGTCAAATTTGCATAGTACACTATAACAAAGGTTGTACCATTACAGTCAGTGGTTTGATGATCTTCCCTGTAGCTTGTCCTGTTACAGTGTTATAAAATATAAAAAAGAACTTAACACTCCTTTAAAAAAAGTGGTTTAGTTATGCCATAATTTGAAGTGTTAAATATTCTTGTACTGCACTTACAATTGCATGCTTTTCTATGCTTTCAAAGTTACAATATTTAGATGACCTCAAAAGAATTTCTTGCAAAGTATTTTTTGGGAGAAGTGGGCTTTGTATGGTCAAAACATTCCATACCAAAATGAAGACGATAACATTCTCATAGATGTTGCATTGGCTGTAGGAAAATCAAAGACAAATTAAGCAACAGCATGTCACATAACGAGCAAGAGTGTTATCACAAATTATTGCAGAATCTACAGTTTGAAATTAAATGGGGAAAACCAGGAGTGCACAAAAGTTTTCTGTTTCAATCTTTGAATCATATACTTTTAAACTTCTAGACCGAACACGTAGTGTGACCTCATAATGAAAAGCATATCAGGTATATGCTGAGAGATGTATGTCCCTAGCACTTGATATTGCCTTAGCAGCATTATTACTGGTTATTTCAACTGATCTTAAAAAAAAAAAAATCAAAACATTGATTGTCTCGTTGACCTGTAATGAGTGGTATCAGTTAAGGACATCAAAAGTGGTGTTGCTGTCTTTATACTGTAAATTGGACATGTGGTTAATTTAACAGCCTTCTAAACCGGCCCTATTAGTCTGGGCTCCGAAGGAGTTGGGGCTCCAGCAGTGATGTCATATCTGATGCAGAAACAATATCTCATACCAATATGTATTAATACTCTAATCAGCTTGTAAACACTAAATGTTTCTCAACAGCTGAGATGCCTAACTAACAATGACAAAAAATCGCCATGACCTACTGAAGGGAGAACTTATGATTGAATAGAGAAAAAGATCAAATTTGTAACATTATAATCTTCAAAATATCACAGATATAAACCCCAAAATATGATTTTTGTACATGTTTCTGAAAGTTGTATTGAAAATTACCCTCGAGTCGCAATTTCAAGGAAAGTGGAATAGCTAATACACTCCCTGCCAGGAGTCACGACTCTAAGTATAGTCAGGAACTCGCCCAAGCCTACCAAACTGCCAAAGGAGGTGTCTTTGCCCTGCCCTGTTCATTCTAGTGCTGTTTCAAATTTAACCTCCAAATTAACATGTAGGCTGTTGATCATCAGAATGTTATTCTAATCTCCTTGCTTTGTTGTATGGGTCTGTATATTTGTGGCCTTTCTCCATCAACCCTTAAAAAAAAAGGCGGGGGAAAGAATTGGCTCCAAGTCCTCAGATTTTGATGTGTGTCTGCCATGGGCGAAGATGGGGGGGGGGGGGGGCGGCAGAGGGACGTGTTCCCGTAATATTTGAGAAATGGCCCATTGACTTTGATATTTCACACCATAAATTATTTGAATATGGGGTCATGTCCCCCCACTATTGAGAACAAATCGCTGCCCTTGGTGTCTGCCACATATAATCACAGGCCTTTTGGGTGAAAATGTGTATATTTGCTGGACATTACCACAGGTTGGTAAGTTACCTTCCTTTGTCACTGATGTGCGACAGGTTTTACACGCAAAAAATTTGTGACAGTTAAAAGCAATATTGATGAAGGATTCTGAGACAAAACTTGTTGCATTAAATTTAAAACAAGAAAATGTGTGCCAGAATTTGTCATATCTGTGTCCAGAGTTTTCCAAATACACAGGTTTACCTATTGTTTTCATCCTTAAAACCTGTGATCTTTTTATTTTTCACTTGTTATCCTGCATGATTATGAGTACAGGTTGGCACACAGGCCTTTTTTAAAAAGGTCATCTTGGCAACAATAGTAAAAAAGTTTGTTTTATCCAGTCTTGAAAAACTTAGACCTCATCATTTGGAACACTTCCAAATAAATCTGACCTGACACTAACCAGGAAATATTGTCACAAGCCAACTGACTAGCCAATAGAAATGGCAAAATTCTGATTTACTCATAAATTTAATATGTCAGATATCATTTACTTCAATGAAGATTGAATTTATTAATGAATACTTCTTCAGAGCGACCAACTGTCCATCTCGCTTTAGGCAGAAAATTCCCCAAAATACAACCTAGTTCCCACTTTTCTGCTTTGTCGTGCTATTCTCCTTCCAAGAACGAAAATGTTGGCTGATGTGCACCAGCTTTCATGAGCAGAAATCAGAAAGCATTTACATCTTTAATATACAAAATATGGAAGACAGCTTTTATGAAGTTTTTTGGCCCTTAAAGCCTGCAGTATTTAATTTCCAGTCTACATTGTGCTAACAGTATTTTCCATTCATACATCACAGACACTGAAAGCAAATGGGTCTTATGAAGCTTCTAAAACACTTAAAAATCTGGAGCTTCTGGGTACTCCGCCCACTGAGATTAATCCCCTGGACCCCACCAAGGGCCCTATGGCCAGCTCCTAGACCCCACCCATTATGGTCTTATGCACATATCCACTTACCATATCCTTATATCCCTATTTTGAATTCTGCAAAATTGAGAGCTCTGCTCTGCTTGTTCATTGTGTATCTTTGGGGTACATTCAATCGTAACTTCTTGGGACTTTCTTTCTTCAGTACTTTAACAATTAAGATATCGTCAACTACTGTACAAATTAGCTTAAACCTTCTAATGAGTGATTCTTGGTTTTGATTTTCGTGGAGTAAATTCAATTGTTACTTCCTTTTGTTTTCTTCAGTAATTAAAGAAGTAAGGTATCATCGACACCAAATAAGATTAAAGGTATAAACAAGTGAATCGTGGTTATGTTTTTTTGGAGTACATTCAATTGTTACATCTTTATATTTTCTTCAGTAGTTAAACAAGTAAAATATCATCAACTCCAGTGAAATCAAAGCTATTAATGTATGATTCTTGGTTTGTGTCTGTGGCCTAAGATTCAATTATTACTTCTTTCTGTTGTCTTTGTTTTTAAAGTCCCCTGTACTTTGTTGGTTTATTGACAGCGTAAGTCAACCAAACTGATTACATTCTATCATGTTTGTTTATCTTAAGATTTCGTGACCATTATTGCCCCTTCAGCAGTTTGTATGCATGTCCTCTGGTCATAGTATTTGCAGGTATCTCAGGCTATCATGGTCTGTCTGATTTAAGGATGACCTTTCTTTTAACTGATCTTTTCTCCATTAATTTTAACAGATCACAGACCATTTATCAAGGGTGCTTTAGTAGCCGCTGGCTTTCCATCCTCTAGGGAAACAGAGCCCTCAGGTAGATTCACAGGCTACATTCCTGCCAGGTAAACTTGATCTTTTTACAACATGCATCAGAGAAGTACAATTTTTTGAGCATTATAATGATGTACATTATTTCTATGTTAGAAATCTTTTCTTATGAGAACAATAACAGTTCAATATTGACTCAAAAGCCTACCAGTATATTTTTATACTTTAAGGATTGTATTAAGTTTACATTTCCCCTTTAAGGAACATAAAACCCCATTATTTTTCCTTAAAAAGCACTAAATTGATGTTTTGCCAAAAGAGGTTCTCATTAGAAAAGACTTCTAACGTAAAAAATAATGTATTTCATTGTAACATTTTTTTGAGATATCAGGCATTATTTGCTTCAGAATGTCTTATTTTCTTTGTTTTTTGTTGTTTTTTTTTGTTTTTTGTTTTTTTGTAACTATACCGACCAAAGTAGGGTTCAAATTGATTTAACTTTATATTTTCCTGATAGTAAATTATTTGGAAATATGAAATGCACAAAAATCATGAAAATCATGTTTTGCCCCAAAATGACCAAAAATGGTCAAAAAATGATTGCCGTGTGCCTGCCACCCTTCCCCTAACTCTAATCCTTACTATATGTAGATTGGATGTTGCATGGCTGACTGCTTGTACTAAAAAAGTGCCAACATATCTTCTTTTCAAAGTTTTTTAGGCCAATGGCTGGCCTACTGATTCTTTACCACTTCACAATAGCTTGTGAACCCTTTGCAAACTATCTACTGCATACCCTGTTGTAATTTGCACAAGTTCCTTTTCCTAAGGCAATTCTCTATTACTGTTGGAGACATACAGTAACTTGCAAACCTCTCCAAACTATCTACTTCATACCTCATGGTAGTTTGCACTTCCTTTGTCCATGGCCCATTCTCTATTGCTTGAGGCATACAATACCATAGCTTACATACCCTTCCCAGTTGTCCACTTTATTCCCCATTGTAATTTGCACTCTCTTTGTCCAAAGTCTTTTCTATATTGTGAGAGACATATAATTGCTTGGAAACACTTTCCAAACCATTTACTTTGTACATTATAGTAATTTATGAATCTGATTTTTATTTGCTCCATTTTGTTGTGCATAATCTCCACCTGCCTGGTAAACACATAATATTAACCAATCAGAGTGGCTTATATACTTGACAAGTTTTACATAAACTTTGCCCTCTCTTTATTTCAACCAAAGCAAGCCAACCAATGGTAATTGTGAAGCATGTTAGCCTATATACTGTGAACATATTTTGGGAAAGAAGAGAGTCTGCTTTTCAGGTTTATATGAGGGATTGTGATTAGGGCTGCCACGATAATCATTTTTAGCTCACACAGGTACACAGTACATGTGTGAGGTTATAAAATGGGGCTGATGGCGTCAACTTTTCAACAAAAAGTCTTCTTTTCGATGTGAGGAGATTTTGGGCTGAAATTTTGGGATATGATTGTTTGTCAGCAGAGCATTAACACCTACCTATTTGCATTCCATTATAGGAAAGTTAAGTTGGGTTTTAAAGCCGTTTTTGTAGAGCTGAGTTCACTGTGCCTGCTGAACAGTTAGCTGTTTATCCATTGTACTGATAGCAGTGTGCTTGGTTTTGTGTTCAGTTGTTATCTTGCAAATGGATATGCAGGCTGTTTGAAATTCAATCCATCAACACACATGTGTTTGTTCATCAAGTGGCCTCTACAGTCTGAAGCAAGTCTGTGGTCAGTGTGGCTTAACACATGAAAGAAAATAGGCTTAACTTATTAACTATGGGGATATCTCCCATTCTGTTCTGTTCAATTGAGTTGGTCAAGTCAAGTAATTGCAATTTAACTGTTTTGAGTTCAAGTGCAGTAGGAGCTTTTTGAGAGTCTGTTTTATTTTGATCAGTGCAAACCCATGCAGTGTTTACTTGTGGAATTGAAGGTGTGATTAAATGTACTTTGCAATACTTGAACAGTTTATAGGTACATCATACAAACTTTTCTTCAGTCTTGCTGCTAATAAAAGTATATACAGCCTTTGCAGGCGTGCTTGATATGAGAAAAATATGCAGTGATATTTGTAGCTATCTGTCATAAAACTATGTCAGTTGCAGGTTTTCATTCCTGAACACATTTGTGATTTTACAGATGGGTTTTGACTTCTATTAATTATAACACTCCTCTCTTCCCTCCCATTTGCCTTTATAAGGTAAGGAGGTTTTTTGGAAGCAGATAATAAAATTTGGTTTTGTGAGTTTCTATTTTTAGCAGACAAGAGAAATTGTGTGAACTACACAACAGCATTACTGTTCTAGTTGATTTATTGATATAGCCAACGTTTCCACGACGATATCGCGATATCGCATACCTAACACTGTAGCCTTAAATTTGCCATGACCATGCTAATAATCGTATTGTCCATTAAGGATGTACGTAGTACATTGAACAAACCCAACAGAATTTAAAATTTTAAGCTGAAAGTTTCATCAAAAATCCCTTTCTTTTCAAGACCCAGGCCGTTGCAAAACTAATCAAACTGAAATATAAAGTACCATTTTTCATTTCTTGTAGCAATTTGAATGATCACTGTACCATTTTATGATAATGACTGACGAAGCAGAAATTAGAGAAATAAGAGATTTCACAGAGGTTTAATCCTTTATTTGATTCTGCTGCAATATCACATCATGAAAACCTTACATTGATATCATCGGGGCAAAAGTATATCGACGATATCAGATTATTGTGGCAGCCCTAGATGTGAATTAACTTGTAAGTGCAATAATCAAATTTATGCAGAATGTTTAATATGTAAAGTCAGTGTACAGATCTCTGATCTAGGACTAGACCCACTTACCTGGTACCTTTACTATTGTTTGTACCAAATATGTAATAATAAATAAGGGGCTAGGTAAGGACCAAGTTACTTTCATTAGGGTTAAGTGGCTATGTTAAAAAGGTGTTCCTGAAGCACTATTCACATGTATGCTGATCAGATAGGCAAGATTTACTCCTGTTTTGGTTTGAAGATGACAACCTCTTCATAGTGGCGTGTAGGACCCAAATAAGCTGGTGGCCTGACAGTCCAGGGCCAGCATCTTTTGTGCTGGGCCAGAAGGAAAAGTTAGAAGCAGGTGACGTAGGCCAATTAATTTTTAGGAAAGGCAGTGTACATAGAGGAAGTCTGGTCAGTAACTTTAAAGCTCCTAAAATGTCACTGGCTAAACTAACCAGTTGAAAATACAGTTCTAAGTCAGACCCTGACGTGTTTGGTACAAAAATCAAATGAATAGAATGGGAATTGTTTGTTTTCAATTTCCAAGAAACCTGTCTCAGCATTCCTGACCTTTAGCTTACGTAATACTACTGTCTCTGATAACATTTTATCTTCCCAGGGAACAGATGTCTTCTAACAAAGGGAATTCCCAGGGAGCTCCAACAGAGATACCAACTGAGCTGAAACTTCAACAGCTGAATGATTGGTTGAAAGAAGTCAGGGGTGACCATGGCAACCAGAGTACACAAAACAGTACATTGTATCCTTAGAGATAACTACTTCAGCAGGATGTTATTGTCAAGCCTTAACATTTCACTAAGGGCCATTGCAATCTATATTTGACTCAAGTCTTCTACATTTCAGCAGAACAAGTTGTCTTTTTTACATGAACTAGATACTTTTAAAATTAATGAAAGGTCATATTATAAATGATGTATGGCAGAATAGCAGTGCTCTGTCAAGACTGAGGGAATAACCTTGGTATTACAAGTTACAAAAATACATCGGGAAATGACCAAACGAACTTCAGTGATTTGTGCAGAAATCAAGGAAGATGCTGTCCTCTTTGGATTTGGTAATTTGGGGTGATTGCGGGGAAGGAAGGGGTGACCTGACCATACTCTGTATGAAATACGTAGTCATGTCTTTATCTAGATATTTAACATTGATCACAAACCAGTTAACATACCTTGATGTAGACAAAGGCCATGGGGGTCATGACCCTCCAATTTGTGGCAGTGCCCTTGGTCCCTAACAGAATGACATATTTTTAGGCCTCAGTGGCCTTTGTGCCTTTCCTCATTAAATGCAAGTTAAAAACTCTAGATAACGTACTATCTCTCTTTCACTTTAGTGCCCTTTTAGATGCCTAAAAAACCTTGCCCATAAAGCTGATTAGATGATGCCAGTTTATTTACAGCCATTCAAGTATAAAATGAATAATATACAGGCAGCTTGTCATAATGCCCATGTTACACATCATCAGTAGAACATTTGTTTTACTTTGTTGCTCCCTCCAGATTTAATTCCATACGTCTTACATTGGTTATTACTTGGCAATACTCATTCACCCTAAACAGGTGGAAATTTATCACTTGTAACCTTTGACACCCACACCTATTGTCAGTTCTTTAAGTGGTAAATCTTTTTTCTTTCAATCTCCACACACCTGTATTACTTCTTGGAATTCCCGTTTTTGTTCCTCTATGATTTTAAAAAGCTTTCACCTGTTTCTTCTCCACTGTTATGATCTTTGACAACTTCCTACCAGATTATCAACTGCTATCACAAAATCATCGTCTACACCAAATCTCTCCAGAGGTCAACCACGGGTCAAACTGGAGTTAGATGACAATAATGACATCCTTGTGCGTGAGGTTCCGTGACTCCCAGTACTTAGCTGACTTCCGAGTTCTGTGACTGACAAGACCTAACTGATCCATGGGGTCTGATGTGTGAAGGGTTTGACAACCAACCAGTATACTTAACACTGCCGTGCAATGCCAGATATTTTGTATAATATTATGAATAGAAATGCACCTTGACTTAAAGAATATATATAGAGAGAGAATGGTGAAGGGTGATTGCCGACAGAAATGGCAGCTTACGCTTAGGGATTTTTTTTTTTTATTCATTTTCACAGCATGCAAACTCAGGAGGTAGGGGTTGGGGGAGGAGAGGTTGTGCATCTTCAAAATATAAGCACTGATGTTTTTTGGGCAAATGTAGTCAGTTTCCAGTTTTTGAAGTTTGCTTGAGGAGGGAGATGAGGGTTAATCTAACAAAGGGGTAAGTTTTGCATAAAAATGATAAAGAAGTGGATGGTTTCTTAGACATGTGATTGAAAATCACTATAGAGAAAGCTAGTTTTCTTGTACACAGCTGTCTGTAATTTTGGTTTGTTTTGAACTTTTTTGTCCCACCTTTTTGAAGAGTCTTCAAAAGGAGAAGTGACTAGTTATTTAGAAGGATTTGTCTAGTGTCATGGGTGTCAGCTTTATAGAGTCATGCTTCCAGTAGAACAAACAGTGACCCAGATTTGTGAGGTAATTCAGTTATTTTAACTCTTACAACTATAGTTGTATAGTACAATTTCCAGTGACTTCTTATAGTATACTGTGCTTTGTTGTAGTTTCATCCCCCACAACACCCCACCCCAAAGCCCTGCTCCCCCACCTCATGTCTATTCTTCCAGTGGTGATACTATTCTCTGTCTGAGGTGAGTTTGTTTCTTCTGTTGATGTTACTGCTATCTGTTGCAATGTAATTTTACAAATTGTGCATGGATGGTATCTTTAGGTCATGTAAAATGAATTGGGTAAGGTGATATTTGAGGTAGGTGACAAGTTTGGTGTAGAGTTAGGGTTCTCTGTGTTTTGGGTAGAGGGCCACTTTAACCTGAGTGATTACTTTGCCGTAGTTGTAGTAGCCAGAACTAAATTACATAGTTTGCTTTATCAGTTAAATTTTGGGCTCCTCGAATCTTCTGCGGGCCATTTTAGAGCATATCATGACCCTTTAATGGCCTGTGGGCTGCCACATGAAAAGCTAAGGTACAGAGTATCTATAAACTATATGTACACAGTGCACAGTCATACTCCACCATTATTTGTATCAGAAGGGTGTAAAAAGTCTGAATTTGTTGCAAACTTCAGAAGGTTGCCCTTCAGCTTACCATGTATTTGTGTAAACATCTATCTATCATTTGTACATTAAATGGTCATTCTGTTCAGTTTACATTTCATACAGAATTGAGTTTGTCGCCCTTTGTGTAATAGGGTACATATATAATAGGGCACAAAGATATGATTCTATTTACACAGTGACCGCAGCTAGTCAAGAATGGTAGCCTTTTGAATATACCTCATAAACTAACTATGCAACTAAACTTTCTGTCTTCTCTGTATACATTTGTCAGTTGATGTCCAGACAAGAAATGTAATCTGAAGAGAAAGATGAAATTAAAGACTTTTAGTCCTCTACTCTAATTAAAGATAGGAAGAATGGATATCCTGCAGAAACTTGTTAAAAGAAATTACTTTGTAAATTTGATTAGATACCGTAGGAACTGCATGCTGCTATATGTTTGCAGCAGGTTTGCAAGATCAGAGTAGACATATTAAGGCTGCAACCCAACCTAGGCCAAAGCCACAAGGTGGGGGGGGGGGAGATAGCCATGCAGTTGGGGGTGGGGAAAGGTGATAGCCATGAGGTTGGGGGACAAGCTGAGAGATTATTTAAATGTGGAAATTTTGATAAGATACAGTATTTGCAGTATTTGACGGGGGGGGGGGGGGGGTAAAGATGCAAGTTTTGGCAGGAATTAAAAATTCCATTGAACAAATAACATGCATCTCTTTTGCAAAGTAAACTCTTAAAAAGAGTATCTGCGCTTTTATCTGTAACAAGGTTTGGATGGATTATTGTAACATACATTCTGCAATAAGAAGCTGAGGGACCAATCAATGTAGCTCTTACTTGCTGGATTGCAGGGTTGTCTTAGGGTTTTACTTCTGAGCCATATTTACTTTTGTGTCCCCCTAAAGGACTGTACTTATAAAACAGTAAGCCATAGTTCGGTTTGAGATTAGTTGTGAAGAATTATTTGACAACATAAACTCTTAAAAGGAGTAGATATTTGTTTGTTTGAAAACAGTCCATTAATCAAGGAATGGACACTAGGCATGAGACTCTAAACTTCAAAGTGCATATGAATCTGCAGGTTGTTGACTTTCTTCCTTTAAAAAAGTCAGAACAAATAAATGTGATAATTCTAGTAAATAATTGCAAAGATCCTGAGTAAACAGTTTTGATGAAGTAGTAAACAATTTGTTGTAGGAATGGACGGCAAAGCACCAATACTTAAGATATGGAGGGTTAATGAGAGATATGATTCCCAAGGATTATCACAAATGATAGTCCTTGTAAATAATTTCATAGGTCCTGGAATAAAACAGTAGTGATCAAATTTGTAAACAATTTGTCGTAAGAATGGACAGCAAAATAACAACTCCAAAAACATAGAGGGCTAGTGGGTAATATGATTTAAGTGTTAAAAGTTGAAATGGTTAATTTTTAATTTGGACAGAATGGTTACTTTTAAAATACTGTATTTTAGTAGTGTGGGTGCAGGGTGGGGGGAGAGGGGATATTTCAAGAGGCCATAGTTATAAGCTTACAAAACTTCTTAGTTCCATTGAAGAAATTCACATCTAGAAATAGGATTGTTGACTTGTGAAAAAGGCTTCCAGCTAACGGTGCTGGAACCTGATCTTTTTGCTACCTTTGAAAGAATACTTTTGAGAAAAGTAAGATATGAAATGTGATGTTAGCTATTCTACTTATGTACAACACTTTGTTGTTAACATTAAGTTTGTTACATTGTTATATTTTTACTACAGACAGATGGAGGCTTTGCTGAACTTCATCTACAATGTATCATATCTTAAGAAAGATTAATAGAGGATTAAATATTTAATCCAGGAAACTTACATTTAGCTAAATGGCACTTATCATGTGGTATGATAGGAATGCTGTAACAGTTTACATGAGCATATACTATGAAGCAGGAAGGCTTACCAATTGAGAGTTTTGGGATTTGACCTCCAGGTTGTAATTCATAAAATGGAGGATTTTTCATCCAAGAGTCAAATAAAATAACCAGAACTAGCCATTCTAGCTTATAAGAATCCATATTTGAGGCACAGTGTTAACTTTTAAGCCACTACAGATAAAGTTGAAATTTTTAAGCCTTTTCTGGCTGTTACCACCAAGTGCATAGCAGGCAGGTAAACAGGGTGGACAATGTCCAGGGGCCGTGAGGGTTCCCCGACCAAATGCCCCCAAAATTGTCAAAAAGTCATTTGTGATACCATTGGTTTGGGGGCCCCTTGCTGTCTTTTGTCCAAGAGCCCCCAGAGGATCTTGCTACGCCGCTGGTTACCACAGAGCTGGTTACCACAGAGTGGTATCTAATTTGTCCTATAAAACACTATTTTGGAAAGGTGCAGGGATGGGCGCAGTATTCCCCACCCACACCCCTGTGGCTTTGCCACTGTTTTCTACAGGTAAAGGATGCTGATGTCTCACAAGCTGGTAACAAGATCCTTTAAATATCTGACCTTAGATTTACGAATTTTGTGTAAAAAGTATTTCACCTCAGATATCTGTGCTAGCAGTGGTATTGTGAAATCATCAGGCTAGGCTCCCAAAACAAACTTACTATTGATGACTGGTGGTAAAGACCCTTCTATTTGCTCAAACTCGTAGGCTATGTTTTTTACTGTGTATGTGCTAGTTTAACCTAGCTCATGGTTCTCTATCAAAAATTTGTCCTATAAAACACTATTTTGGAAAGGTGCAGGGATGGGCACAGTATTCCCCACCCACACCCCTGTGGCTTTGCCACTGTTTTCTACAGGTAAAGGATGCTGATGTCTCACAAGCTTTCAGTAAAAATGTAGGCTTGGAAATATTCATCTCAGGTATTTCTGCTTGGGTCTCAATGGGAAAGTAATTCACAACAGATTCAATTAAAACTGCTGAAGGGAATGAGGAAAATTTTACAGCTTTCTTATGTGTACAGCAATTGTCAAAAAGTTGAATGGGAATTTTTTGTTTCATATACTGTATAATTTATGTAGGATTGCTGTAATAGTCATTGTAAAATGGATGCTATATGTGAAATATAACAATTTTGCCATTTCCACTTTTACACATAAAATCATAGAGATACCTTTATTTTACTATGAAGTAAAAATATTTATTCCTGAAGTAGCATTCCATATAACAAATTTAATGAATGTGTTTTGTGGCGAGCATACATTGTTATGCCACAAATGTACAGTGAACTGAAGTGTAAATGAAAATTTTGTAAATAAATTGTAAAAATTTCCAGTTTCTCTAATTTATCTTATGGTGCTGTGCATTGTTTCTGGTAATATCCGGTTTAACATGGTAACTGGTGTGCTTGCTAGCAGAGATATTTATTACCCTCCTTTAAACATTTAACCCTTGGTTGAGACTTAAACTGTCAGTTAACCATTCCTCCACAAGTTATAATTAGTGCTGATATTACAGATGTGTTTATTATTAAACGTAATGCTGCCACGACTTTCTTGTGATGACTCCAGAGAATTCAGCTGGTATTTTTTGACCCTTCAATTGGCATATTAGACGGGGTCGAAAGGGGGTTGTCACCCCATACCCCATATATTTCAGGGCAAAAAAGTTTTCAGAGCAAATTGAATGTCCGTAATTGTGTGTCAATAAGGAAAAGTTTCAATGCAAATAACTTCCGCCTTTTGTGAAATACCATACGTCCATGGGCCAAGTGTAAAACGAAAAGGGTAAATGCTGTATGAGTGCCTGTGACAATGGACGAATATTGCATAATTTCTAGCCTTAACGTCTCTTGGTTCCGTTCGGTGTTTTATTCGTTGCAATTCCCCGTCTGCTACCGTACAGACCCGTAACAAAGCTGTCTAAGGTTGGAGGGTCGCTTTCCTGTTGGAATGGATGACAGGTACTAAATTTGGAATATTTGAATAAAGTTTCGAATGTGAACAACGTCCCGATTAGAAGAGGGTAGGGGTGAGTTGGATATTGTCTAAGCGGTTGATTAGATGCTTTGAATAATCTATGAACATTTTAACCCCTTTTCAGAGAGAAAAATGATTTTTTTTTTGTGGTGCAAAAACAAAAACCACTATGTCCTTAAGCAAACTGTAAGAAAAACATTGCGGTGAAAGGTTTTTTAACTATGATAGAATTTGAATAGTATCATTTAAGATAATTTACAATAATAATAATAATAATAATAATAATAATAATAATTTAAACTTATAATGCGCACATATCCATCCTGCAGGATGCTCAAGGCGCAAAGAAAGAAAAGTTACAGACAGTTACAGCAAATCAGGAAAAGCTAGTTTCATGATATGGGTCTTAAGCAGTCTTTTAGAAACTAAAATGTTGTTACAGGATTTCAGTTCAAGTGGGAGTGCATTCCAGAGGCGAGGAGCAATTACATGAAAAGATCTATCACCCCAAGAATGTTTAGCCCTCCGTCCTTGTAGAAGACACAAATTGCTTGAACGAAGATTCCTAAGTGGGGAGTAAAGATTAATTAGCTCAGAAATATAGACTGGAGCCAACCCGTTCAGTGATTTGTAAACAATGAGTAAAATTTTGTAAGTTATCCTGAATGAAACTAGAAGCCAATGAAGTTCGCAAAGTATTGGTGTTATGTGGCAAGATTTCCTCGACAATGTAACAATCCGTGCAGCAGTGTTTTGCGGGCGTTGAAGTCGATTGATCTGGGATTGTGGGAGACCAAACAAGAGTGAATTTCCGTTATCCAGCCGGGAAGTTATGAACGAGTGAACGATTTGTTCAGCAGCATCTCGATTTAAGAATTTCCTGATTTTCCCAATGTTACGAATATGACATGAAGATGAACGGATTACGTTGGAAATATGTGGCTCCATGGTCATGGCAGAATCAAAAGTAACCCCAAGACTTCTGGCTTGTGAGGCTGGAAAAATTTTTGAGTCACCTATTTTAATGTAGGGGATGCTGACTTTAGACAGCTGCTGACGGGATCCAAAAAGTAAAAATTCTGTTTTATCATCATTCAATTTAAGGAAATTTTGTTGCATCCATTTACAATTTACCAAGGTGAAAATTCTGTCAACGAAAAAAGGTGCCCCCCCCCCCCATAAAATGCAGTGCTGTAGTACTCGAGACCGGTCTCGAGTCACGATTTTAAGGACTCGGAAAGCGAGGACTCTGTCTCGTATAGTCCGGACTCCCGTCTCGGCTATAAACTTCCCGAGACTAGCACAGACGTGTTTACACTTGAAATCCGTCGCCACATAACATAAAACTGTTTTACCTTTTCCCTGCAGTTTCTGTTCAACTTGAAACGGTATCTACATCTTTGAAATATTCACTATCTAATTATAGAGAACCATTCCTTTTCGAGCACCTCGCGCGATTTTGTTTCTCCGTTTTCCTTCTGTGTACAAAAAAAAAAAAAACGAGGGAGGCTACGAGCAGTTTTCATCTGTTACATGATTACTATGATAGAAGGGTACTAGGTTTATATTTTTAGAGAGATCCTTTTGTCGAGATTGGCTTATGCTGTGATTGTGTTAGTTGGTTTCTTGACACTTTAACACTTGATGATTGATCTTATCACATGCAACTAAATTTGCAACTACCAAGTTTATTTGGGATGCATTGAGAACACTCGACCCGCGAGCCTTGTGTATATAGCCTGGAGAGAACACTGATCCAGCTCGCGAGACAATTCACTATTGCGATGTCATTAAACACTGATATTACAATCATTGTTATACCATTTATCCTGAGGTGTCGCTGGAAAGGGGGGAATTTTCCAATTTCTTCGCGATGTGTGAAATCCTCAATGGCGACCGTTCGCCCGACAATTTGCCTTTTTAAGTCAAGGAGAGCCATACAAACACAAATTTTTGGGCGCTTCGCTCCCTTTACAGTTTTCAAATTGCTCTTCGTTCATATTTTGCTCTCAGTAAGAAGTAAATAAACAGCACATCGGGTGCTTTCGTGTAGAAAGCAGTAAATTTTAGGCCTAAGCCTAAACGGCACACAAGGTGGAATTTGCAAAGTGCATGGGTCCTGCCTTACTTTGGAAGTATTTGCAGGTTTCTCCTGTAGTGGGAAATACCCTGCAGAACGAATGTCCTCCACCATGGCTAGCTACCTACAGTCTGAACGCCTGTACAATACAAGTATCGGGCAAGGTATAGCGTGACGAAATACCGGTATGTGGATATAACATAAAGCGTGAAAGTGGAAACTTAGGAAAGTGTGTGTGTGTGTGTGTGTGTGTGTGTGTGTGTGGTGAGGGGGGTAGGTGTTACGGAATGGGCCCTTTGACGGGAGGGCAATTGCAGGGAACGTAAAATTGAGTATCATACGGACAAAAAAGCCTGTCTTTCTTTAGTCATTCCAAAATCGGAGGGCGTTCTCTAGTCTGTAACTCCAGGCCTTTGTAACTCGAACGTTCATACCAGACCATCTGGAATAAGTTTTAAGAATGCACGGCATTTGAAACAACTGCGGTTACACCATATGCGCATTAAATTCTAGCAAAGAAATATATAACATGCACTTAGTGTTCACAAGTCAATGAAGTGAAGTTAACAACGTAAAAGGGAAAATGTCTGCTTATTCACGAGATATTTCACGGATACACCAAGGACAAGCGCAGATCTGGGCACACGCCAAGTGCGCCAAGTCTATTCAATTCAATTCAATTCATTTATTTTGTTTTATCACAACAATATATAAACATAGTGACAGATTATACAGTTAACAACAAATTAATAAAATGAGTGTTGTGAATGGAAGTACTCTTAAAAACCCTTCAGGGCTTAAAGACAAAAGTACTCCCAGAGAGAATAAACAGAATGTAAACAGAGAAAAACAAAAGGAACAATCCCTCCCATACCCCCCTCACCACACACCCACCATCCTATCGTCCCTCGCCTACAGCATTAATAGGTACTAATAAAATATTTTAGTAAACCTATCCTCAGAGATGCAACAGAAGGACTTAGCTGGTAATTTTGGGGCAGTGTATTCCAAGTCATAATAGATCTATACTTGAGACTTTTTTTAAAAGCATCTCTATCGACGAAAAGAGTATGAAGTTTGTGAGATTGTCTAGTTTGGTAGTTATGAACAGAATTGTTAACCGTATAGAAGGAAGAAAAGGAACTTGGAAGTAGCTTATTCAAACAGCGAAAGGTAAATATAACTAAACTCATATTAACTACATCATGAAATTTGAGTAAATTCAACGAGGCGAACAGACCACTGGTCTCGTCCCGTGGAGCAGAGCATGTGATATGTCTGACGGCCCTTTTTTGAAGAATGAAAAGTTTGTTTAGAATTGATTTAGTAGTACCGGACCAGATACTACAACAGTATGAGAGGTGAGGTAAGACTAGGCTTAAGTAAATTAACCTCAAAGCGCTTTGAGGTAAAGTAAATTTTAATTTTGATAAGATGCCTACGCCTTTTGAAATTTGTGCTGATATGTACTGTACATGATCTTTCCACGAGAGCTTATCGTCAATATAAACTCCTAAGAATTTAGTGCAATGAACTTTCAGAAGGGGCTTATTATTCATACTTATATTAAAGTTATAGTTATTTCTACCTTTGTTGAACACCATATAATTGGTTTTGTCAACATTCAATGATAATTTATTCGACACAAACCATTTGTAGAACCTACATAATTCATCATTTACGGTTTTCTCTAAGTTGCTGCCATTGTCTGTGAAGAAAATATTGGTGTCATCTGCAAAAAGTACCAAGGAACAAGACTCAGAAACGTTACATATATCATTAACATAGATAATGAAGAGTAAAGGTCCTAAAATGGACCCCTGAGGAACTCCACATGTTACTTTAAGGGATGTGGAATGCACATTATTAAAAGATGTGAACTGTTGCCTTGAAGTCAAGTAGCTTTTCATCCAGAGGTAAGCATTTCCTCTTATCCCATAATGTGATAACTTAAGAAGGAGTATATTATGATCTATGGTATCGAAAGCTTTTGAGAGGTCAAGAAACACACCAATTGAGTTTTGTTTACGTTGAATGGCAGAATAAAGTTTATCCACAGCGTCAGCTAGCGCCAACTCCGTAGAATGACCAGAGCGAAAACCATATTGACAATCACTTAAAATACTATGTTTTGTTACAGTCGGTTAAACATAAGTCTTTCCAAAATTTTCGGGAAACAAGGCAATATGGATATTGGACGATAATTACAGAAAATATCAACACTTCCTTTCTTAAAAACGGGAATAATCTTGGCTTTTTTCAAGAGATCAGGTAAAGTACCCGTCTCGAAGGATCTATTAAAAATATGGGTGAGCGGTTGTAAAATATAAGGAATGACCTCTAACACAATTTTTGGACGAATATTATCAAACCCAGCCGATTTTCTGGGATTAAGAGAGGCATAGGCAATTTTGGCAATTTCATGCTCGGTTGCTGGGAGAAGAAAGAGGGATGAAAGATTAGGACTGCCCAAGTAGCTATCATCAAAAGTCACTGGCGGAATCTTCTCTGCCAGAGAGGGCCCAAGGTTAACAAAAAATTTGTTAAACTCATCAGCAATGTCCCTTGAGCCGGTGATGTTATGATCCCCTTTTTTGAAAGTATCGGGAAGTGAGGACGTACTCTCACCCTTAAGAAACCCGTTGATTGTTTTCCAAGTTTCTTTGCAATCGTTTTTACAATCAGCAAACTTTTTGATGTAGAAATGTTTTTTCACAATTCTAATAATGTGGTTCAGTTTGTTTCTATACTTTCTATAATTGAGCCTGCACTGTTAAAAATATCTCTGTTCATGTACAGCAAATTTGCTGTCAATTGGGTTTCATACATGAACAACAAGCACTTGTCTATGTACAGAACCACCCTGTATTTTTACAGAACTTCATCTCTGTTCGTGTACAGCAAATTTGCTGTCAATTGGGTTTCATACATGAACAACAAGCACATGTCTATGTACAGGATGCTCCAGTTCAGGTACAGGACCACGCTGTTTTTTTACAGAACTGCACAGTACTTAACAGGATATCACATGTATGTCTACAGAAAATCTCCTGTTTATATACAGGGTAAGTTGTACTGCAACCGTAAAAGTCTGTATTTTTACACTCTTAACCACCTTGTATACAGCAAAGATTCAGTTCTTATACGGTGTATAAATACGTTGTATGTATCCAGTGACCTTGTTGTGTTTGTACAGAAACGTTTGTGCAGTTAACATGACCTGTCCATATTTTAACAGCATCCCTCTTAATGTAGACAAAACATTGTTGCTTTTATAGGCATAGGCCTATTTGTTCTGCTGCGACCTCACGTGAAAGCATGTTAAATCATGGTTTACCGTGGTAAATTTACAACAATTTACACCGCATGGTATATGCAGTAAATTTACCTTGGCTCTATATACCATAGTAATTCTTCCACTATTTACATGTGTCGATTGTGAGGTCTAGTCTCGGACTTAGAAGAAAACTAGAATACTTATAAGCATGTTTGCAGAGAAGAGAAGAGAAGCCACTCTTTCGGGAGAGGTTGGCGGCCCAAAGAGAGCCTTTGGTTTGTATAGCCTATCCAGATTTTCTTCAACGCCTGTACCGTGTACGGGTGTTTCTCTTGGGGCTTTCCGGTGCCGCCACCTTTCTTAATTCCTCCTTCTTGGCCGATGGCCTAGCAGAAGAAGTTTGTCCAACATCTTCTTGGTCTCTTTTCTTTTAAAGTTGATTCTTAGTACAATTTTGCACTGCCCTCCTTTTCAAGGAAGCGCTGACGTTGCTTTTTGGTCTGGCAAGATAATTGCTCACACCAGACTCTGCAAAGCCCCCTTCTCGTTCGAAGAATCGCCGTTCCATGACTCAGAGAATTTCTCAGAGCAGTTGAGGGAATTCGGAAGTCTGGGTGGGTTTCTGTGAATTCTCTCCTTTTTTGAAGAGGTTGTTCTCTGAACACAAGTTATTTTCTCTTCTTCTGAGTGTGGAGTCTTTGAGGGAGGCAGGTAGTCTCTATAGGCCTACGTTAGGCCAATCTGCACCGTACAATCGATATATTGAAACTGAGTACATGGCGTTGTTTATATTTATATATATACGCATTTTTGGACGTGAAAGAGAATACCATATATACTGAGCCCTGATTGGATGAACACCGAAAGCGGCAATTTGAGCTTGAGAGTTTTCAAACACATTTGTGCTAGTTTGCAGTTCTTTTCGACTGTTTTTAGGTGTTTAGAACCCCGCTTTTGTGGGATGAAAGGATGAACCAGTATTTTCTTTCGGTATACGTCGGAGATTCCGTCCTAAATCTCAGTGCTTCTAACGTGCGTCTCATTAATGATCATTAAAAATATTTTTGACACTGAATAATGAAAGCAGACTTAACAGTAGCACAATATAGTATACAAATTATCGCGTCTTCTCTGTGGAACATGCTTTGTAAGCTTGTGTGATATTTAATAACAAAAATACCACACACATTACAATTTACAATGGTAATATGTATAAATTTACGAAAATAAATTTACAGCGAATGTACAATTATACCCGTTTCTTATAATGGCCTCGAACTCGGTGGAGAATTATACTGTGAACCTTTAATTAGCTACAAGACATAGCGAGGCTCTATCTATTATCCTGCTGTATTGGCCTCAGTATCAGGGCTGCCACTCAAAATTTTCTCCTTCCCCTTGCAATGAACGGAATTTCACCTACAAAATTATTTTACAATCCACAAATAAGTTTAAGACACTGTGGAGTTGGTAATAGCTACCTCCAGTATATTGAACAGAACCTTCAGGTGTGTAAAAATTACTAAGGCTAGTAAGCCAAATGCGGTAGGAGAGAGAACGTCACCCTTTGAACTCACTGTGTGTATTATATTTATATTACAATCATAGAAATTAAAGTAAGGCCTTACTTTAATTTCTATGATCACAATATTTTCTTAAAAATGACATAGGCTAGTATTCAAATGACAAAAACAGATTTCATGGAAAATTTGCTCTTTGAGGAATAATTAAGTTGTTAAAATCAAGCCTGATAAACGTTTTAAAAAAGGAAGCAGAGTAGGCCTACAAAAAGTTTGTAGCAATTGTGCTTGTCACTTCAGGGTCAAAACCACTAAAAACGGACAATTAGCTGAAATGCATGTCGCACATGTTTGATGCAGAATTATTCCAAATTTGTAGAAGTATTTATCAATATCAATCATACGAGTGATAAAGCACATTCCGAGCTATTATGTCTGAAATTTGCAACTGCTTAAGTCAGCTATTCATAAATTTTATAGTTTTCTAACTTTCATGGAACGCGTCAAAATCATATGTCGCAAATCCATTATTTTTTATACTTTGGGTTGTCGCCCGAAATTTGAGAGCTCTTTCACGTTTGATTTATTTTAAAACACCAAACCTGTCGTATTTTTACGAGAGGAAAAAGCTTTCACACATGATACTTCTGTTTAAGTCAAATAATTTAAAATTGAAATATGTCGCAAATTTTCATGTAACATACGTTACCGGACCATATTATCCAATCAACAATCCTCTAATAACGGTTTACCTTCGATGAAGTTTCTTTCCTAAGGGTAGATTATATACTATTTATTTTCTAGGTGAACGATTATGCTTCCAGAATCTCTATTTTGAAGAAAACGATAAAAATTCTGCAGTGCATTTGACCGAATAGTTAAGGAATGTAACCTACGTTACCACTTCTTATACAATGACACAATCAAGTGGCTATGATCTGTTTGGCATACGTAAGCACTTGGTACCCTGAACTACGTTGAGCAAATTCAGTTGATTAGAGAACGTTCATCACAGGTGTTGAAGACCGCAAAGTCAAATTGAAATTTACGTGACTGAAACATACGTTACCATACAGTTAGCAATCATGATTAAATTGTATAATATAGTGTCCGATAATTAGAAGAAATAGTTGTCAAGTGCCACCACACTCTGAGGAATGTTAATGTAAAACAATATGGCGGGTAACGCTATATAGAGCACGTGCAACACGCCTGAAGCAAAGTGGGATATTATTTCACTTCAAGGTAAGATTTTTAATTGTTTAATAATGGCTTGAAAAATTGTATATCCAAGGTATTTAAGGACTTTTTGAAGGCACTAAATAGTACACATTATTTACAAAAAGAAGCAAAGTTGAAATTGAGGATTACGTTGTTCGTTAAGGCTAACGGTGAAGCATGCACTAACGTACTAAAATGTAACGTAGATTTCATCTGAATGTAACGTAGGTTTCGATAATTTCTTTTGTGCTTTACGGTAACTTTACGAAATGAATAATTGTCCTATGCAGGCAGTTGAAACTATTTAATGAGCAGAACAAACCTACGAATGTATAACCAAGCACATACACCCAAGTCGAAGGCTTGTGGCTTAAGACAAGACGTTAAGTTCTCATGGTAACGTAGGTTTCATGAAACCATCATATATTTAAAATTATTCTAAAATAGAAATTGCTGATAACCTGGGAAGTTCAATATTTTTTATAATTAATACAAGCACACTTTCACGCTGGTAATAATATTCTTTACCCTGAACTTCCTGATGACTTACCACTCCATTCCCAAGATGGTAACGTAGGTTACCAGATATGTATATGATAATGCCATTGCTTTTATTTCAAGATTTGATTGAGAGGTTTGAAAGAATATTGTAACAAACGAATATTTCTGTACATTCTTATTCCTTTAAGGTACCAATTAGTCAACATGGGTAAAACAAGAGCCCAAATTCAGGCCGATTACCGACAACGGAAGAAGCAAAAGTTGGGTCAAGCAGTCTTCCTGAAAGCAGAAAGCGAGCGACAAAAGAAGTACTACGTTCCTGTTGCTGCACTTACACAGCGACAGAAGAGAGAGCGACGGGAGAAAGTGAACATTAGGGTTCGAAAACACAGTGCTTTTATTAAAAAAATAAACGAGGGAGCAAAAAACTCTTTAGAAAGATTTAATGAAGATGGCAATTCTCGGGAAAACCCCAATCCAGATTTTGAAGAGGAAGAGTGTGACTCAGCTATTTCTGATGGGTCATCAGAGACTGCAGGCCCTAGTCAATCACAGCGTTCCCCTCTCCTTGTGAAGTTCCAGTTCAAGAAAAAAGTTTCAACTAGAAAAAGAACAAGTAGGGCCCTCAGCAAGGCACACAGGCATATTCAACAACTGCAGTTGAAACTTCAGTCGGCTGAAAGAAAAAATAAAACGCTAAGTAAACGTTACGAACGAGCTGTGAAGAAAATCCCTGTAGAGAAAACAGACGAACATAAAACGACCCCAAGATCAAAAACAGCCATTCAATTAAGAGATGCTGGTCTCTCTCCAAGGTCTGTTCCAAACAAAATTAAAAAGCAGCTCACATTCACGAACGTTGTTCTTGATGAAATTCGGGAAGCTTCACAACAAAATCGAAAAACAAATGAAAAAAGCGTACTCAACCAGATTGTTTCAGGAAGAGTACTGAAGAATTATAGACTGATACGTTATGCTAGCAAACAAACCGGATTGAAAAGACAAAACCTGACACGTGTTTGAAGTAAAAATGTGACACAGTGTCTTCAAAAACGCCATATTCGACGGTCATGGAACATGCTTCATGATGACGTGGTCAAATTTCTTTCACGGGATGACAATTCTCGTCTAATGCCGGGAAAAGGAGACGCATGTAAATCAGGAGAAGGTAAGGCCCAGATAAGAGTGTTGAATGACTACGTGGCCAATTTATACTTGAAGTATAAATCAGAGAATGTTGAGAAACGACGCGTTTCATTAACAGCATTTCAACGAATTCGGCGCTCCCAACGTCATATCAAGTTGGTACAATATGCATGTAGAAGCACCAGTTTATGTCAAAAACATCAGAACATGGCACTGAAATTGAAAGCCTTGAAAAGACTTGGTCTGGTAACGAAAGAAAACCCTGATGAGTTTATCAAGAATAACAACGAAGGTGCAATTAACAAAATGATGGATACACTGATGACAGAAAAAGTAGCGGATCTTGTCCACTATGAAGAGTGGGGGAGAGTATCTTCAGACCAAGGAAAGAAGAAAACAAAACTTAAAAGAGAAGTTTTGAAGAAAGATGAGTTTTCGGAGCTCTTCAAAACAGAAAGCGCCAACTTCCGGGACCACGTTGAGCGCGTTAAAGCGCAGTATGTTGCAATAAGAAAATGTAAAGAAAATTTAAATAAAGATGAATGCTTAGTACAAATGGACTTTGCCGAAAATTATACGTGCGTACCCTTAGAAGAAGTGCAAAGTGGATACTGGAACCAAGAGGGGGTCACCCTTCATCCCATGGTTATGTACTACCGTGACGAAAATCAAACTTTAAAGCATCATAGCTTTGTAGCAGTGTCCGATGACAAAAATCACAATGCTACTACCATATTTTCGATCGTCAAGGACCTTGTGCCGCGATTGGTGAAAATCGTACCTAGCCTGAAACGAGTCCATTACTGGACAGACAGTCCAACTGCGCAGTACAGAAACAAAACAATATTTTCACTTGTGAGTGACCATCATGAGCTGTTTAATGGGATATTTGCGTCCTGGAACTACTTTGAAGCCGGCCACGGAAAGGGGCCGTGTGACGGCATAGGAGGTACTGTGAAGAGACTTGCAGATGAAGCCGTGAAAAGGGAAGCTGTTGTGATACAGGATGCAAATGACTTTTACGCATGGGCATCTCAAGAACGAGAAGCCAGTGACATTGAATATGTTTTTGTCAGCAAAGACGATTGTGCCGCAAACGCTCAGGAAATCACCAAAAGGTGGCCTTCTGTGAAAGCAATAGCAGGCACTTTAAAATTGCACACAGTTGTTGGAGTAGGTGATCAAAAGCTGTTAATTCGTCATCTTTCTTGTTATTGTGATAAGTGTTCTATGCATCCAGAAGCCGACCATCAGGTATTAAACATGTGTGATGGGTGGGTGACTCATAATGTAATCCGCTGTGACTCTCACGCAGACCCCATTACCAATGTACTACTCTCAGCGAAGGGTACCACGCGTTTGTACTCCCCAGATGACTGGGTTGCAGCAGTGTACGATGACAACTGGTTCATAGGACAGGTTATTGAGGATGATGCAGAAGATGTGCACATAAATTTCATGACTGCAGGTAGTGGTAAGGTAAAGCAAAACACTTTCAAATGGCCCCTCATAAAGGATGAAATTTGGGTTCCATATGAACAAGTTCTTTGTCGTATTGATGCTCCTATGCCGCTTTCAAAGAGACTTTTTGGCATAACAAATGAGCAGGCTGCTTCTATAACAGAGAAACATCTGTTATTCAATAACACGCGCCAAAGGAGCATGTAGATTTAACTTTATTTTCAACTGAATTGTTAATTGCAAGATATTGATGCTTTATGACACGTTTGACTGAGTTAATTGTTACAAGTTGTTTAAAATTCTAAGACATCGTTGGTCCAGTTCTTTTAGACCACATAAATGTTAATACCGATTACATCGTTTCTAGTTTAAAAGAAAAAGAGTTGGTGCAGACTTCAGTCATAGGCCTACCTTTATTCCCGAACTAGATGCTTGAAAATTAAAGTGAATTTCAAACCTAGAAAATTATTACTCTGCACATATTATGTGAAACATACGTTACCGCTTCGCTGTACTCAACTATACTGTATCATGACAGAAGTTAGTTGTAAATATCTTAAGGTAAATGTTTACCCGTATGTGCATGTAAAACAATTCACTGATAAAACGTACATGTGTGTTTTTAAGTTGTGATATCTGGATATTCGGGTTTCGGAAAACTCATATTTAAAAGTAATTCTTTATAGAACCGTTTTGTTCTGTAAAGGGAATTCAAAGCTTTAATCGCTAGATGTTGAGATTGTATCGTGGACTTCACTTAATGCAAGTCAACAAAATGTTTTCAATGTTACAACTTTAGGCACCGTTTTACCTTTTGAGTATTGCTTTGGTGCGGTTACAATATTTGCAACTTACGTTACCATTTCACGTAACATACGTTACCAATGTTAATACTAACAGTGGTTTTCTAGTATAATCTCTATGGAAATTGTTTAACAACAGATGTTAAGAGGATCAGTTTGGGCAACTGGCCATCTATTGCTAAGGTACAATTATTCAAGCATCCAAAAGATATTTAAAACAATACAAAGTGGAGTTTGAGCGAATTTTTTCGAATTTGTGGTCGTAAGTATAAACAACGCTTTAAATGGCCGCGTGAAAGTAACATTAAAAAGTATGTTAACTTGAAATAATTCGTTTCACACAGTCTTTCAATCTGCCGTTAAACATTCTCAGCAATGTGCATCAAATTCATAAAAATAGCTTCGGGACTTAAAATCACGTAGTAACGTAGGTTTCATTGTTGTGGTTTACCTGTTAACATTCACTTGTGATAGAAAATAAAGTTCTCGAGATTACGTGCTCATATTTCACTGAATAAAAATTTGAAGTGTTTTCGTTGATTCTATAATGATTAGAACAAGTTTGCAACCATTTCATTTTTGCAAAATTCGGAAATCCCAATTGTCCACTTTTAGTGGTTTTGAGCCTTCAGGCCTCCAATTACACACTTTTCGCAATTCTCGAAGACCAAGGCTGCCATACCAGTTGACAAGGACAAAATAATCCTATGTACTCTCCACATTTGTAGTAGCACTGAAGCTTTACGTACGAGGTAGTCTAGTGTATATAGTAGTCTTAGGCTTTCTCTGCCCTAGATCATTAAAATCTCTGTTTGAGGGAGTTGATTCAAATGGCCCGGGCAGGGGCGTCCCTAAGGATCGATGAGTGTGGGGGGGGGGGTGCTGGACATTTTTTTCCCGACAAACGGGCTATATTTTCGACAAAAAATGCCTCAACGCCTGTGTCAAGAAAGTTTTTTTTTTCATTTTTGGACATTTAAAGGACCTTAGATGCAATTTGGTGCATCATTTTGGACAAAATTACTGCAAATTTCGATATTTTTTACAGAAGAGACAATAAGAGGTTTTCGTCCTTGGAAAGTGGGGGGGGGGGGCTGAAGCATACTTCCGCCCCCTCACAATTTTCGCTGATAGACTTTTGAATATATCTACCTCGGCAATGTGCGCGTACGGTTTACCTGCAATCCGACTGTGACCCGCGCGCGCACGGCGGGGGGTCCAGGGGATTCAAGGCGGGGGGGGGGGCAAAAATTGGTAGTAACTAATATTTAGAATAATATTCCATTGTTTAGGTGATTAGTGGTGTATTCCTTTAAGAAGAAACTGCATTTTTCTTAATTACGTTATTAGGTACATGTAGCCCATTACTCGTCAGGCCCGTAGCCAGAATAGCCAGTTTGAGGGGGCACATCGATGATGGAGTTTCACCGGCCTGGGGTGGGGTCTAAGGGGAGGGGTGTCCCCCTCCCCTTTGAAAATTTTTTGCCTATTTCAAGAACACTAGATGCAAAATGGTGGGAGATTTTCCATTTTTTCCTCCTATATTTGTATTCCAAAAAGGCTGGTCTCGAAAGAAATTTTTCCTCCTTCAGTGCAAGACCTTTTATTGAAAATTTTTTGAGGGACACGTGTCTCCTCTTGTCCCGTCCCTCGTAGCTACGTGCCTTCTACTCGTATAATTTAGAGAAAAGTCTGCTTGGTTTCCTCTTAAAGAATCGTCGCACAACGTCATCGGTATCAATATGGATTTTCCGGTAGGTAATCAGTAGCGCCAGGGCAGGGGTGGCGCCAGGATTTGCCCGACAGGGGGACTGGCCCGACAATTCTGTAGCCCCAAATAAAATATTTTTTTCTAACGAAGTCAGGAAACTGCAAAAGAAAGAGGCAATTTTTTCCCCACAGCCAGCAAAATTTCCCGACGGACGACACTTTGAAAATTTCTGGGGGGGGGGGGGTGAAGCACCCTCCCACACCCCCGGTTGTTCCTCCCCTGGGCCCGGGTAATGCTTCGGAGTGAGCTCTGATATTATGTACATTTTACACTGAAGGGTAAGTGTTGGTTATTGCTATATACTGCGCTTAAGTAGGATCTCCTTCTCATGAACATGACACTGTGTTGCTCTTGCCCACTGAAGTGCACTGTGAGGTACAGTAGCTTACATCCTTTGAACTGGACATTTTTTTTTTAAATTCCCCTACCCCCTTACGAAACCTCTGTTTTCTCCGCAGGTGCTACCTACTCCCTACAATTTGCCAAAATCCCCCACGTTAGGGGTTCCCCCTACGCGTGGCAACCTTGCTAAGTATACTAGCCTAAAAGGTAACAATTAAGCCAAAATATATAGGCACGGTGGCAACGCAAGACGTGTGACGTCAGTGCAAAGGTTGTCTAGTCAGGGTCGCCCTGCCGCGAGGGAGCATACGTGTAACCTTTGGTCAGTTTTCACTTGTACAGTCCGTATCTCCCACTAGATCATGGAGTAAAAAGCGTAGCCCTCGGAGCCGTGCCTATCTGTTTTTTGTCGATTTATGGGGAACGTGACCTTGTAATTACACCCCACAAAATTAACTTAACACGGAACGATGTACTGTGTCAGCGTTCGCCCTTTGCTTAATTCCTATGTGTAGGCCGCACTTGTGCCTATATAGACCTATGCATTGATGACAGTCGTCGATTGGCAAATAAACAGCTTTAAGCTACCCTATATTTCGACAGGATGGTTAATGTAGCGTAATCAGTCACTCCGGCATTCCCACTGTAAATAGCCTATCTAAACTTTTAGCCTATGGAAAGATTGTTGTCATTACAGTAAACTGCAACTCAGTTCCAGTCCTGCTATACGAAACCTGCATCGAAATAAATGAGTCTTCCTAGAACCTTCGTCGGAATGCATTGATCAGTCTAAGCACGGTACTCATCTAATGTCGTTTGTAGACCAGTTAAATGCATTATCTCCCATTGACCACAGCTATCCACCTCTTGAATACCTTAGAGCTTCCCGGAGGCTTAGCCCCATGAACCCCCCACCAGAACGTCCGGCTCCTATGACCCAAATCGGCCCTTCGCCGCCAAGGGGGAATGCTTCATTCTTTGGTACCTTTTTGTCATTTCAACCCAAGTTAATACTAGTATATACTACCCTCATCATCGTACAAATCGTTGGCTATATAGTGTGCCACTACAGCTGCGTCGAAAAAGTTCCCTTTGTGGCAAATAAGAATTGAGAAACATGAAGGAAAACAATAACACTTATCCAACGGTGCCGCATATTTCTGTGTTTAATTTAATCCTAACAAAGTGCTCAAACAATTGATTCACAATGCACTCAACAGACAGAGTATTTTCGTCGTATTTACCAGCACGAACGAGTCTATAATAGCTGCAGCCTTATATAGATATGTAACCGAAACCTACAGTAAATATTTCTCGCATGCTGTAAGGTACATAAAATTGATGGAGTAACATAAACTTAGCTATGGCCCCACAAACGCTTACACTTTGATGTTTTTTTTTTTTCTAAGGTCCACAAGCTGATGATGTATGCATTAAAAGGAACTGTTTCACGGGGAACATAAAATTATTATAATTAAGTTCGAATTGGAAAATATTCTCCAACCTCAAGTTCGATCGCAACTTTGTTCCCAGATACATAATTCACCTATTTCGAGACAGAGTTATAGTGCGGCATATTAACGGTAACTATACTGTCTTCCTCGACATAACATTATTGGAATTTTACAATTTCTTTGCAACAAATGTTCCTGTTACAAGTTTGTGTCTTAACAAGAAGTTTTGTTTTTGAACAGAAAATCTATTTATATTCTGCAAACATTAAATTTCTGTTTTTCGGTAGTATTTTTTTGTAAGGAGACGTAAAAGTACTGTAAATTTACAACCATTGCTGGTATCGTATGCTTCGGCTACAAGTTTGTTTCTCTACAGAAAGCAAATGTTTTTGAACGGACTTTCAATGACAATTGAAAAAACATACATAATTGTAAATGTACAAAAATTCACTTATAATGGGACATAAAGTTATTGTAAATGTACAATTTTTCTAAAATAATATGCAGTTTTTTCAAGTTTGTTTTTTAACAGAAAATTCCTGTTTTTAAACTGAAGTTGCCTGACATTACATGAAACATTCATCTTTTGTAGAAGTACAACAATTTCCCTGTAAAAGGACATAAATTTATTGTAATTTTACAATTATTTTTAACAGTGTGTTTTCTGGAGTTGGGGCTTTCAAGTATCTTCTGTACAATTTTTCCTTACTTCTTATCGATTTTAATATACCAGGAGTGATCCATGGGACACTGCTTTTTTTACTCCTTTTATTCCTTATTTTTACAAATGGAAAACAAACGTCATGCGTTTTCTTGAACGTATCATGAAACTTATTAAAGGCAACATTAGCATCATTTTCTTCAAGAACATGATTCCAGTTCATACTGCCATACTGGCCATACTACGGACAAATGTATTTATATTACTAGTAGAAAAATTTTGGATCATTTTGCCATGGTCCTCGTTCATATTCACACCTATTCTAGTGCTTATGAATATGGGAAAATGATCACTGATATCAGTGGGTAGGATTCCCGTCGATACGATTTTAACTTCATTGCACAAAGCGACATTAGTGAAGATGTTGTCAATCAGTGAGGCAGAATGATCAGTAATACGAGTAGGTCTAGTAATAGTGGGATAAAACCCACATGAGGACACAGTATTCAGAAAGTCTGAAGATCCACTGCTAAGAAGATCAATATTGTAATCGCCTAAGATAAAACAGTGCTTCTTTTCGTTTGAAATTTTAGAAAGTGTGTCATAAAGATAATCATTAAATGATGACATATTCCCGCTAGGAGGTCGGTATACAACACCTACAACAACTTTCGTTCCACAATGAGGAATACTTAGTTCAATAAATAAGCTTTCGATATTGTTGTTGAAAATTGATAGGTCAGTACGTTCAACATACTTATACTTCTGTCGGACAAAGAGACACACGCCCCCACCTCGTCTGTTCAGACGATGATTCTCAACCAATGAATAATTATCAAGGCGAATTAGAGGTGAAATATTATCAGTCAACCAGGTTTCAGTGAAACCTATTACAGAAAAATTATGGTTAAGTAAGGAAAGATAATCAAGAGTTTTGTCCAAGTTTCTGTTTAGACTTCGACAATTTAAGTGAAACAAATCAAAATTGCTGTCACTAGATAGAGCGTTAAAGTCGTCAGTTGCATAATAATCACAGTCATCTGGCATACGTTCAAGCTTATCAGTGAAAGTGCATATATTGCTTAAAAAATTCTGACTTTTGTCTATTGATAAAAATGATTTTAAACTGTCAGATGTTTCAACATCACTGGCTTGAAAGAAAGGGAGAGCTTTCTGTAAACAACCAGGACATAACCAAGAAGAGTGCACAGAATCTTTACAAGACATATGCGCCAAGTGTGAACAGGAACGACACTGAATTGTACTTAACATGTCGTAGATACCCCTATTACATAATGGACAGACGGGGATTTCAGAAGTCATAGCCTTAGAAACCCACAATACAAAAGAACAAGAAGAGAACAAGGAAAGAAAAAGAAGAAGAAGAAAAAAAAAAGAACCTTGTGTAAAAAGAAAAGAGAAGTTACTTCAAGAATACGAGTTACAAGAAAATCAGATTACAAAGCCTAAGTATAGTTCACCAGACATAGCAATGGATTGCTGTAAGCTTTAAGTTTTGAATAATGCAAGGTTTTGAGTGATGACTTACTGCAGCTGGGTACCGGTGATGAATTTAATAAAGAGTGTGTTATTCAAGAGCGTCGACCCACGATTTGCCTCTTTGTAGATCCAGGATAGGACAAATTAAAGCTACATGGTTAAATTGGTGCCAAGAAAAATCATTTTGCATATTTATCCAGGTCTCCCAAATCCTTAATTCTTCTTACTACTTTATCTTCATCCTTTATAAAATGTGCGAATATTTTGCCGTCCTTCCACCATCCATTGTCCGTCCCACTGTGCTGCTGGGTAGCCTTCAAAAGCTGCTGGTGTTGGTATGTTAGGTCTTCCTTAACGACAGTTTTTGAGCCCTTCAGCTTTCTGCGATTTTGTATAAATTGAGACCTAATTTTATAGCTCATGAATTTGACAATAATACCGCGATGTCTGCCTTCGGTAGGTCGTCCCACTCTATGAGAACGCTCAATATCGTCGGAGGTAATGCTCGTAATACCTACAATCTTGGACAAAACTCGTTGGGACACCCCCGCTCCCCTTCACAAAGTTGACCATTTTCACGGCATACAGTCATTCTCTCTGCGCAACTTTGGAAGGGGGAGCGGGGGCTTCATGTAAACCTGGGAACGGAGATTCAAGAATATTATGACAAAGCGTCCCAACAGTTTTGTCCAAGATTGTCTGAGAAATTCGAGAAGTTAGAACTGCTCGCGGCCCACGGTAGAAAGTGTTGCTTTGCGTTGCATTGATTCGCAAAAGGGTAGGTGTCTTTTCTTTAGGTATAAGAGAGCAGTAAGAGAGAATAATCAGCATACTCTGAGTCCATATTGAAGTTCTTGTTAATATAATACTATTAAAGCTAAAAGCATTAGGAAGGTAGCTAAATAAGTTCAAAGCGTCCTCTCGTTCAGGAAGACATTTTCAATAGTCACGTATTTTGGGCTCACACGGTCTGAACAGGTACCAAATGAAAAGAACATTCAGCGGAAGTACGTTTTGTATCCTGCCTATTACTTTATATTAAAGTAATTTACCAGAAATAAGTTAAAAAGTACTTGAATGTATATTCGTTTCACCTTTATAACGCAGTAACTTTCATTTGAGTAGCTGAAACTGTACAGAAAATATGCCATACATGCTAATTTGACGAGACCAGGGGTTAAGGCTAAGTTAGCCAAACGGTCTACCATTTGTTTTGAGAGCAAATTTGAAAGCAAAATGTAAAGAAATTGAGTCGGCTAAAAGAGGGCATAATAGATACGTCATCAGCTTCATGTAACATGAAAAAATGTTGTCATAGGCATCAAATTCCCTTCAAAATATGTCTAAAACCAGCCCTAACTAACGATCTACCATCGTTATAATAAAAAGCTTGGCTTGCAGTTCTGCTTTTAACATTTCATGGTAGATCGTGGCGCTCTTTCAGTTAAAATCTTGCCTTCTTACCACTAGTTTGCAATAGCAGTGAGACTCTTCGATGTATCTGTGAAAGAAATTGTTTTGTTTTCCGTCTTACAACTTAAGAAGAGTTGTCATCCTCCTTTTAATTTGCTAAAAAATGCAACGCATATGGCTGCCATAGACATCGTTACGGAACGTAAACATTTCTGCCTGGCATTCCTGCGAATACCTGAAACAGTCTATCCATTATGATCTCACCAACCAACAATAAATCAGTGTAAACAAATAAACAAAACAACAAATTAAAACAATTTTAAATTATACTTTCATTTGGCTAAAATGCTCAGGCCTATAAGCCTCTGAAAAGTGTACTGAATACAGCTGCTCGGAAAATTAACCATTTTTCTATTGAATTTGTTCTCGTAAATCGCCCACTTAAAACTCAGACAATCTTGGACAAAACTCGTTGGGACACCCCCGCTCCCCTTCACAAAGTTGACCATTTTCACGGCATACAGTCATTCTCTCTGCGCAACTTTGGAAGGGGGAGCGGGGGCTTCATGTAAACCTGGGAACGGAGATTCAAGAATATTATGACAAAGCGTCCCAACAGTTTTGTCCAAGATTGTCTGAGAAATTCGAGAAGTTAGAACTGCTCGCGGCCCACGGTAGAAAGTGTTGCTTTGCGTTGCATTGATTCGCAAAAGGGTAGGTGTCTTTTCTTTAGGTATAAGAGAGCAGTAAGAGAGAATAATCAGCATACTCTGAGTCCATATTGAAGTTCTTGTTAATATAATACTATTAAAGCTAAAAGCATTAGGAAGGTAGCTAAATAAGTTCAAAGCGTCCTCTCGTTCAGGAAGACATTTTCAATAGTCACGTATTTTGGGCTCACACGGTCTGAACAGGTACCAAATGAAAAGAACATTCAGCGGAAGTACGTTTTGTATCCTGCCTATTACTTTATATTAAAGTAATTTACCAGAAATAAGTTAAAAAGTACTTGAATGTATATTCGTTTCACCTTTATAACGCAGTAACTTTCATTTGAGTAGCTGAAACTGTACAGAAAATATGCCATACATGCTAATTTGACGAGACCAGGGGTTAAGGCTAAGTTAGCCAAACGGTCTACCATTTGTTTTGAGAGCAAATTTGAAAGCAAAATGTAAAGAAATTGAGTCGGCTAAAAGAGGGCATAATAGATACGTCATCAGCTTCATGTAACATGAAAAAATGTTGTCATAGGCATCAAATTCCCTTCAAAATATGTCTAAAACCAGCCCTAACTAACGATCTACCATCGTTATAATAAAAAGCTTGGCTTGCAGTTCTGCTTTTAACATTTCATGGTAGATCGTGGCGCTCTTTCAGTTAAAATCTTGCCTTCTTACCACTAGTTTGCAATAGCAGTGAGACTCTTCGATGTATCTGTGAAAGAAATTGTTTTGTTTTCCGTCTTACAACTTAAGAAGAGTTGTCATCCTCCTTTTAATTTGCTAAAAAATGCAACGCATATGGCTGCCATAGACATCGTTACGGAACGTAAACATTTCTGCCTGGCATTCCTGCGAATACCTGAAACAGTCTATCCATTATGATCTCACCAACCAACAATAAATCAGTGTAAACAAATAAACAAAACAACAAATTAAAACAATTTTAAATTATACTTTCATTTGGCTAAAATGCTCAGGCCTATAAGCCTCTGAAAAGTGTACTGAATACAGCTGCTCGGAAAATTAACCATTTTTCTATTGAATTTGTTCTCGTAAATCGCCCACTTAAAACTCAGACAATCTTGGACAAAACTCGTTGGGACACCCCCGCTCCCCTTCACAAAGTTGACCATTTTCACGGCATACAGTCATTCTCTCTGCGCAACTTTGGAAGGGGGAGCGGGGGCTTCATGTAAACCTGGGAACGGAGATTCAAGAATATTATGACAAAGCGTCCCAACAGTTTTGTCCAAGATTGTCTGAGAAATTCGAGAAGTTAGAACTGCTCGCGGCCCACGGTAGAAAGTGTTGCTTTGCGTTGCATTGATTCGCAAAAGGGTAGGTGTCTTTTCTTTAGGTATAAGAGAGCAGTAAGAGAGAATAATCAGCATACTCTGAGTCCATATTGAAGTTCTTGTTAATATAATACTATTAAAGCTAAAAGCATTAGGAAGGTAGCTAAATAAGTTCAAAGCGTCCTCTCGTTCAGGAAGACATTTTCAATAGTCACGTATTTTGGGCTCACACGGTCTGAACAGGTACCAAATGAAAAGAACATTCAGCGGAAGTACGTTTTGTATCCTGCCTATTACTTTATATTAAAGTAATTTACCAGAAATAAGTTAAAAAGTACTTGAATGTATATTCGTTTCACCTTTATAACGCAGTAACTTTCATTTGAGTAGCTGAAACTGTACAGAAAATATGCCATACATGCTAATTTGACGAGACCAGGGGTTAAGGCTAAGTTAGCCAAACGGTCTACCATTTGTTTTGAGAGCAAATTTGAAAGCAAAATGTAAAGAAATTGAGTCGGCTAAAAGAGGGCATAATAGATACGTCATCAGCTTCATGTAACATGAAAAAATGTTGTCATAGGCATCAAATTCCCTTCAAAATATGTCTAAAACCAGCCCTAACTAACGATCTACCATCGTTATAATAAAAAGCTTGGCTTGCAGTTCTGCTTTTAACATTTCATGGTAGATCGTGGCGCTCTTTCAGTTAAAATCTTGCCTTCTTACCACTAGTTTGCAATAGCAGTGAGACTCTTCGATGTATCTGTGAAAGAAATTGTTTTGTTTTCCGTCTTACAACTTAAGAAGAGTTGTCATCCTCCTTTTAATTTGCTAAAAAATGCAACGCATATGGCTGCCATAGACATCGTTACGGAACGTAAACATTTCTGCCTGGCATTCCTGCGAATACCTGAAACAGTCTATCCATTATGATCTCACCAACCAACAATAAATCAGTGTAAACAAATAAACAAAACAACAAATTAAAACAATTTTAAATTATACTTTCATTTGGCTAAAATGCTCAGGCCTATAAGCCTCTGAAAAGTGTACTGAATACAGCTGCTCGGAAAATTAACCATTTTTCTATTGAATTTGTTCTCGTAAATCGCCCACTTAAAACTCAGACAATCTTGGACAAAACTCGTTGGGACACCCCCGCTCCCCTTCACAAAGTTGACCATTTTCACGGCATACAGTCATTCTCTCTGCGCAACTTTGGAAGGGGGAGCGGGGGCTTCATGTAAACCTGGGAACGGAGATTCAAGAATATTATGACAAAGCGTCCCAACAGTTTTGTCCAAGATTGTCTGAGAAATTCGAGAAGTTAGAACTGCTCGCGGCCCACGGTAGAAAGTGTTGCTTTGCGTTGCATTGATTCGCAAAAGGGTAGGTGTCTTTTCTTTAGGTATAAGAGAGCAGTAAGAGAGAATAATCAGCATACTCTGAGTCCATATTGAAGTTCTTGTTAATATAATACTATTAAAGCTAAAAGCATTAGGAAGGTAGCTAAATAAGTTCAAAGCGTCCTCTCGTTCAGGAAGACATTTTCAATAGTCACGTATTTTGGGCTCACACGGTCTGAACAGGTACCAAATGAAAAGAACATTCAGCGGAAGTACGTTTTGTATCCTGCCTATTACTTTATATTAAAGTAATTTACCAGAAATAAGTTAAAAAGTACTTGAATGTATATTCGTTTCACCTTTATAACGCAGTAACTTTCATTTGAGTAGCTGAAACTGTACAGAAAATATGCCATACATGCTAATTTGACGAGACCAGGGGTTAAGGCTAAGTTAGCCAAACGGTCTACCATTTGTTTTGAGAGCAAATTTGAAAGCAAAATGTAAAGAAATTGAGTCGGCTAAAAGAGGGCATAATAGATACGTCATCAGCTTCATGTAACATGAAAAAATGTTGTCATAGGCATCAAATTCCCTTCAAAATATGTCTAAAACCAGCCCTAACTAACGATCTACCATCGTTATAATAAAAAGCTTGGCTTGCAGTTCTGCTTTTAACATTTCATGGTAGATCGTGGCGCTCTTTCAGTTAAAATCTTGCCTTCTTACCACTAGTTTGCAATAGCAGTGAGACTCTTCGATGTATCTGTGAAAGAAATTGTTTTGTTTTCCGTCTTACAACTTAAGAAGAGTTGTCATCCTCCTTTTAATTTGCTAAAAAATGCAACGCATATGGCTGCCATAGACATCGTTACGGAACGTAAACATTTCTGCCTGGCATTCCTGCGAATACCTGAAACAGTCTATCCATTATGATCTCACCAACCAACAATAAATCAGTGTAAACAAATAAACAAAACAACAAATTAAAACAATTTTAAATTATACTTTCATTTGGCTAAAATGCTCAGGCCTATAAGCCTCTGAAAAGTGTACTGAATACAGCTGCTCGGAAAATTAACCATTTTTCTATTGAATTTGTTCTCGTAAATCGCCCACTTAAAACTCAGACAATCTTGGACAAAACTCGTTGGGACACCCCCGCTCCCCTTCACAAAGTTGACCATTTTCACGGCATACAGTCATTCTCTCTGCGCAACTTTGGAAGGGGGAGCGGGGGCTTCATGTAAACCTGGGAACGGAGATTCAAGAATATTATGACAAAGCGTCCCAACAGTTTTGTCCAAGATTGTCTGAGAAATTCGAGAAGTTAGAACTGCTCGCGGCCCACGGTAGAAAGTGTTGCTTTGCGTTGCATTGATTCGCAAAAGGGTAGGTGTCTTTTCTTTAGGTATAAGAGAGCAGTAAGAGAGAATAATCAGCATACTCTGAGTCCATATTGAAGTTCTTGTTAATATAATACTATTAAAGCTAAAAGCATTAGGAAGGTAGCTAAATAAGTTCAAAGCGTCCTCTCGTTCAGGAAGACATTTTCAATAGTCACGTATTTTGGGCTCACACGGTCTGAACAGGTACCAAATGAAAAGAACATTCAGCGGAAGTACGTTTTGTATCCTGCCTATTACTTTATATTAAAGTAATTTACCAGAAATAAGTTAAAAAGTACTTGAATGTATATTCGTTTCACCTTTATAACGCAGTAACTTTCATTTGAGTAGCTGAAACTGTACAGAAAATATGCCATACATGCTAATTTGACGAGACCAGGGGTTAAGGCTAAGTTAGCCAAACGGTCTACCATTTGTTTTGAGAGCAAATTTGAAAGCAAAATGTAAAGAAATTGAGTCGGCTAAAAGAGGGCATAATAGATACGTCATCAGCTTCATGTAACATGAAAAAATGTTGTCATAGGCATCAAATTCCCTTCAAAATATGTCTAAAACCAGCCCTAACTAACGATCTACCATCGTTATAATAAAAAGCTTGGCTTGCAGTTCTGCTTTTAACATTTCATGGTAGATCGTGGCGCTCTTTCAGTTAAAATCTTGCCTTCTTACCACTAGTTTGCAATAGCAGTGAGACTCTTCGATGTATCTGTGAAAGAAATTGTTTTGTTTTCCGTCTTACAACTTAAGAAGAGTTGTCATCCTCCTTTTAATTTGCTAAAAAATGCAACGCATATGGCTGCCATAGACATCGTTACGGAACGTAAACATTTCTGCCTGGCATTCCTGCGAATACCTGAAACAGTCTATCCATTATGATCTCACCAACCAACAATAAATCAGTGTAAACAAATAAACAAAACAACAAATTAAAACAATTTTAAATTATACTTTCATTTGGCTAAAATGCTCAGGCCTATAAGCCTCTGAAAAGTGTACTGAATACAGCTGCTCGGAAAATTAACCATTTTTCTATTGAATTTGTTCTCGTAAATCGCCCACTTAAAACTCAGACAATCTTGGACAAAACTCGTTGGGACACCCCCGCTCCCCTTCACAAAGTTGACCATTTTCACGGCATACAGTCATTCTCTCTGCGCAACTTTGGAAGGGGGAGCGGGGGCTTCATGTAAACCTGGGAACGGAGATTCAAGAATATTATGACAAAGCGTCCCAACAGTTTTGTCCAAGATTGTCTGAGAAATTCGAGAAGTTAGAACTGCTCGCGGCCCACGGTAGAAAGTGTTGCTTTGCGTTGCATTGATTCGCAAAAGGGTAGGTGTCTTTTCTTTAGGTATAAGAGAGCAGTAAGAGAGAATAATCAGCATACTCTGAGTCCATATTGAAGTTCTTGTTAATATAATACTATTAAAGCTAAAAGCATTAGGAAGGTAGCTAAATAAGTTCAAAGCGTCCTCTCGTTCAGGAAGACATTTTCAATAGTCACGTATTTTGGGCTCACACGGTCTGAACAGGTACCAAATGAAAAGAACATTCAGCGGAAGTACGTTTTGTATCCTGCCTATTACTTTATATTAAAGTAATTTACCAGAAATAAGTTAAAAAGTACTTGAATGTATATTCGTTTCACCTTTATAACGCAGTAACTTTCATTTGAGTAGCTGAAACTGTACAGAAAATATGCCATACATGCTAATTTGACGAGACCAGGGGTTAAGGCTAAGTTAGCCAAACGGTCTACCATTTGTTTTGAGAGCAAATTTGAAAGCAAAATGTAAAGAAATTGAGTCGGCTAAAAGAGGGCATAATAGATACGTCATCAGCTTCATGTAACATGAAAAAATGTTGTCATAGGCATCAAATTCCCTTCAAAATATGTCTAAAACCAGCCCTAACTAACGATCTACCATCGTTATAATAAAAAGCTTGGCTTGCAGTTCTGCTTTTAACATTTCATGGTAGATCGTGGCGCTCTTTCAGTTAAAATCTTGCCTTCTTACCACTAGTTTGCAATAGCAGTGAGACTCTTCGATGTATCTGTGAAAGAAATTGTTTTGTTTTCCGTCTTACAACTTAAGAAGAGTTGTCATCCTCCTTTTAATTTGCTAAAAAATGCAACGCATATGGCTGCCATAGACATCGTTACGGAACGTAAACATTTCTGCCTGGCATTCCTGCGAATACCTGAAACAGTCTATCCATTATGATCTCACCAACCAACAATAAATCAGTGTAAACAAATAAACAAAACAACAAATTAAAACAATTTTAAATTATACTTTCATTTGGCTAAAATGCTCAGGCCTATAAGCCTCTGAAAAGTGTACTGAATACAGCTGCTCGGAAAATTAACCATTTTTCTATTGAATTTGTTCTCGTAAATCGCCCACTTAAAACTCAGACAATCTTGGACAAAACTCGTTGGGACACCCCCGCTCCCCTTCACAAAGTTGACCATTTTCACGGCATACAGTCATTCTCTCTGCGCAACTTTGGAAGGGGGAGCGGGGGCTTCATGTAAACCTGGGAACGGAGATTCAAGAATATTATGACAAAGCGTCCCAACAGTTTTGTCCAAGATTGTAGTTTCTGATTAGCTAAGTTAATGATGATCTCTTCTGGGTTCTCCCCCTGTCTTTCCTCCACACCAAACACTCTGATACAGTTACGCCTGGAGTATTGCTCGAGCTCATTTATGTCATCATGACTCTTCTTCAGTGTGGATTTCATTTCCTTAATATCCTCAGCATATCGTTTAAGTTCACTTTCCTTTGACTCTAGCTTCTCCTCGAGATCAAAAATTCTTGCCTCCTGTCTTTCTTGGTCCTCTGTAATTTGAGTTAGTTTCCTCTTGATGGCTTTCTCAATACAAGTTTGCAGTAATCAATGATTTAAAGTTCTCGTTTTCGGTTAATTCTTTGAGAATTTCCGCAACCAGCTCATCAGATCTTGGTGATGCCTTTGATTTCTCCTGCTTCTTCGGCGGCATGGTGTCGGTACAGCTACAGCACGTTTAATTTCAGGTTAATAAAAGGCTAAAGGCACATCATATTACTTTAAGTATTCAGGTGTCGTTGTCGCGGTTTATAGTGACTTAGGCTAGTAGCCTAACCTGAGGTTTCAAGATCATAACAGCAGATTGTAGAAGATGGTGAATTTTACTGGCGAACGTTTGTCACGTTGATCATAAATCACGATATGATGATTTCTCGTATTTCTTGTAACTTCACGAACGGTTTTACATGGTGAAAGTGGAAGATACTTCCTTCCCTCTTAGAAGAACTCCCTCTTAGAAGAACGTTACTGAAACTTCCAAGTTCCTTAAGATGTTTTCTTCATTGTTGTTTTCTTCATTGTTGAGCAATTCCTTGCATACATTTCTTTACCTTCACCTTTTTGTTTACCGTGCAAACAGTACCGTGTTTCAATAAAGGGTGTTTCTTAAATTTACAGTCAGGTACAGAAAATAGTTCAGATGACGTCAAATCTTTTCCGAACTTTTTAAGTTTGCCATTACCCACTACCGTAATTGAATTATTCCGTTCATATTCCATCAAATGCACAAGCAAGAATACTGTTGTTTCAAAGAAGAGTTATCGTGGAAATTCACTAGTCCTACTTATGTAAGATTTTTTAGAACAAACCAATTAAAAATGGTTAACATATAAAAGTCGAGTAACCTGTAACTCGTATACAGAGCGGCTAATCTGTGCGAACCAAATCCCGTCTTCTCTAAAGTATATGGGATACAATTACTAACTTTCCTTTGAACGTGTAAAACCAATCCTAAAAAATACGACGAACATCAAGATTCGAAAAAAAAAAATAAAAGAAGCTTGTCATTTATCTATTTACTGAACAAACTTGTCCTAATCCAAGACACATCGCAATTACTAATCGCTCTGTTTTCTTATTCCCGATCTTTGCTGCCAGTGCAAAAATTCCAATTTTCCTTTCCTCTCATATACTTCCTGTGATAGCTGAATGCTAAAGAGAGCACTCTTTGAAGATAATCTGGCCTAAAGCCCTCGTCAATATACCTTTTATAAAGTATGGGCTTGATCCCGGTGTAACGAGAGAACATCTGCTCCTCAAAGTGGCCCATGGTGAGACAGCCACAGAAGGTCCCAATTTAGTGCCCATAGCTACTCCTTTAATTTGGGGGAAAAACGACCATTGAACTGAAAGCAATTTTGTGTGAGGACCAGTTCTGTCACGCAAAGAAAGGTGGTGGTAGGGATCGATACGATTTTTTCACGCGATCTGTCGTACGCAACCATCGCGTGCAACAAATCGTTTCGTGTGAATGGATTTTCACGCAACCTTGCGTCGCGCACGACTTGTCGCGCCAATTTAAGCAAAATTCGTGGCCCACAAAGTTGTTGCGTGTGAACGACTTGTCTTTGGTTGCGCGCGACTTTGTAAGCATTGCAAGAGATCGTTCCAAGTTCACCATTTCTGCGTTCAAACGATACGACAAAGGTGCGCGATTTTATTCAATGTGATGCAATGGATGACGAAAAAGTCGTCGTATGAGCCAGTGTATTTATAGGTCCAGCCCCACATTAATGAACAGTCTTTTGTTTTACTTTAAACTTTACAACCAATTTTCTCCTCAACAATCCCATGCGCATCGGAATGTGATTGCATGCGAGGCATGAGAAAATTACAAAGTTTACATTCCCCATGGAGAAGTCCTACCCCATTTAACTTCAAGGTCAACACAGCAGACTGGAAAAAATTAAGGAAACAAAGCATTCCTTATCAATGTGAGGAAATTATATAACCTTTTCTTGCAAGGGCGCAGATCCATCTCCAAAGGTGTGTGTGTGGGGGGGGGGGACTTTTCACCATTTGTGAATCGCCGTCCCGGGAGGGGTTTTAGGGGTGGGGGTGTCCCCCTCCATTTTGAAAAAAAAGGAAATTTGAAGGTGTCTATATGGCAAATGGTGCCATATTTGGGAGCAATTTAGCTTTTAAAATGTAGTGTCAATTCGTAATCTATGTTATATTATTGAAAAAGTGGGGGGACTTTTTGGAGATGTCCCCCCTTCCAAAAAAAGTGAGGTGGACGAGTCCCCCGTCCCCCCATGATCCACGCCCATGTTTACTTGTTTCAAGCTCACTTTGGGTCACAAATGTAATAACTTCATTTGCTAATATCTCGAGTAATACACGTCCGGTTTGAATGGAAGTTTTACCAAATTGCGTAGATTTAGTTCCTCTTTCACTTATGAAAATTA
Organism: Holothuria leucospilota; assembly: GCA_029531755.1. Lineage (NCBI taxonomy): Eukaryota > Metazoa > Echinodermata > Holothuroidea > Aspidochirotida > Holothuriidae > Holothuria > Holothuria leucospilota. The sequence goes on from CM055970.1 coordinate 3,626,495, forward strand.
ATTTTTTGCTTAGACCCTTCCCACATTTCCTGAAAAGGGCCCAAGTGCACTTCCTGTCGAAATTTTGAACCTTCTACGCTGGCAAGGAAGACTCCGCCCTTACACGTTGACCCCTTCCCCTTTTTAAAGTCCTGGACTTGCACCTGATGTGAACTTCAGTCAAAATCAATTTTAGCGATGCTTTTTGTTATATTTTGAAAAAGAGAAATAAATGTTAAAGCCTGGCTCATATTGAAAAGGGTGAACTGGTTCAAAAACCATTGCTTTATAGTGAATAACCAATTCAACCAATTCAAATGTGGTACTAATCAATGCCCGGAAGTGACGTAAGTCTTCAAAAAATCGTAAGTTTGGCCTAATCTCACCCTAAACTTAACCCTCTCTCAATTTAAACCATTATTTTGGGTCACTTATTCTAGGTTTAAGCCTAGGCCTAAATGGCTTTTCAAACCCCAAATTTGGCAAATTCTCACCAAAAACTTAATCCTAACCATCATCATTAGTATATTCACTTGGGCACTGATTCTAAATTATTGCTTTGAAACTTGTCATAACAGGGTCTTTGTCAAAATTACTACTCCTCTCTTTCCTACTTTCATCAGGTTCAAGAGTGACGCACTCGCCTCCGCAGTGCATACATATATGCTTGCACACTACGCGAGTGGTTTATCCCCTGGGGAATGAGAAACGACTAACTTTTTACCACATTATAAGTCAACATGAACACACTTTCAGTGTAACAGCTAGTTATTGATCTCATATCTTTTTTCGTCCCATTTCTTCTTCTCTCCACTCCCACTTTGACCGACGTCTGTCATTTTGTTCAGCTACTTGTTGTCGTGCATGCCCAAAAATCGCACGCAATAAGTTCAACAGTGTTTAACTTTCAACGACAAGGTCGCGCACGACAAAAGTTAAGCAAAAATCCATTCACACGCAACGACAAGATCGCGCACAACTTTTTCAGAAAATCGCACGCAACTTTGTTGCGTGCGATAATTTTCATTCGACTAAAAACATTCATTCAAACGCAACGACAAGGTTGCATACGACAAGTCGCACGCAACCAAAATCTCACGCGATCTTGTCGTATCGTGTGAATGAGGCTTATAGGGTCCTGGCGTTGATCAAGGTAATGGCGTATGACTGCTAAAGCAGCGTGATGGGGTATTGAAGTATAGAGGCTTGTGACATCCATGGTGAATAAAGTACGTTCACTGGGATTCTCAGGAAACTCAAAATTTTGAATTAACCTAAGGAAGTGAGGAGAATCCTGAATAAACGAAGGTAGGGTTGAAACTAATGGGGAAAGCACAGAGTCTACGTACTGTGAAATCAGAACCGTGGGGCAGCTGTGGGAAGACACAATGGGACGACCAGGGTTATTGGCCTTGTGGATTTTGGGCAGTAGATAGAAATTGGAGATTTGTGGGCAAGGGTGCAGAAGGGGTCAATCAAACAGAACCTCCCAGGGTTCTCTGTAGCCACACACTTTAATCCCCCGTCAACATGCTCGATTCGTGACTTGATGGCTTCGGCGGCCATCTCGTGTCGAGGTTCCGATCATCATGAAACTTGGAACCCTGTCCCCACATGGTCTGAACGTTAGACTTGAACTGTTATAACTCAGCAATTCCTGCATTGTTTTAAACTGTGGTAACCACTTAACACTGTCTGTTTCCTAGCCGTTTCCCGTGCCCAATTTTATTGTGTATTTTTGAATTGTACGTTTGGCCGTGTCAACAATCAGTTACTTTTTGCCACCTGATGAAGGGTTTAAACCCGAAACGTCGTGGAATTTTTCACAAACTTTTAGTACTATCTATTTACTTTATATATATATATATATATATATATATATATATATATATATATATATATATATATATATATATATATATATATATATATATATATATATATATGTTTAAAGCCCGTGTACACTATCAACATTTCGGGACGCATGTTGCTGACACACATGGACACAGAAATTTTGTCCTTGTATACACTAGACACATGTCGCGGACACATGTTGCGACACACTTCAGCAACATGTTGTCAAAAAAGAGCGGGAAAGCAGGATTTTGGAAGGAAGATGGAGGATTCAGAAAGAATAAGATGCGTTTTGGGAGCAGCTGAAATAATATTGGCAATTGTACACGGGGTCCACGTTCCCCGAGAGGATCCAGCAGTTCCCCCCCCCCCCGGTCGTCCGTTGAGTTGAGCTTTTACCCATAAGAAATTTGAAAACATTCGAGTTTTCAACCAAGAAAATTAGAAAAATTTGGGTTTGTATTGAAGAATTTGCCCTAATTTGGACCGAAATTAAGTCAATCGTCGGGCGACTGGCTGATGTCGGGAACTACATATTTTATCGTATTCATAATAGATCCCCGACAAAACCAAAAATTTTCCCCGACAGGCAGCCTTCCCAAACGAGGGGGGGGGGGCATGCCTCGCCCCCACTTGGCGCCACCACTGACATCACCTACACATTTTTTCGTTTTCGTTTTTCCCTCTCTCCCTGTGTTCTTATTTTTACTCTTTGAATGTTTCCGTCACGAAGAGAGGGGACTAGCCACCTAGGTCCACGACTAAGGAGGGGGGGGGTTCTGAAAGGCGGTTCGGAGGGGGCCCGGGACTTTCAATGGATTTGATGGAGAGATCATGATGGGGGAGGAGGAGGGGTAGTCGTGCGAGCCACGAGATGACAGTTTACATTGGGGAAAATTCCATATATCCCGTCGGGCCCTCCTCAATTTACTCGACGAGAACGACAAACTTCACCGACGGAGGGCAGGCTTCCCTGACTGAGTATAGCCCCCCAGGGCTCCCTTGCACCACCCCTGACTTTTAGATGGTTGGTTGTATAGAAAAACCATTATTCAAAAGGAGATTTTAGTTGGGTGGTACTTTTCGTATCAGGGGGCAAAAGACTAATTTTGAAATTAGCTGGGGCCCGCCACGCTGTTACACCAACTGGAAAACACTGATACATACGCTTGCCTAAAAGTGGAATATTTACAAACCGGTATCAGGATCCCCCTGAACAGTTGCCCACCTCCCTCGTCAATTACCCTGGTCAAATTTCCCCCTCCCTTAAAATAGCCCCAATGACAATCACCCACTTGAGTACTCGAGGGACCTGCCGGGGGCTAATTTCATAGGCCTACGAGAAAGCTCACGAGAGTGCCTGAAATGTCTTCAATTTTCTCTATTTTTGCAGGATGAGTACTTCAATTCCTTTCCTACCGGATGCACATCACAATTGGAACACATCTTTTCAGCAACATGATCTAAACTGCCTCCCCCCCCCAAAAAAAAAATAAAAAATTCTAGCGTGCTAAATTCGTAGGGTGACATCCTGAGCGGATATTCCCCCTTGAATTAGTGGTGCACTGCTTACAGGTGGCCCAGCTGCTGATTCAAATACGATTTCTGATTGGTCAGAGCTTGGACACACGTTGCCGGAAAATTGATTTTGAATTATTTGACAACATGTGTCGACACATGTTGGGACACATGTTGCCAACTTTTTTGCTCTGTACACTTTCAACATTTACGGCAACAAGGTGTTGTAGCAACTTGTGTCGACACATGTGTCCTGACTGGAAATGTTGAAGTGTACACAGGCCTTAAGAAATACGGTAAAAACGAGGACGTCGCTTTACGTGTAAACTGTTTATGCAAGCTTTCGGCCCTATGGCCTTCATCATTATCTGGGTAAATCAAACAAATGAAACTAGAATTAGAGATAAGCTTAAACTTAAGTGTTCAGAACATAAATTTGTTATGGCATTATTAGAAAAGAAAAAGTAACAAATATCTTACATGTAAAGTTGATGAGATGTTGGTGCTGCACGTTTTAGTCCCTAAATGGGACGTTGGTGTGTAACATCCCATTTAGCGACTATAACTGGCAATTTATATGTGGAAAAAATAACAGATCTTACGCGCCTTTTCCCTACAAAGTCCTGGACGGCTATACCAAAAGGTGCTGGCCATATCGAGGCAAAACGTCCTTCGGTACCGCCAGAAGTCTAGTTGCGATCGTATACCCTTAGTCATCACATACCCACCCAACCGACCCCTAACAAAACGCATTAAGAAATCTTGGGAGATACTCATCAAATGTGACCCATCCATCCATGAAATTTTCGTACAACCCCCAATGGTTGCCTACAAACAACCCCGCAATTTAAGATCCATGCCGGTCCGCTCAACCCTGACTACTGCGAAAGACTTAGACACGGGCAACAGGAGTTGCAACGAACCTCGATGCCAGGTTTGTAAACACATGGAGCTATTCTCCCACCATATTTCACGCTGCTTCAGGCAAAACTCTAATACTAGGAAATTTTAATCGCGATACATGTAATGTTGTCTATCTACTTTTCTGCACGAAGTGCCCCCACGCTACATATATAGGAGAAGCAAGCACCAAATTTAGACTTCGATTTAAAAATCGTAAAATTAGCATAAGAAATAATAGCCCTGGATTTCCCGTTGCCGAGCATTTTAATCTGTCTGAGCATAGTGTGTCCGATTTGAAATGTGTTTTGTCGTGCCGTCCGGCTGAAATTTTAAAAGCGCGTAGGAGAGATGCAATCGAGAATTAAACACGATCATCTCTCTAAACAGTACTCAGGCTCACAGGACGGGTTTAACAGGGATTTGGCTCTCATGAGCGGTCAAGCAGTTGGTCTCTAAAAGAGGGGCTTGTATTTATCTGTAGGCTGTCTGTCTATATACATGATTCTACGTTCCGAATATTGGCAAGTCGATGTCACAACAAACTCACTCCAAAATAATGCAATATTTGCCAGTATAGGCTAATGTTGTAAATCGAGTGAAAAGTTGCAATGATACACGCTTGCCTCTATTGGAGGGCGTACTTTTTGTTCTGAGACTGTCATATTCATATTAGGTCTACAATACTGTACCTCCGATCTGATTAGCTATAGTTTATGAACCAGATAAGAGTGGCATCGATGGGAACCCCCTCAAAACATGTTTTATGAATGGATCTCTCTTACCGGTAGAAAACGCCTTTAATATCAAATTTATGGTGACGTCACTCAATTCGAACTGATTAAGGGGGAAAGATGACCTTGACGATAAAAGATTAACAGCTCAACAGATGGTTACAAATCATTTTCCCCCTATCATTCTGTCTGACAAAGTACCCTGCGTAGCAAACATTATATTTACAGCCGTCATCACTCTTATGTTCGTCACCACTCAGTCAGTCAGTGGATAAACATTTTGTCGAAGGAGAGATCACATGTAAACTGGATGTGATTCATAGCGGGGCACATGCACAGAAATATTTACATTCAGTGAAACATAAATCACTGAATCGTATGGAGCAGTGATACAGCTTTCGTCTCTCGTGCTTTCGTCACCACCGCAGTATATCTATATAACATCATACGTGATGCATGTAGAGTTCATTACTTCTTAGATCTTGAAGACCCACTTTTGATGAACTTTCGCAACTCGTGGTATAGATTTGAAGGAAAGACTTCCGTGAAAGGTAAAATTTGCATAAAAACTGTTTTAAGGAAACTTATATAATTTGTTTACTTTACATCAGTGATTCATACTAATCTACAAAGGCTGATTGCTCTGTTATGTATTTTCACTAAGTTTTTGTTTTTTTGGCCCTATTCGAAGCTAGGTAATGTCTTGAGCTACACTCACAGAATTATGGTTGCGGGATATATAATTAATAACCCAAAACTTCTGAAGTTACACGGTACTGATGAGGACATTAAACTAATCCTGTGTAATTCAACAAGATATGGATAAAACTAACATTAATTATGTGTAAAATTTACCGTAATTTCACAAGATCTGGGTAATTTTTCCTTTAATTACACGCAATCGTTACTGAACGGAAAATATTGTGTTCGTTTTTTATAAACATGGAACAGTCAAAAACTCACTTTTATTATTTTTTGAAAACTTTTTGTCTTACCTACAAACTAAGGCAATATAATGTATTAAAGAGTTATGATCGTTAAATCATTCCTCAAAAGCATGAAATTGTATGAACAAATTACAGAGAAGTGAATACATTTCAGTGAAAACCGTATTCGTTGAAAATAATGAAACCCAATTGCCTTGATTTAAATTTTCTATCATTGTATTTTCAGATTTAATGGCTTAAAAATATGGCAATTTGGGGGTACGTCCAGGCAGTGTAATCACTTACTGGTCGAAACTTGACAAGTTCAGTAGTTAGTCCGCGGTTCCTCGGCTAACGCTTGCTGCAGTGCCGGGTTCGCAGTCGTTTGACGCATAGGCCGCCTGATTTTTTCCCTCTCCGATATGGGCATTTTGTATTTTAAAAATTCCACGAAAACGTGTCAAAATCAAGGTTGGGGATAGAATAGGTTTAAAGTCGGCCTCGAACTTGCGAATGGAGCATGGTCTCTCATACTGTCACATTCCAACCACAAAATTGGGAAAAGACAACCATAAGTTTGTTAGTGAAAAAGGGAGCGTGGTTGGATTCTCACAGTTTGATTGGTCCACGGCCCTCCATTTCTTTTGAACAAACAAAGCTAGATTCTGACAAACGAGTCAAGGCGTGGCAAACACAATCATGTGTAGTAAGATAGCATGCGTGTGAATTGTCCCAATCGACGTTCAAACTGATCTGCTGTGCGCTATGACTCCCATGCTTCGAAGTTGTTAATTGCAGCTTCATTCTCTATCACTCCACTCTCTGTCCTTTTCTCTATCTCTTCTCCTTTCCGTTTTTTTCTCTCTTTTTTCCCTTTCATTTTTTTTTTTTTTTTTTGCATTTTAAAAAAGGGGGGCCGGGGCCGGATCGGCCCCCTAGATCCGCCCCTGTTACGTTTAGCTAACTTGCGTTTACAGAGCACGGGGCATTAAACAAAGTTCATCTTCGAAAGGATACTAGCCGTGCTGAGTGAGTGGGTATGCTCTTCCTCGTTTCAGTTCCGTAAATACTTTATCTAATTATAATAAGACGGCTTGATCTGATTTTCCCGAAATAATTCCGTAAGTTCTGCAAATGGAGTACAAAGAGATTTCAATTCAATGTAGTGAAACTTTGTAAGGATCACGTAAATCATAGGATATAACAATTCTACGGGTGTGCTCCTTTTCTCCTGATTCATTACTGTCAAGGCGCCTCGATGCATTTTAAGTTTGGGGCAACCCACTTTCAAAGTTGGTGATAACACTTTAATTGACATAAGAAACGGGAAAAGTCAAATTATGCCTTCGAATATAAGCCACTATGTTTAGCGGGTAACTTTGACTTCTGCTGATCAGTGGAACGACAAGATTTCCATATCAGTAACAATCAGAAAGGGCACTTGTAGGATTTAACCGGAAGTGAGGGCCACTTTGAGAGTTTCGTGTGAGATTTTGATAGTATCTGGAGTCGACCTCTCTCCCATCAGTCAATGCGCAGTTCACCAAGAAAAAGGTAGAAAAATAGTTGACATATAGCTCTCAGATAGCCGAAAATGTCACTCCCTATGTCCTATATGCCATCTCCTAAAGTGTTGGGTAAGGAACTACCCGAAAATTCCCTACAAAATTCCCCTTGGTAAAAATTCACCCAACATGGGTATTATTTTGACCAACCTTGGATAGTTTTTTACCCAACAGTTATTATAATGTTGCAATAAGGGCTCCTCATGCCCCCCCCCCCCATGATACTAAGGAAGCCTGCCGATGTCCTACCTTTAAAGGCAGTAGGCAGTCACCCCAATCAGAGTCAGTGTGCCCCGTCACTCTTGTTCATGAATGGTCCATTTTGATCATGTGACAATATTTTTGTAAGTGAATTGTGAAATTCAAGGAGAATTTCTCCATGCTTTACCTGTTGATTGTAATAGTTATGTTTAAAACGTCTTCAGAGGTGCTTGTAATGCAAAAAGAGAAGATTTACAGGAATTTGTTGATTTTTCAAAGCAAATTTTGGGGCGACTGTCTACTGCCTTTAAGGAAGTCTCCCTGATACCATACTCTAAAAATATTGATATGTATTACATGTAGTTTTCAGGAATCCGTTTCGACACAATAATTCGGTGTGGTATTCACCTAACAATGGTCTTTGTGCATTCAGCTGTGAGTCGCACTCAGTCCGGGGACAGAAGTTTTATGTGAAAATCATTTTCCATGCTTAAAGTGCATGAACATGAATATGTACTGCACTGGAAAAGTTTTATTCATTTCTTACTTTTTGTCTGCCACAGAGACAAGTCTTCACTGAATAATTGTCACAAGCTTGTGGGGACAAGCCTTAAATTGCGGGGAATCACACTTGAAGAGTTTCGGGAAATAGCATATAGACAGAGGGCTAGCCTGAGGGGGGATATTTCTCACTTTTTGACGAGAAAATGGCCCTCACAAATACCCGCTCTCCGATTTTCAAAAAAAAAAAAAAAAAAAGCCCTATCACTTTTGCTCATCTGCTGGATAACTTCTTCAATGGTATAAAATGACTACACACACACACCCACCCTCACACACACACACACACACACACACATACAATGTCACAATATGCTATTTTTCGGCTCGCTTCGGGGCAAACAACCGTTAGTGGTCTTATTATTACACGACAGCTTGAGGGAAAATGATATTTCCAAGTTTCATACAGCTCCTACAGAACAGTGGCGTAGCTACAGGAGGGCAAGGGGCAATTGCCCCCGGCTCTGTAAAAGGAAAAATTCGGAAATTTACGATAAAGTATGCAGTCCCTGACGGCGACTAGTCGCCCCGACAGTTTATCTATTTTTTGGTCTCAAGAAGACAATTTTTCTAATATGAACCCAAAATTTTCGGCGCGCAACGCGCGCTGTAGAGTCACTCCAGTTTCTTCAGAACGTTCCCTAATACAGTAATGCTCACACTTTAAAAAAAATCGGCAAATTTAGGTGCTTGCCTCCCTCCCCCAGTAAAAATGTCTAGCTACGCCACTGCTACAGAACCACCATCCTTCCGAGTCACAAGCAGTAGCGTATCTGTCTGAGCCTGATAGTAGCCTACCCCTGAAGGTTTTGACTGGTAAGCAATACATATAAGCAGACTACCGAGCTAAGCAAGTAAAGTGGAGGGTGAGAAGTAACCGGTAAATGGAAGGAGATTTTAATGTAAAGCAAAACTCTTAAAATGCAAGACGATTGTAAAAAAAATCGAACTTCTTAAATAGGCTATGCAAGCGCGCTTGGCACGCACATGCCATAGCCTCATAGGCAGGGCCTATATGGATCCAAGCTAATACTGAGTAGTAATACAACTCCTGTACAAACATCCACCCATTCCAACGGCAATATTTGTAACTTAAGTATGAGTACCATCATAGGTCTGTTACATCTCCTTGATCACGGAGAGATTTTTTGATCTGTTTAGTGCTCAAGCAATGCTTTTTAGAATAGTTAAATAAATAATAAATAAATGACTTAATATAGCGCCGCCATCAGAAGAAATATGTTCGGCAGCGCTTTACACAGAAAAGGCCTCACGAAGCAAAAAAGACTTAAGTTTTAATTTAAACGATTCTAAATTGTGGGCATGCCTAATATCAGCTGGGAGTTCATTCCACAGTGATGGAGCCGCACCCAAGAAGGCACGGTCACCATGCGTTAGTTCTTGTTTTGGGGGCCTTAAGCCGCGGTCACACTGCAACGAATTCGGATCGGATTCCGATCCGATTTTTGTGAGTTTTTATTAAAATCTTCTCCATTTCGGGTCGGAAAGAACCCAAAATTTGCCAACCTGTGTAATTGTATGATTTTTATCGCAGGACTACAAAAATTAAATTTTTACCAATTATTTCGTGACGTCACATCGACAGACAGCTTTTATCGGACTACGCGTGTCCGATAAAAGCTGTCTGTCGGTGTGACGTCACGAAAAAATCAGTTAATTAACATTTCATTTTCATGAACTCTGATGCAAATCATATATTTACACTGGCTGGCAAATTTTGGGCTCTTTCTGACCCAAAATGGAGAAGATTTTAATGAAAACTCACAAAAATCCGATCGGAATCCGATCCGAATTCGTTGTAGTGTGACCGCGGCTTCTAACGCCATTGTAATGCTCCATTCTAACGCCAAAAGTTGTTTTTAAAAACCCAGAACTTCCTAGGGTTTTACTAGTCTTGGCTCCACGGGGCATGCACTCAGTGATTCCAAAAGGGGCCATAAGGAGGTCCCTGGACCCTACAGGGGGGTCGTCGTACTTTCGTTGCGCATTCCTCGCACTTCGCTAATCCCAGCCACCAAGGTCTCAGACTAAATCTAGTTTTAAGGGGAAGGAATAATAAAATCAAGCATGGGCGGCTCTAAGAAATTTTGTTTGGGGGGGGGGGCAAACTCAAGTCCGTATTCAGGGAGGTTCGGAAGCCCCCCCCCCCCCGGGCAATATTAATGATCAGCTCCGGATAGTACAATAGGAGTATGGTTATCATTATGTATTACACCGATGCCCCATGTAGTGTTCAAAAGCTCTTCAAAACCCATTTCAGGCAGTCAGTCATGAGCTGACTACTTTAAAAATAAATACAACATATCAACCGATCGCTACTCCATAGGGGCGGAGTAAGAGGCACAGGGGCGTAGCGGAGGTGTTTTCTTTGGGGGTGTAGAGACTATGTTTTGCCGACAGATCTGGCAATGCGTAGAGCGGAAACGAGGTTAGCGGGTGGGGTCCAGGGACCCGCCTTAGGGCCCGTGGTGGGGTATAGTGGCAAAGCCCCGGAAACTCTGAGGTTTAAGCATATCTCTGGGTGAAAAATTAAGTCTCAGGATGGATATATTTTTGTTCACAATGCATCATCAAATGCAAAGGTTCCCCATAATTTCGATGTATTAGTCTATTCCTCTCGTCAAGCCGCTATAGTTTTAAGCGGTTGGGATCCAGAGGCCCTCCAGTGTTTCAGCTAGGACGTGTTCTCAATGCCGCATTTACTGATCTGTGGCCTATGGGAGGGGTCTAAGGGGAGGTCCCCCTCCCCTTTGGAAATTTTTGGAATTTGAAAGGTTCCTAGATTGCAAATGGTGCAATACTTGAGTGGATTTCTGCCCTAATGAGTAACCTCAAAATTTACACCCGCGTAGAATTTGCTTGTCAGCTTTTTATTGTGCGACATTTTGTCGCTGATTATGCGAAATTGTCACACAAATATAGGCTAAAACACTGGGCTCGCCTTAAGGCAACTGGTGGGGGTCCAGGGGGCGAAGCCCCCGGAAGCTCTGAGATTTAGCATAATGTCTGGGTAAAAATTAAGTCTCATGCAGGATAGGTATGTTTTGGTTCATAATACATTATCCAATGCAAACATTCCGGATGTGTTAGGCTATGCGTCCCATCATGCCACTATACTTGAGGAGCTGGACCTGTCGTTCAGAACTGGAACACTATGCGTCCAGCATTTGAACACTAGACGCGTCAGGCGTTCAAATACGGTAAGTGTTCAAATAGGCGTCCGGCGTTCCAAAAGGGAGAAAAAGTGTCCAGAATCTTAACACAAGCGTTCAAAATATGCTTTGAACGCCAGGACGGGTTCTTTATCTGTTTCATTTTGGTGTTCAAAAGTTAAAAGCCTGAGACAGTACAGTGAAGGGAAGACACGCGCGGCACCTATTAGTTTTCCCAGGATGCATTATTTTTTCCCAGGATGTTTGTGGGTAAACCGGATCCTCGGGAGTTGGCAAAATGTGTTTGAAGTCAAGGTAAGGTTTTAGAAAACGGGCTTAGGATGCCTACTCCATGGGTAAATAGGGTGTTGCCCAAGGTGATGATAAAAGTGAGGAAATCAACACGGCTGATAGGTTGTGTATCTAATGACCCCGAAAGCTCTGAAGTGTCTGCAAAACTATGGGCATTTAACCCTAGCATTACCGTTACACTGTGTAAATGACATTGTGATGCCAAAGCTAATCAGATTAAAATTATCACAGCGTGATCAATTGTTTGATTACCTTAGCTGGCACTAATGGCAGGTCCATTTGTGATGTCTGAAGTACATATAGTAACAAACAAGTAACTAAGAAAACGCGCGCGAAGCGCGCCGAAAAAATGTCGTTTTGAAAGCACTTTATTTATGTTTAACCTTCGCATTGCAATGGAAAGTTATTCACTTCTTTAATTTTAAACCCACTCATGGAAAAGGGAGGGCCTAACCCATCCGAATTACATGTTTTATTTATTTATTACTTTTTTTTTGAAAGTTGAAGACCATGCTTTGCAACCTTTTTTTTGGGGGGGGGGGCAAGTGCCCCCCCCCGTGCCCCTATGGCGAGCCGCTAATGAAATCAAGACAGTTTAAAAGCAATTCTTGACTATTATTCTCAGGGTGAGGGACAAGTCTTTACATTAACTTGCCTGGATATATGAAAACGTCCAACGGCACCGCGGGCCCTTAATGCATTGGAAAAGGGAACTTCAATGTCAATGGAGGCATATAAAACTTGGGGTTAAGTCCTCCCCCTCCCCCCGACCCCGGACGTCCGCCAATGGGGAGTTGCTGAGACATTGTCCTAGAATTTGGAATTTTCGTCGTTCTCAGGCACAACTAAAAACAAGAGGGCAATCCATGGAGTGGCAAATCTCATCTCCCCCAAATTCTCTACATACCTTGGGGTCAAAGAAATTTCTTACTGTTTAACAGTATGCAAATAATGAGTAAAAACCAAATTAAGCTCATTTGAACTTTGACCTCTTGACTTTCGACCTTTGATGCCAACGACTATGCATGCAAAATTTCAGTTAAATGTGACCTGTGACCTCATTTTGACCTTTGACCCTATCCTAAGCAACCAAAAAGCACTATTTAAAAAAATAACCTTATCAGTCCTAGCATATCATGTGGTTTTATTACTTTTCTAACATACTGATAGGCAACTAAAGTCCGGCAAAAACCCAACGTTTTTTTTTTTCCAAAAGTCCCCTGACTCTCTGGCGAAGAGCCAGGGGCGAAAACCAAAGAATACTCCCGAAGGAGTTCTGCTCCCTGAAGGAGTAACAACGTCCCCAAGGGACAAACTTTGACTAAACTGACACCACCCAACGTTTCTCAAATTGGACGTTCGACCTCTGAACTATATTACGTCATCAATTACTACACGAGTTTTCATAGTTAGGTATACCCAGCCACCAAGTTTGAACTTCATCAATTAAACTTAAGGTAGGAATTAATGACACACTTTTTCGCAAAATTTAGGCTATATTGATCTTTGACCTGTATTTTGACCCACCCTTACCAACTTATAAGCTCTAATTCAAAAGTCAAGTTAGCATATCATTTGGTATTAGCCTAGCTAGTACTTTTTCTGAGTAGCAAATAATGGCAAAAATCCCAGTTTTTAGCAAATTTGACCTTTGGCCTCTGAACTTTGGCCTATATGACATCATCAGTTACATATGCGTGATTTTTCATGGTCATGTACCTACCTAGTCCGCAGTCTGCTGACCTAGGGGATTCGAGCAAAGTGTACGTGAGAACTAGGCCATAGGCTAGTACCTGCCCACCAAGTTTTAACCTCATTGGACTTCAGTGTGGTTTAGGTGGCGTTCGTGACACAATTTTCTCAAAATTTAGGGCCATTTCATTTGATCTTTGACCCACACGTTGACCTTTGATTCCACCTTTAACAACCAATTGCCGAATAAGCACTGTTTCAAAACATCTTATGACTCCTAGCCAGTGCCTTTAGTAGGCTACTATTTCTAACATCCTTATGAGTAAGTGATGGCAAAAACTGAGCCATTTTTAGGACATTTGGCCCTTTGACCTATGCTTGACCTATGACGTCATCAATCAAACATTCAAGAGTTTCCATGGTCAGGTTCCTACTCACCAAGTTTGAGGCTCATCAGACTAACGGTTTAGGAGGAGTTCGCAACCCTCAGACACTCGCACCAGACACATGGCCACTGGGGCACGAGGGCACGTGCCCCCTCCCCCCTAAACATGCAATGAAAGGTCTTGAACTACTGAAGGAGGGAAAATTTATTACGAGACCAGCCTTTTAGGAATACAAATTTAGAAAGAAAAAATAAAAAAATCGCACCATTTTCCTTCTAGAGTCCTTAAAATAGGCACAAATTTCAAAGGAGAGGGGCACCCCTCCCCTTAACCCCCCCCCTGGCCGGCGAAACTCCAACATCGATGTGCCCCGGCCCAGGCCCTCCCTTCTCCCCAAATTGGTTATTCTGGCTAAGGGCCTGATTCAGCTTCACGTTGCTGATACCTCAATCCCCTATACATTAGTACATATGTAGGGGGACGAGATAATAATTTTTGCAAGAAAAACTTCAAACTGAAAATGATGGGGTATGCGTTTCCCTCCTCCCTGCTCCGGCCGACGGGCTAGATTTCATCGCTGAACCTGACGGAGGTTAAGAACACCTCAAATTTAAATAGAAAACAACTGAACGTGTGCTAATAAATGTGACTGCACCAAGTTATGAGCCTGCTACAGCAATAATATGAGAAAGAGAAACTCTCGGAGCAATGATGTTTGCACACAGCACTCGGTCTTTCAATAACCAGGTAAATTCAAGTGGAGACCTTTTTCAAGTTCCCCACATGCACGTCTCATGTTCCATGCATGGAAGTACTACATAGTGCTCCCATGCTCAGATCAAATACACTGTGTGGTACATACTACCGGCGCCCAGGCCAGTGCAGTGGCGCGAAGTTTGTTATACTGGACGCGAGTGCATATATTGTATCCATGGTGCACGGTGCCTGGTTTTAAGTATTGATCGTGGAGGAGCTACCGTTAAACCTTAGAAGATCGAGACATGTTCCTGGTGTAGGCTAGTGGGCAGTGCATGTTGTCATCCTGGGTCATCATCTGAGTCTGGGATCTGAGTTCACCTCGAGTGCAGAGTGCAGGTATCTTAGTTAGCGCTGAGGCTACAAATAATTAACAAGTCAAACGTTAATTAAGCTATAGCCTAGGCCTATAACGTTAGGCCCAAGTAGGCCTACAAAGGCAATTCAAATTAGGCCTAGTTGATGGTACGACAAGCCTGGGCCTAATTGTTAGGCCTAACGTTAGGCCTGCATAAGCTAGAGAGCATTCAGAGGAGATTGGCTCGTTTTATAAGTTAAGAATTTTTCTCGCGAGCCAGAGTCGATGACATCCATTTTGAAGGACCTTGATCTCCCCACGCTAACTGAGCATCTCAAGCAAAATAGACTAATTCTTTTCTCAAAAGGTTTTTTCGGTAAGGCTAATATTCCCATGGACAGACTTAGACACCCAACCCGGACTACTCGTGGGATGCACAACCAATTTTTTGTCAACTCTAAGTTACTCTCGATCTAGGCCTAACTGGTATAAATTTAGTTTCTTCCCCAAGACTTTGAAAGATCGGAATAATCTTCCTGCTGCTTTGATTGATGGTTTAGACGGTCATATAGACCCCATTCAATATGTTATTAATTTTATTAGGGCTTAGGGCACCCCTGATGCATGTGCAGTGTAGTAATGCCCTCTGGATGTGTCACCGTGATCCGGAAGAAGAAGAAGAAGAAGATAAGACCCCACCTCGACTATGCAGCCCTGGCTTGGACTCCCAAGTTTTAGGAGCAACTAGCTCCGAGATTTTGTCAGTTCCTCTTTGCATTATTTTTCAGAAGTTTCTGGATTCAAACTTTGTACCTGCTGACTGGCAGATTGCTAATGTTTATCCAATTTTCAAAAAGGGGGATTGGAGCTTGCCTTGCAATTATAGGCACGTCATTTTAACCAGTGTTGTGTGCAAAGTTATGGAATCTGTAATCAAGGATTGCTTGCTAAAATATCTTTTAGATAGCCTAATGGGTTACTCCATCTGTCACAGCATGGTTTCTTACCTAGTAGATCTTGTGAAGTTGTGTTACTACTGTAATTTACTAAGCTTTCTTGAGGATGTGTCTTTATCTCTTGATTCTGGTCACAGTGTTGATGTCATTAATTACCTTGATTTTCAAAAAGCTTTTGATAAAGTTCCAGTAGGCCTAGGTAGACTTATGGTTAAACTGCATAGGTTAGGCATCAAGGGCAGTTGTGCTGACTGGATAAATTCATGGCACAATGGTAGATCTCAGAGAGTTGTTGTTAATGGTAATTTCTCTTCTTAGAAAGAAGTTACAAATGGAGTTCCACAGGGTTCTGTTCTTGGCCTGCTTCTTTTCTTGATTTTCATCAATGATATTGATAGCTCCCTCATATCTAGTATTAGTAAGTATGCTGATGATACGAAGCTCTATAGGAAGGTTAGTGATAAGGATGATGCCTCCTTACTGCAAAAAGACTTGGATAGGTTTGTATTCTCGGTCTCAGACTTGGCAAATGTCTTTAATGAGATAAGTGCAAAGTCCTTCACTTTGGTCGTAAAAATTTCAGCTATGATTATAACATGAATGGTAGTATTCTGAGTGATGTGACTTTTGAGAAGGATCTGGGTGTAGTTATTACAGGCGATTTAAAGCCATCTAGACAGTGTGCAGCTGCTGCTGCTGCTAGGGCTAATAGGGTGCTTGGATTGATCAAGAGGAATTTCAGTAGTTTTAGTAAAGAAATTGTACTAAATCTGTATAAGCAGTTGGTAAGACCCTACCTTGACTATGCAGCCCAGGCTTGGAGTCCCTTCAATGAAAAGGGCAAGTGTCTTTTAGAGCAGGTTCAGAGGAGAGCCACTCGCCTTATACTCGAGGTGAAGGGGGGACATGCTTCAGGTGTACAAATTTCTCTCTGAAAGGAATCCTTTGTCATCTTGCAATTATGTAAGGGTTCAAAGTAATTCTCGTGTTCGAGGCCATTGTAAGAAGCTAGTTAAGTGTTTTGCAAGGCTGGACATTAGGAAGTTCAGCTTCTCTCATAGAGTTGTTAAGGAGTGGAATAGTCTAGCTGCCTGAGTGGGTACAGTAGTTAACTCTACATCTGTGCACTGCTTTAAGGTTAACATTGACAAGTTCTTCCATAACTGTGGTAGGATCTAAATTGCGCTGGGCTCATTTGGTGTTGGTTGTTTGTTTTCAGTTAAGGTTGTATGGACTTCAGGGCATCTTATGGGGCCTTAGCCCACCTTTGTCCTTTAACCTGTTATGTTATGTTAACTATAAAATACCCCGCCACAGCAGAAGGCAATTTTCCTATCCGTGGATACGGATTCCCAGTGGCTCAGGATTAGCTTGAGTGCTTCAAACATAGGCCTAGGCCTACAGTATTTCCTTTTTTCTTTTTTGAGAACGACACTCTGTGATGATATGCTAGGTCATTCGTAATGCTTCAAAAACTCAATATCCAACAAATTCGCTTCACAGCCGAGCAGGCTAAAGGAGCTCAGTCCAAGTGGACTAGGAATCCATTTATCTGGATTCTTAGTTCAAGTCGAAGTGGCAGCCTGACTAGGAATCCATTTTCATCTGGATTCCCAGTCCTAGTCGGACTAGGACTAGGAATCCGGATGACCAGCAAATATCACTGAGGTGGGGTATTCTGTAGTTGTACCTTCTCTTAGAGCAAGTTCAGAGGAGAGCCACTCACCTTATACCCATGGTGAGACATCTAACGTTACTGTAGGCCTAGGCCTACCGTACCTTATCATGTTAGACTTAAGCATCTTGGGCTTACCACCCTGGAGTTGAGAAGGATTACGGGGGACATGCTTCAGGTGTACAAATTTCACTCTGAAAGGAATCCTTTGTCATCTTGTAGTTATTTAAAGGTTCAAAGTAATTCTTGAGTTCGAGGCCATTGTAAGAAGCTAGTTACACGTACTTTAGTCCTACGCCTAGTGTTTTGCAAGGCTTGACATTAGGCTAGTATATAGGAAGTTCAGCTTCTCTCTTAGTTGTCAACGAGTGGAATAAGTCTGCCTGATTGGAGTGGGTAGTTTAGTTAGTTGACTCCACATCTGTGTACTGCTTTAAGGTTAACATTAACAGTTCTTCCATAACTGGTAAAATCTGATTGTGCTGGGCACATTTGGTGTCGGTTGGTTGTTTGTTTCAGTTATGGTTGTATGAACTTCAGGGCATCTTATGGTGCCTTAGCCCTCCTTTGCCCTTTATCCTGTTACACACTTGCCAACTGTTTCATTTTAAGCGGAACTGTTCCATTTTATGAGTTTTAAAACCCATAATCATCAGAAAGTTCTGTTTTTCTGACCTTTAGCATAGTATTAGAATCATGAGGTGTTTCTGCCGAAGGGGAACTATGTTCGCACCTTTTGCTTGTCTCTGCACTTCTGTTAAATCAAGTATAAACTGTCAGGTAATCCCGTCTGGTCAACAAACTGCTCACTAGACCATGAAATGGTCTTGCAGCAGATGTTTGCCTAGCCATTGTATTTCTACAAAGTAGTCTATTTACGCTTGAGAGAGTTCGTTTACACAAGATGTGCAGAGTAGGGAAGTGAGGAAGTCTTATCTAGCTTTGTGGTTTTTTGCAGTGTACAGTTCTGATAAAGTCCGCCAAGCGGCGGATATTGGAGTATCGGCAAGAGCATGGCATGATGTAAATGACAGAATGATCAGAAAAATCCTGAAAGCAACAGCTTGGCAAAAATAAAGTCGATCCTTGCATACACCTAAGTGATTTCAACATATATTGTGAACTTTTAGAGAGGAGAAGAGGAGTTTTGCCCCCTGGACCTATCCATTGAGGTTAGCTCTTGTGCGCTCGCCGTGCACAGTGGATCATATGCTACGTATATATATGTTCTGTTTTCTCAGATGACAATGTTGGAAAGTATGCTGTTATGTTATGTTATTTTTCCAGATAAGCAGGCTAAAAGGAAAAGTCTCAGCAGTGTATTGTACATGACCCAAACAATAACTTACGACTATGTATTGACTCACATTGCCTTGAAGGGTAGGCCTATCACTACCCTGCCAGCTGCAACTTAACGTAATGTTAGACCTAACTTATAGCAATAGGCCCTTAGGCTACAGTAGGCCTTATTAGACTAGAAAAATTAGAGTCAAGGCTTATGTTATATAAGGCTACAGGACCAAACCTACTGCTAGCAAGTCCACACATGCGCCATCAGAGCGATGGCATACTCTCACGAACAGTCTTGTACACAGGAATACTTCAAAACCGCACCTTCACCCTTTTATTCAGGCTTCCAAATGCATGTAAAATACACTTAATAAACATAAAAAATTAGATATTATGCACAATTTGTCTAGTTGAGCGGCTATCATCCCAAAAATATAGGCCTAGTATTTTTGCGAGCACTTTCGACCTACCATTGCTGCATTGAAACCACTGTGTAAAATGCCATAGAGCACGCATACGGTACCTCCAGACGCCCCCAGTAAGATAAAATCTGACCTATGCTGTAGTAGGGTACTAGCCCTTTCAAAAATGCTTAATTAAATGGTTCCCACCGTAAAATGTAGAAATTAAGTAATATACGTAACAATTTAAATATCTTAGCACCACTTTTTTAGCACAATTAATTTTAAAGCTCGGATTACTTTGGCAGGATTTTGAGAGGATTCAAATGTAACTCCACAGTAAATTTCATTTTTCATGATCATTTTGTAAATTGAACTTTTCCGTTTATAAATATGGATTAAGAATCTCCATTTTATTTTTTATTTTTCAAGTGATATGAAATTTACTTGATTTAACCATCCAGCTCATCCCGAAAAAGCAAACCTAGTTTTCATAAGCTTTACAAATGTTTAATTTTACGTTCTGTGGGCACCTACACTACTAGTTCAGCTTCTGCTTCGTACTGTCATGAAGGCGGGCACGTATTTCTTTTCGAGATTTCGTAATGTTGAAAGCACCATAGTACTTCATTCAAATGCAGCGGTTTTGTTTGATTTTTCAAAAATGCTATTTTTACTTAACTAGGTATCCACTTAAAACGACCCAGCTTATTGCGAAAATGTATATCCTATAAGGCTCTGAGTGCGATTTCTGAAACATATACTGTAGTACACATTTAATATACAGTATATAGGGTGTTTGTGTGTGATGTTTTGAAATCGTCGGCTGTGATTGGCTGAGAGTTGTGAATGAAGAGCGTGAACAGCTTTTCAGCGTTGTAGTACAGTACACTGAGTTCGTGCATTGTATGCATTGTGTGCAGCTTGTGCAATACCTGTACAACCCCAATTTAGTTCCACTAGATGCTCTGCAGGCTGTACAGTACTGCTCATCGCCCGTATCATGCGTTTGCATGTATGTACAGACAGTTTCATTGTTTTAAAACGTAATTAGGTATTGGTGGCCAATGTTGCCGGAACCAATTAAAACTTATATTACAAAAAATTCATATCTCAGCCGTCCGTTCACCTATTTACTTGATTTTTGTTCTGTTCGATCAAAGATTTTATGCAGCATTTTATAGTGCTATATTTAGGTTGGAATTATTTTCTAATTTTTTCGTGTGGACATGCTACAGTACTAAGTACTGCCATTGTGCTTGGTGCTCAGCATAAGCAATGGAGTAGGGACAAGGTTGTTCGGTTTAAACCGGGGCGGTTTAAACCGGTTAAAACCTGGTTTAAACCGGGCAGTTTTGACCACCTATTACTGGTCAAAACTGGTCAAAACCCCTTCAGTGTTTAAATCAAGTCAATTTACATTGAATTTAAAGAAAAAACATGCCAGTTACTCATGTGCCAAATAGTTTATTCAATTTGACAAAGATGCAGAAGACAAATTAGTCCCATGGGGGCTATTAAAGGCTTCTCTCTCATTTGCCCCTTCAGTCTCAAAAGTCAAAACATCTAAAAATCAACACTCTTGCTGTCTTGCAGTTGTAAAATTATTTCATTGGCTTGATACAGTTACACTACAAACTCTGACACAGGATTCTTATGAACTAAAATCAAATCAAATCCTCAGTCTATATTTCCTAAAAATACAATAAAGTCCTAAATAACTTGGCTCAAACAGAAAAGGTCCAATTTAAAGATAACCACATATGTAAATTATGTGTGTGTGTGTGTGCACTAGCTGACTGTCAAGTGTTTCCTATAGATTAAGCCCTGTTGGCCCATGCACACTGCACCTAGGGTCCAAGTGAATACAATGAAACCCTTGCCCATGTATTGTTCACTAATGAGATACATGTCCTACTAACACTCTGCGAAAATCCTTTAATCTCATCTGTACCCAACAATGGTGTTACAAGTTGTTTATCAGAGCATATAATTGTTATGGTGCAGATAGATAAACTGTAAGGTTAAGTCTAATAAACTTTATAACATAGTGTTGAAATTGTTGAATTTTCTTGCTAAGAATGAAGAAGTGCTGTAAACAGGATGTTTGCAGCTACAAATTTTAGGGGGCACAAGGTAGGCCTATTTGCTAAATAATAATGCGGCTTCCATGACACATGTAACAATTACTCGCAGTCTCTAACAGCACAAATTAACAGCACAGACTTATGTATTTGACCCAACAATGTCAGGTGTAGAATTTCTTTTCATCTTTTCCAATTTTTCCAATAATTAATGGAATAGTTAATTCATAATTATTTTGGGCAAAAGAATAATATTTTCAATCAAAGAAATTTAATTCAATCTTTTAAAGCCTCCTCATCATTCAAGGTCACATGATTTGATGTGTGCTCATGGGCTGTGACCTAAAATATTTTGTCTAACAGAAGGTTTATGGGTTTTTACCAGTTTTGACCAGTTTAAACCCAGTTTTGACCAGTTTAAACCAGGTTTAAACCGCTTTGTGGTCAAAACCGGTTTTGACCCCTTATATCACAACCCTGAGTAGGGAAATACTTGAAAAAAGGCCGTGGCTGGCCCGACTTAAACCAGATGGTTAGAAACTGAGCAGTAAAACCTCATCTAACTCTAACCCATACTTATAGGCTTACCCAAAGCATAATGAAGCTGAAATTCAGAATACAACACCTGTCCAAAAAGCAACCTGAACAAACCATGTAGTCGCACATACAGTCTCCCTGTTCCTCCTAGACCTACAGTAGTCCTACTTTTCAAAAGCTTGCCTATGTACAGTAAATTTTTGCTGCATGGTTCATTGTTAGGGGATGATACAGTAAGTCATGAAGCTTCCAGTCTAGGCTGGAGGCGCTTTCCTGGAACATGAAACTTCCGATCTGGAGTGGAGGCGCAGTCATAGTCGCAGTGGTGGCACATAAAGGTTGTGTTTACATCATTTTGAGAATGACTCAATGTGAGTCTTGTTTACGGCCACTGAGTTTTGGAGGTGCAGTCATCCCAAATATATCCCCCAAAATATTAAGGAATATGATCATGTTAGGGCCTAATAATATAGACCTTGGGCCTAACCTCAGACTGTAGTTGGTGACTGCACTTTGACGTTAATAATAGTAGGAAGGGAAAAATTGTTTTCATATGTGGAAGACTCAGAGAAACTCAATCTAAACAATGTGGTGAAACTTCCATTCAAATTGGACATGTAGTACAGGGTTTCCCCTGGGTTTTAGAGAGTGTGAGGTGGTACTAGTTCATACGTAGCCCTGGGTAATGTGATGTCAGCTTTGGCACCATCAGTGAGTGAGAACTATGAATACTAGTTCAGTACAGGTGGCAAGTATAGCAAATTTCTGTGAGGTGGTACTGTAACCATGCAAAAACTGTGAGGTGGCCTCAAATAGAATGCAAGGGGAAACCGTGTAGTACTCCAGATATATCAGCAAATGAAGTTACTACAGTACATACTGTAATTTGTGATCCAAAGTGAGCTCGAGGCAAGCATGGGCTACTTTCACTTTGCTCACATTGATGAGAAATGCTTTGTTTCCTTTGTTTCTCAGTCTGTTGTACTGACCTCCATGTGGAATGTAAAGTTTGCAAAATTCTCATGCCTCTCATGCAATCACATTCCAGTAACATGTGATTGTGGAGGAGAAACTTGGTTGTAAAGTTTAAAGAAAAACAAAAGACTGCTCATTAATGTGAGGGTATGATGTCATATGTGCTTGCTTCAAGTTCTGCGTCTTCAAAGTTTGATAGTATCTGAAGAAACTACAGTAACTGCCTGTGAAAAAATAATGATGTGGAGTGTTGCACAGTTTTATGATTGCTTTTGTTAACCCTATAGATATAAATTCTCTCTTAATTACTGATCGTATAAGTAGATTACAGTTCGGTGAGTGATATCAATATTTTTCAGGGACAAATTTTTAAGTTTTATAATAAATCTCTCAGGGAATAACAATGCTACCAGTGTCCTTGAAATTAAGGTTGAAAAAACAAAGGCTAACATGTGCCATATATGGTATGTCCCTCTTTTGATGTCACATATTTGCATATTTAGCTCGTGTTTATTCATGATGCAAGTGTGAAATAGAAATTTCCTTTTAAAATGGTCAATATTTGATGGATTTTAATGGAAATTGTGGGTATTTTCATGTCACACAACCTTTAATTATTAATATGTTGAGAACCACACATTGGATTTCAATGCAAATTTCATTGGAATGCTAAAGCACCCCTATCAAAACTTGATTTGAGCTTACTGTAGACCCTTCTTTTAAGGCTCATTGAAGGGACTTCTGGCCTTGCTCCCACCCTCATGCCAATGCAAGGTACTGTACAATGGAAATCTAAAAATTTCTTGTAGCTTATACTGTACAGTTTGTTGTTGGCCAGTGGCCACTGTGACAGTTCTGTGATATTGTGTCAACATGTCCACAGTCTTGTGCTTACAGGTAGTTATGCTGAAGTTCTGTACAGTACTGTAGTAAGCTGTCGCTTCATATCAGCAGTGTCCTGTCAATTGCTGTACTTTCTGTAAATTCTATACTGTACTTTGACAGATACTGTGTTAATGGACTCAGGTAGAGGTCTGAAATGTTGACTTGATGCAGGCCTTCAGCTTGATTTGAAGAAAATTTTATGGTCGTCCACTGGACAACCTGTCAGACTTTTTGGTTGTCCAAAAGAAAATTTAGTAGACCACTTGTAGTAACCCTAGAAGCAGTCTGTTATGTTAACATTGCATGAACTTTTGTTGTCCCATTTGGACAACCAACCTACCATCAGTTTCTTGGTTGTTCCTCAGAAATTTTGGTCGCTGGATGACCGGAGGACTGTTAAAATCGAGCCGTACGTGATGCTACACTAGTGGGATGCAGGTGTACTGTAGTAACATCACCTACAGGTAGCAGACTTGCAGTGATTATACAGTACAGTATTACATGTACAGTACCCTCCCTCAAGGTTCAAACCTAGATAATATCCCTAGGATAACTTCAGGACAGTTGTCCCTCAGGCAGTTCCCACATGTGACAATTCTTCCCCTGACTTTTCTCACCCTTTGCAGCCCCCAAACAACTCACTAGCCAGGACAGTATAGTACCCACCCAAATTACCCAGGCTCTCCCCACCCTGGACAACTTTTCCCTGTACTTTTGGAACATCCAGCTCTGTGTTCCTTTGCCATTTCCCCTCAGATAGCTTGCCCTACCAGAAAATATGGAATTATCCACAATGTCTGGGGTAGGCATTGTCTGGGGTAGTCATTGTCTGGGAGTAGGAATTGTCTGATGTAGTCATTGTCTGGGGGTATGAATTGTCTGGGATAGGCATTGTCTGGGGGTATGAATTGTCTGGGGTAGGCATTGTCTGGGGGTATGAATTGTCTGGGGTAGTCATTGTCTGGGAGTAGGAATTGTCTGATGTAGTCATTGTCTGGGGGTATGAATTGTCTGATGTAGTCATTGTCTGGGGGTTTGAATTGTCTGGGGTAGTCATTGTCTGGGGGTATGAATTGTCTGGGGTAGGCATTGTCTGGGTGTATGAATTGTCTGGGGTAGGCATTGTCTGGGGGAGACTTGTCTAGCAGCAGGTACTGACCACTCTGTAATGTGTTGCAACATCTTACAGGTTGGCAAGTTTTGTCACAGTCATATGGTAGTCTAGATCCTAAAACATGGCTGCTAAGCTTGTCTTGAATAAAAACGGACTAGATAGTTCAATAGCTTGTTTAAAAGAACTGCACTGGCTTCCTGTTACACTTGGAATTAAATTTAAGATCCTCACCTTAGTTTGGAAGAGCTTAAATGGACAAGCCCTGGATTACCTGACTGATGTACATGCTTAAAGTAAGAACTAACAAACCTGTTCTTAGGTCTAGTGCCAGGAGAATCCTCCTTATACTCAAGACACACTGCAAATCTTTTGTCGATTGTTCTTTTGCGGTTGCCGGCCCTCGTCTTTGCAATGATCTTCCAAGTGGTATTCAATTTGCACCAACACTTCAGGTTTTTAGGACAAAGCTTAAAACGTGGTTATTTTCCATGTATTGTTTTGTTGTTGCTTTTGTTACTCTGCATGTCCTATCTTGTGGTAGCTGTATTTTCCCCTTAGTGTCTTTTCCTTACACTCTTGTCTATTTTCTTGTTCTTTCATGTTTTTGTACAGTGCATTAGATAACTTTTGGTTGATAGTGGGCTTTATTAGATTAATAATAATAATGATGACGACGATGACAACAACAATGGCGACTACGACGACAGTAACAGTAACAGACGATGACGACAGTAACAGTAACAATAACAATAATAATCTAGATCCTAGCACCTACCTGTAGCAGCTCAGGATTGCTCTCCCTCAGAGCCTGCTGTTAATAGTGAAAGATTTCCTTCAATATACCCCCAGAAATTTACTGTACATATCTTCCCAACCAGTTTATTCCTGCCTTTTGCACAGTGGTGTACAGTGCTGTGTGTATGTTATACTGATAGCATAATTAGCCATGCATGGTTGTACAGTACCTGAGTCAGATGTTAAAACTGTACACTCAAAGGGTATACAAAATTCCTAAAAGCAGGCGCAGATTTGCTGGCAAGTCTCTGCTCAGACATGTACTGTAGGAATAGCCCCAGGACTGTAACAGTTGATTACTACACAAGTTTTGACAATGACTTGTACAGAGTCAATTGTATTCCCAATTAAGCCCACACACACTGTGTTTGACAGTATTGCCTTGAGCAATTTAAACTCAGTGCAGTCTACTGTGGCTCTGTCTTAGAGGTGTACTAGACAGGAGGTTTGGTTTAATTAGAGGGGGGGGGGGGCTAGAAGTTAACCTATGTAGTAGAGAGAATTGATACTGTCTGGAGTAAGATTAGAGAACCTTTAAAGGCATTTTCCAGTGGCATTTCACAAGGGTTCCATGTGAAAGAAAAAAAACTTCATACCTTCTACACTGTATTAAACCCCGTAGCAATACTCTTTTCCTTACTCGAGATATCTAAAGACTACTTATTTTTGTCAAAAAATACCTCCAGTTCTCATCAAGGTCACAGAATGTTATGTTAAGTGGGCACATTGCCTCAGATGTCTTTTGTTTTCCTTTATAATTGAATGTCCCGTTGTCCTTGAAATTTGATACTGTTGGAGTTTTTGAATATCTTTCCATGAATGTTTTGCAAAAATCTACACCATGTATACGGCATAACAAACAAAGTTGCAAAATATTCCCTACAACAGTATAAACATCATAAAGAAATTCAATGCTTTGTCAAATTAATGTACCGTGATGACATCACAGATTTCCCATAATGCACTTTATTTTGAGAAAAACTTGCATTTCTTTGAAAAGTAGTATCTTCCAAATGCTACAAACTATTGAAATGCGGTTTTCACCTCCTAGAAGGGGAAAATTTTCTGCATTTATTTGAAGTCATTGATTTTTGTCACTGGCAAATCCCTTTTAATCTCCCTGACTGTGTGCAGTGTTGTGTTGGGAGTAATTGCTTCTCCCAAACAAATGTTTTGGCTTTAACCTACATTTAACCAGTTTCCTTATGGCTAAATATAGCCTAAATTTGTATAGTGTAACAGGGTGCATTTACACTAGATCCGGATCTGATCGCCCTATCTTATCAGTAGATCGAATTACATGTGTAGCTTGATCCTGGAGCATTTACACTTGTCTCGTACTCTGATCCTGCTCTGTGCTTCAGCGGAAGTGGCCTCCAAGTGAATTATGAAATAGAAGCACACGCGCATGCGCACCAAAATGTATAAACAAAGAAATAAGAAAATACATGTGTGAGGTCACCGTTGATCTCGGGTCACCGTTGATCCTAGAGCATTTACACTACAAGTTTTGATCGCCTGCATGGGGTCTGATCTTCCCTTCTTACCAGGATCAAAATAGGGTGATCAGATCCGGATCTGATCTGCGTTTACACTACAAATTTGATCTCGAGCAGTGGATCTGACCCCGCGCAGGCGATCAGATCCGGATGTAGTGTAAATGCACCCACAGTGCCTTTAACTTTCCATCACATTTTTTATGCTATTACGAAGTGTTTGAGGCTCATCCAGGACCCGTTTACTTAGTTTTTGGAAGTGATGACCAGATAACAAAACTTCATAGATCTGCACTCAGGGACACCTCTAGGGAAATTGGAAAGTCAGGGAATTTGTCATTTTAATAATTAATGACCACGAGAAATTGATATGTTCCGACAACAAGTTATGTATGCAATATCACAGAATTCACTTATTAGTGAAACCCTCCGATTGTGATGCAGATATTACTTGACTGTTTAGAGCAGCTTTGAAAGCTTTGGAGACTTATTGAATAGTAAAATGATTCAATTCAAACAGTAAGTATGCCAGTACATTTATTTCAGTTTGTAATGACACCTGTCAAGTACTGTCCTCCCTTGTACAAAACATTTGTATTATGCAGTACTGTATACACAGTACAAAACGTGTGTTACAGGTGCAGTTTCAAGGAGGGGAATTTTAGCATCTGAATTACTGTACATCATTACCAAACTTTTATCAAAATTTAATGACAGTTATTGTAAGTAATGTAATGAGGGCTTCCAATTAGTACAGTAGCTAAAAAGCTGCATCTTTACCAGACTTGGGGAATTAAGGTAATAAACCCTTGAGAGGTTTTAGTAAAAGTCATACCAAAGCCAAAGTTTAATGAGTTGACATCTAGGTTACTGATGGGAAGCAATAATTTCTTATAAAATTTGATGGACAGACCCTCGATATTCACTGGCAGGGGATTAACCCATGGATTCTTCATGGAAGAGAGGGCACAGATACACTCCTCTAGAGTCAATCCCCCATTGCATAACATCTAACATACAGTATGCTTGCAGCACGTCACTAGAAGCCAACTTTCCAGGAAGATTGTCAAAGAAAGACTTGGGAGTACGATGTACGGTATAACTTTACAGAGAGTCATTAAATTTGTTCACACATTAGGTTAGTTTTATCATACATGGGACAGTACTTTCTCTACTTTTTCCTCCTGTCATTCTGACCTTTTAATATGATTGTCTGTTAATTCCAGATCCTTAGCCTAATTGAAAGTGTTACTGTAAGTCTGAGTGTTCAGGGTGGGCCACTTCTGACAGGCCTGATCATTTCAGAAAATTTCAAGTTGTCCATTGTACAACTTGAGACTAAATTTTGGTTAACTGAAATAGTTTTTTGGTTCTCAGAATGAAAATTAGATAAGAAGACACACAAATCGTGTTTTATTTAGCTGCAGTAGTAAGCACATTCTTTCAAGTTGTATCAGTCACAATATAATTCTCCCCTCATACAGGAAGTGCCTAAACATTCCTTTTCTACTATATGTTGTGTCTGTATGATGAATAACTGTCATTAGTGGACAGTATCAATTGTCTTTCTACAGTACTGTTCTTTTCCTTCAGGATTTTAATAACCTGTATAATGTAGTTTATTGCTTGATGTATAGTTGGAAAGTATTGACTAACAAATAAAATCCACATTACAGTACCATTGCACAAGCTCAGAGAGAGAGAAAGTGGTTTGCCTGACAGTATTTTCCCTCATACTGGACAATCAAATGACTGTTTAAATTTCAGTTCTGCGAGCGAAACAGCTGGCGTAGCTGCAGTATAGTTAAGGACTGTTTCAGTCGTTAAATGCGGTAACTCACTACAACTAAGTGTACATTATCCTAATGGTTGGTTGCACAGTATATTAATATCACATAAAAATTTGCCTTTTCTTTCTTTTTTCCAGACAAATCTTTGTTTCTGGTGGTGTAAAATAATGGCAAGTGACAGAAGTCTGCTACACTCATATTCAAAAGTAAATACTGACTATATTCCTGCTGTTGGGCTCTGATACGGTCAATTTCTGTGTACGTATTCCTGTACTTTGCTTCAACATGGATGCTACTACAACATTCCTGGATTCTCTTTCCTACCTCACAACAAATATCCCTTCTTTTAATCAAGAAGATGTCACCTGGATGCTTGCCGTTGGTTTTGTTTTTTCGTTTATTTTAGCATTTGGTCTTGGGGCAAATGATGTCGCTAATTCTTTTGCTACATCAGTCGGTGCCAAGGTATTAACACTTCGGTCAGCCTGTATTCTTGCCTCAATATTTGAAACGGGTGGAGCAGTGTTGCTAGGCTCTAAAGTGTCGGACACCATCCGCAAGGGCATCTTTGATGTGACATTATATGAAGGCAGGGAAGAAACCTTAATGATGGGGCAGGTGGCAGCTCTTGGCGGTAAGTACAGTACTGCCAACACAGTACTTGGTGGTAAGTACTACCAACAGTACTTGGTGGTAAGTACTACCAACACAGTACTTGGTAGTGAGTGCTACCACTCAGTGCCTGGTGGTGGTAACTTCCGGTAAGTACTACCAACAGTACTTGGTGGTAGGCACTATCAAAACAGGTTAGGTCTACCAACACACTAGAAGTACTGTTAAGTGCTGCCTTCATTACTCATCAGAAAGTACAGTATTGTGAAAAGACTCCTTGGTAGTTAGTATTGCCGACACATTCTTTTTGGGTAAGTTATTTCAACACATTACTTGGTGGCAAGTACTATCAAATTACTGGGCATATTTATGTACTGTCAAGGCATTGCTAGATAATTGAACTGCCATCATGATAGTACTTTGTGATAAATAATGCCCACATCAGTCAGCAGTAACTTACTGTAAGTACTGTGAAAAACGATGTGTTACTTGGAGGTACTGTAAGTTGTGTATTCACGGTGATATTTTAGTGTTGTCCTCCAAGATGCTTTCAAACTAACAGTGGGTAAGCAAATGTGCATTGCATTGCAGTTACTTACTCCTAATCAAGAAGGTTGTGTATTAACTGTTTACATTGTCAATTATTAGCTCAATAAGTTGAGCTATTAATTGTCATGGCAGTGCATCTGTCAGTCTGTCTGTCAACATTGCCTAAAAGGCTGTTGTCTGCAGGTTCTTTGGCCATTGCTTGTGAAAGTTGGAAAGGTCATAACAGTTATCAATGGTTTGACAACTGTGGTAACAGAAAGTAGGTCAACGGTCATTTAAGGTTGTGAGGAGTCAAAGAGTAAAATCACACTTTTCATGGGAATCATTTCAACTTTGACAGGAGTGTTTAGTAAATGATGGGTCATGAAAGTTGTACTTTTGAAGTACATAGGTCAAAGGTCATAAAGCTCATCAAAGAGAGGTCAAACAAAGGGAGACCAAACAGTGTAATTATGCAAAAGCCTTTAACTCCTAGGGGTTATGTCTGAATTTTATAAAATTTGGCAAGAGTTTAATAAGTGATAGGTAATCAAAGTTGTACTTTTGAAGTAGGTCAAAGGTCATTTGGGGTCATACTGTACAGAGGTCAAACAGTGAAATCACACAGAAGCCTGCAACTCCTGGGTTATCTACAAATTTTATCAAATGTGGCCAGAGTGGTCAGAAGATGATGGGTTATCAAAGTTATACTGTTGAAGTACGTCAAGGGTCACTTGGTTTCAAAGAGAGGTCAAACAGTGAAATCACTCAGAAGCCTGCAACTCGTAGGAGTTATATCCAGATCTTATCAAAGTTGGCCAGTAGATGACTGATTATCGAAGTTGTACATTTGAAGTAGGTCAGAGGTCATGTGGGGTCAAAGAGAGGTAAAACAGTAGAATCAAACAAAAGCTTTTAACTCCTAGGGCCTAGGGGTTACATCCAGATCTTATCAAAGTTGGCCAGGGTGTTCAGTAGCTGATGGGTCATCAGAGTTGTACTTTTGAAGTAGGTCAAAGGTCATAACTCAAAAGCCTTCCCCCTAGTGTGTTATCCAAATCTTATCAAAGTTGGCCAGTGTGTTCAGTAGATGATGGATTGTCAAAGATGTGTTTTGAAGGTCAAAAGTCATTTGGGGTCATACGGTGGTCAAACACTGGAATCATGCAAAAGCTAGCTGCCAACTCCTGTTGGTTATATCCAAAATCTTATCAAAGTTGTCCAGAGAGGTCAGTAGATGATGGGTCAGCAAAGTTGCATTTTTGAAGAAGGCCAAAGGTCATTTGGGGTCATAAAAATAGTTGATCAATGGAATCTTGAAATAGCCTTCAATTTCTTAGGGGTGTGTTTGAACTTAAAGTTGACCAGTGTGTTCAGTAAATGATGGGTCATCAAAGTTGTAGTTTTGACAAAGGTCAAAGGTCATTTTGAGTCAAAGAGAGGTCAAACAATAGAATCAAGCAAAAGCCTTTAAATATGAGGGGTTGTGTCACAATCTTGTCAAGTTGGCAAGAGTGTTCAGTGGATGGTATACAGTATGTGTACTTTGTGTTGATGTTAAATACCATTTGGGGTCATGAAGGGTCAGATGGTGAAATAAATGCCAATGCTTTTCTATAAGAATTTTGGTTTTGTATGATGTACAGTATGTGTGCATTGTCATCGGAAGCACTTTTTATGGGCCTGACAAATTGGGGTATTTCATTTTTGTTTATAGCAGAATTACATACGGTATTGTGCCCACAAACATTAAAAAAGTTGCAAGCTGGCAACTCAGATATGCCACTGCTGTGACCATTTACACCTAATGCAGTGGAGGTGCTATATCATGACTGTCCATAACTCCTCGGTTTGGATCCCTAACTCTATTTCTCTCCTCCTTACCTCCTATTTATATGTATACCATTATTGCCTGCAATAACCGTCTGGCAAACCAATAACACCATAGGAATACCTATGACCTATGACCTAAGACCTAGCTCTTCCTTCTCCATTTTGCCTTCTCCGTGTCAACACGTCTTTAACCTACATCTGGTAAAACCATCCTCAAAAGTGTCTATTTCTCCAGTTTCCTGCTAGTTTGCAGTTCCCTACCGTGGGATACCTCCTAATCGATGTTTCTCATCGGAATTATGAGTATCCTTCTTCTCTAACCTAGTATTTAGGCCTGTTTATTCATGCTGTTTACCTAGCTAGAGGATTTTCGCCTCGCGCAATGCTCTCCATTGAGTTTGTACAGGTACCGGTCTCGCGCCGCCATGTTGTTCTTCTGCGTCATTCCCCTTGTCCCTTGTGTCTTTAGGCAGACACTTCCCCCCCCCATTACTGCTCTCCCTTCCCGGTGGGTGTTTCCCCTCGTAGGGAGTGTGTTTTGGAATTTTTGCGCCGCCCAGGAAGAGGTTCACTCTGGGGCTCTTACCGAAGTTCGAATCGCTTCCAGCCCAGCCCCTAGGGATGCCCACCCTACCGCCCAGCTCCCAGCGGTAGGGGGGAGACTCGATATTCTCAGACAATTGGGAGACACTCTCTCCGGACCCTTGGGTCCGACGCACCATTGAACATGGCTACAAGATCAAGTTCACAAGAACCCCTCCAAACTCAGGTCTGTTCAAAGCTACTCCGGTTCCGAAATCCAAAGACCAGCGTCGAGCCCTAGAGAAGATCTCGGACCTACTCCAGAAAAAGGCTGTTTTTGTCGCCGACAAGCGCCTGTCCCGCAACCTGTATCGTTCGTCGTTTTTTCTAACTCCCAAAAAGCCGGACACCTGGCGACCGATCATCAACCTGAAACCTCTCAACAAGGCATACATCCGTCCAAAACGATTCAGAAACCTTAGCGGTCATCCTTCCCTCCCTCCAAACCGGCCTCTGGGCAACGTCAATAGACTTAAAAGACGCCTACTTACACGTCCCGATCCATCCGTCTCACCAGAGGTTCCTGTGGTTCCGGTATCAAAACGTAGACTACTGCTTCCAAGCCATGCCTTTCGGCCTCTCGACGGCTCCTCGGGTGTTCACCCACATCACAAGAACCATTTTGGCTTTCCTCCGAAGAAGAGGAATCCACATCTGTGCTTACCTAGACGACTGGCTCCTCTTCGCCCACTCTCCAGCCGACGACACGCTCCAGCCAGACTTTGGCTCCGTCTCCTGGGCCTAATGGCCAGCCTGGTCGACATAATCCCGTTCTGCAGACTCTTCATGAGGCCGCTTCAGATCCATCTCCTCAAGCACTTCACACCCTCCAGCAGCCCTCTGTCGAAACTTGTTCCAGTAGCCGAGGACGTGCGGCCACATCTCTCATGGTGGATGCGTCCACTCAATGTTGCCTCCGGGAGGAAATTCTCAGAACACCGACCAGAATCAACCATCATGACGGATGCTTCCTTGACAGGATGGGGAGCAGTCTGGGACTCTTCCACAGCCTCTGGCCTTTGGGACGACTCCCACAAGAGCCTCCATATCAACCTCCTGAAGATGGAAGCAGTCTTCCTAGCCATCAACCTCTGGAAACATCACTTGAAAGGCCACCTAACGACGGTACTCTGCGACAATTCGACTACGGTCTCGTACATCAACAGTCAAGGAGGAACCAAGTCTCCATCCCTTTGCCTGAAAACCTGGAAACTGCTCCACCTCTGCAGGCAACACAACATCCGTCTCAGGGCTACACATCTAGCGGGCCAACTCAATGTGATGCCCTCTCCAGGGGGACTCTAATAGAAACGGAGTGGTCCCTCTCTCAAACTTGGGCCAACCACATATTCCAACTCCACAACAGACTGATGGTGGACCTATTCGCCTCCCCAGACAACGCCAAACTCCCAACCTTTTGCACCAGGTCTTTCCATCAACAAGCCTGGAAGACAGATGTTCTGGCCTTCCCATGGGACAACTTATACGCTTACGCCTTCCCGCCCTGGTGTCTCATACAACGGGTGCTCCTCAAGCTGAGAGAATCCAATGCGATTCTACTCCTAGTGGCTCCTTGTTGGCCGAACCAGCCATGGTTTCCCATCCTCCTACAAATGCTGATAGACCTTCCGTTCAAGTTTCCAATCAGAGACAGTCTTCTCACTCAGAAGGGCGGGAAGATATTCCATCAACGTCTCAACCACCTCCATCTAGCTGCCTGGAAAGTTTCATCAGACACTTCACAAGTAAAGGACTTTCATACGAGGCTGCTGTCATTGCATCCAGTGCCCGACGTCCTTCCACAGTCTCGACTTACGATTCACGTCTCTCTAAGTTCAAATCCTGATCATCAGAGAGAGGCATCAATCCCATGGATGCACCACTGAGTTCCATTACAGACTTCCTCCTCTCACTCTTTTCAGAGGGGAAGCAGGTCTCCACTGTTAGAAACTACCGATCGGCAATCTCATCCATCCACAACAGGTTCCCAGATGGCTCCACCGTTGGCTCCAGCGAAGCTATTAGTCATCTTCTCAGAGGGATGTTTAACAAAAGACCGCCAAGAAAATGCCTCCCTCCGTCCTGGGCTATCAACGACGTACTTTCGACCCTTTCAGGTCCTCCATACGAACCCATGGACAATACCTCGCTTGAACTCCTGACATTCAAGACTCTGTTCCTAGTGGCGGCCGCATCTGCAAGACGACGCAGCGAGCTTCATGCCTTGACCACCAAAAAGGGTTTCATCCGCTTCAGCCAGAATGGGGTTTTTCTTCTCCCGGACCCATCGTTCCTCACCAAAAATGAGACAGCGTCCTTCACCCCTGGCGAGATTTTTCTTCCTGACATTTCAACAATGTCGTCGATTCCGGAAGACAGAAAAGTTTGTCCAGTAAGAGCACTCAAATGGTACTTACAGAGAACCAAGAATCTGAGGACCTCCGAGAGACTTTTCATAATTCCTAAGCATG
This sequence comes from Holothuria leucospilota, assembly GCA_029531755.1. Taxonomy (NCBI): domain Eukaryota; kingdom Metazoa; phylum Echinodermata; class Holothuroidea; order Aspidochirotida; family Holothuriidae; genus Holothuria; species Holothuria leucospilota. The sequence continues at coordinate 3,661,374 of CM055970.1, forward strand.
GCTGCAAAACTTGCAAAACTTCACGGGCGCACATACTTTGAAAACCAAAATTTCTAGCTCACCTGGTCTATTTATTTTGGGATTAAGATGAAAATTTCTAGCTGCACCATGATTTTCGTGGACGCAATGCGTGTTTGTGTCCAGCTTTTTGCAGGCGTGTTCCCAAGTCCCCCTACGGCCCAGCGTCTAAAGATACCATCTCCAGGTGGATCGTTAAACTAATCTCTCCACACGCCAACTCTGACGAGACAATCCACGCCCACCATCTCAGAGCACACTCATCTTCCAGAGCATGGTTCAACGGGGTAAGCCTTCCAGACATTTTAAAAGCTGCAGCGTGGAAGACTCCCTCCACCTTCTTTTCCTGCTACCTCACCGATGTAGTCTCCAAGGAAGGTGCCTTCGCAAGTTCAGCCTTAGGGGTTCCGTTCCACTGCCGTCGTCCGGTCCTCCCACCAACTTCTCGTTGCTAATCTGGATACATATGTAAATAGGAGGTAAGGAGGAGCAAAATAGACTCCCCAAAACTCGTCTGGTTTGGGAGTCTATGAGCGACGATACTTACCTCCTATTTACATCCCGCCTCCCGCCCCGAGGGACTCCGACTCGCACCGGCTTTTACCAACCCTTGGGCTTCACCGAATTCTCTGGCCACTTGTGCTCCACACTCCTGACCTCCAGATCAACTCTCACCATCCCGGAATCGCCTCTCACCTTAGTCAGAGAACCTCCAGACTACTCAGGGCTACTCCAGACTTCTCCGGTCTACTCCAGACTACCCCGGTCTACTCCAGACTACTCCGGTGTTTCTCCGTCCACCTGGAATGCCATGGCTTGTCTTCAGTCTATACTACGCCTAGTATCCTGCCGACTGATCGGGACGCACCCGTCGTCTACCTAGGGCCTCTCTAGCCGATTCTGACTCACCCTTCGCCTACCTAGTGACTCTCCAGCCGATCATGACTCATCCTTCGCCTACCTAGTGACTCTAGCCGATTTAGACGAATCCTACCAACCCTCTCAGACGTCACCATCGAATTTCAGTGGTTAGGTGAGATATAACTTTCTCTCTTTTGGTCTTCAGGTCCTTGGGCCCCCTGTTGGGGGGTTGGGTCCTTACCGTCCCCGTCCGTTTTGGTTCGGCAAAATGCAGAAGGAAGAGCTAGGTCTTAGGTCATAGGTATTCCCGCGGTGTTATTGGTTTGCCAGACGGTTATTGCAGGCAATAATGGTATACATATGTAAATAGGAGGTCAGTATCGTCGCTCATAGACTCCCAAACCAGTCGAGTTTTGGGGATTAAACTACATAACAGTAACTCTGTGTGAGGGAAGTATACGGTAGTTGAGCTACTGCATCATTAATGCTCTGATCTTATCTTTTGGGAAGAAAAACAATCAGATTAGGTCTTGCCAAAATGCCTTTGTATCATTGCCGACCGTGTAGAGGTTCAGGCTGAAGTAATTAAACATGGATAGGTATATTGATAAGTCATATAGACTGGGAGCATAGTACTCAATGTACCGTATTATCAGTACATTTTGTATTAGAGAAACCCTGGTTGAAATTTTTTTTATGTACTGTACTGTACCATATGCTGGTATAGCTTGATTGCTACAGTACAGTATATGTTTCGAATGAAGAACAGAATCACCATGCTCAAAACTTAGACATATTACAAACATTACTTCGCCATCTTCCCTTAGCAAAATTACAGAATATCTCCCATTTTCTGTTTGATGATACACAGGTACAGTGCCTTTAACAAGGCAGAGATTTTTTTGTGTTGGAAAAGATTATTCAAATTAGATGACCTAATTGTTACAAAGGTCACACGACTGATTATGTATAGGTTACAAAGCTTGGGAAGGTCTCATATGGGTATCAAACCAACAATGCAGTCTCACAAAAATTCCACCAAACTCATGAAACTAAAGATAAAATAATGAATAATTCTGAACAACCAATTAAAAAGTTACAACAAAGTTGTGGATGTCTTGACCATGATATGTGTCCCAAAACTTGAATGTGTCAGAACTTATTGTTGTACAGTAGGGCTCATGTTCACCTATCTACAGAAGGCAGCTCAAAATATGGAAATTTTGTCACCTCAGGCCCTAAGATTGCAGGGCTGCTGTGGGCTGTGTTTATAGCTTGTTCTTGGATACTGAAAAGAATTTGAAAAGCTCAGCTCTGCAGCTATATACTGTAATGTTTGAGGTCCAATATACAGCATAATATTACAATACAAGAATTATCTACAAGAATACCTACAATATGATAGAGTTAAGGATGTTAACTTTGAGTATAGAATGATACCATGCTGTCCACATCTGTAATGTCAGGAATGTATTGATGAAATGTACTGTACTCCCGAAAGCATGCAAAAGTTGTACAGTTGTACTCTCTTAAGTATTTTACTCGTTCTTGTTTTGTCCCTTCATCAGGTGCCATGATTTGGTTACTAGTAGCAACCCTTTTCAAGCTGCCTGTATCAGGTACACACAGTATCGTTGGTGCTATGATTGGCTTCCATGTCGTCGTATTCCAGTTCGTTGGCATAAATTGGAAGCAACTTATTATGATTGGTAAGTACTTTTAAGTTTTAATTGGGGAGGGGGCAGCATATCCCTATAGGCTCGGTTGACTGGGTTTTGTAAGGTACAGTATGAATGGGCTTTCCCACCAGTAACATTACTATGATTGGTATTTGTCATGTTAGTTGGGGGAAGGGGTAGAATTCCTATCCTGTGATGATTGGGTGACTTTGAAGCTGTAAATGGGTCTTCCCAGTAACATCTATGATACCGTAGGTAAGTATTGTATGTGGATAATGGGGAGAAGGCAGCATGATTGTTTAGTATTTTACGCTGAAATCTGGGTGGGGGCACCTTTTTTGTAGGATGTGAATACTGTGGATAGGTTTGTTAGGTACGTACATGTGTACTATATGGTATGGACAGTATGACAACATTGTTACAATGTACTTTGCTTGCATTTTACTTCTGTCTCAGGCCGTAGGATGTTCCATACTGAATCAAAGACAGTTAATTCTTATACAGTAGTGAGTTTTATCAATATATATATTTTTTTTATTTTTTTATTCTAGCAGGATTGTCATCAAAATTCTTACTGGTACTGTTAGTACTCATAATGTTATGAATTTCCAAAAAAAAAAATAATTAGACCAAAATTTTGGCATTGGAGAGTGGCCACTAGTACAGTATTATGGTCACAGAGGTGGATTCATTGCATGGAGATGACTCCATTTTAAATTATTTTTTCTTTATTTCACCAAATTTATATACATTCAGTTATCAATCAGGTAGTGAAAAACCTGGGCCAGGTACTCAACTCTACTTCATAGTCACAATTCCAGGTCGGGTTGGAGTAGTGACTCCATATTCATTGGAATCATGACTCTTGGGTAATTTTCACCACTATCGAAAACATGCACCTAAATCATATTATGGAGAACTTTAAAAGGGTTATTTCACAGGTTAATGATGTATTACCACAGTAGGGCTGTGAACCTGTGGCAAAATAATTAAACGTTTAGCTGCAAAAATTTGGGCTCGTTTAGCGATTAATCGCGATTACCTTATCACAACAGAAGACTCAGTGTGTTTTGATTGACTTGATAAATAGGCCTATTCAAAATGAATTGATAAAACCCGTGAATCCCAAACACGATTCCTGTAAAGGCTTGTTCGTAGTCGAAACAGTAATCACAACATGATGACATACTACATACCATACGTAGGGGGCAATATTATGCACTCTGCATTTACAGAGTATTCAAATAGATAGAAAATGGACAAAAAACAGGTTTTGCAATAAATTGCTTAGTAGGTTTACTAAACGTTTATTCCACATGCGATCGTTTAGCGATTAATCCCTACACGTTCGCAGCCCTATACCACAGCTAGCTCTTTTATTTTTTCTCGATTCAATTGCAAGCTTTCCTTCCAGTAGCCAATAGGATTATCTACATTCTCAGTTACATTAACTACGGTAACAGTACAAGGCATGTCAGCCATTGAGAAGGCTGTAGTGTAAGCCTTCTGGTATATTAATAACTATTCAAAGGACTACAGGTAGTCAAAATGTTACCGCTCCAGAGGAGTTATGTTTCTGTGTTAGTTACAGTATGACATCATTGTGTAAGTCTTAACTCCTCCAAAGCCAATGCTTTATATAATTATTTAATTTAATATTTATTATGGCAAAAACGTTTGTGTGTAACAGATGATTTCATACGAAGAATTTCAAAAAATTTCTTGCAGCAAAACTGTTCTGAGTCCAGATGAAATATAGATCTACAGTATTCTTTCAGACCTTTATATGTACAGTATGTGTAAGATGTGTACCAGGGCTCGAAATAAGCTTGAAAAAGGGCACAGCCAAAATGAGCAAATGGCTGTTGGTCTATGTTACTTCATAGGACATTGACTGAGGGGAACCACAGCCATCAGTAAGGGCCCGACAGCCATGGCTGTTGGTGCTGCCAGTTATTTTAAGCCCTGGTGTACAGTAAGTGTTTGAGCTTAGTTTGCTACCATACTGTTCAAGTGTTTTTTCCATGAGAATGTGATAAGAACACAAAGACAGTACAGTGCAGTGTGGATGTAACATTCCTTTTTCTTGGATCTTTAAGCTGAGTTTTATTCATTCCCCAAGTATCTTGTTAAAATGTTCCAAATGGTGCAAGTATGTAGACTTATTACATTACTAGCCAAGTACAGTATACTGTGTGTACAGTACAGTACATAGTTTCCCAAAGAGAAAACTTATGGGGTCATCTTGGGAGAACTATGAAAATATTTGGATAATTTTTGAGCTAGTAAAAGTGACAGCTATAAGGTTTGCAATTCTATATAATGTAATCTTCCTCATGTACATCTCGCCTATGTCAGTATACAATCTGTTCAGTTTGACTGTAGGCTCAACTTTCTATAAATTAAATACACATTTTGATTACTGATTTTTTTGTTTGCTTTGAGGAGTGTTGTGTAATATCATTGGTTTTGATGTCCATATTATCACAAATTTTGTTTTCTTCAGCAAGGAATTGGATTCGACTGGTTTTCTACCAGTTATCCTTATTATGGTGAATGTCATTGCATGTAGCCCTACATACACATACTGTATAGGTAATACCTATGCACTGGGTTTCCGTCAAGGGGGGAAAGGGGGTATTTGTCACCTCCTCTCCAGAAGGAGGGTAAAATCCCCCACTTTTCATTTCCATAAAAATCTAACAAAGTGTCAATATCTTTGTTTCTTACTTAAGAAGAGGACACTTTGCAGCAATGTTTGAACTTACTGTACATAAATAAACTGCCATTAAAACCCTTCAAATTGTACCTTATAGGGGCCTTAAAGCAAGCTTTTGTTCCCCTGAACCCACTTGTAATTTTGGCCAAGGAGAGCATCAATTTGGACTCCCCCTCCCCCCTTTTTGAGTTTTTGGTGGAATTCCTTCATGCATGTATCCCAATAGGAACATTTAGCTGTTTATCACATGATACTTTTTACAGTAATGGTGGCACTGCAGTTCTCTTTCTATAAATTAGTTTGTCATCTGTCCCATCATTAATTTTGATACTGTACTGTTCCAAGAGAACGAGGTGCTTGATTATAGTGTGCAGAACCTGTGTACAGTATGACATATATGTGTACAATATATTCAAGTACAGTACTGTGGTATATACTGCAATCTTTATGCCAGTATTGTTTCATGTATGATCTAGATTACATGCATGTGAGTAGCATGTGACATAGCATTCCCTCTCTCTCTACAAGACAGTTGCTATACTCACTACATGTGGCTCTTAGCCACAGCTGGAATCTGACCTACTACACAGCTGTCAGTTGAAACTGAAACACGAATTGTAAACTAAAATGGGTGCTTCTGGCTACTGAAGAATGTGCACTTCCTGGGTGGATCATGAAAAAGTTTGGATTGGGATGTTGTTGATATAAAAAATAGTTCTGTATTGTAGGCCTACAGTATTTGATATAATTTTGAAAGGGGCTTGCGTGTCTAGTGGCTTGGTTTCAAAGGTACATAATTTTTTTAGCTCACACATTGTACACAGTACATGTGTGAGGTTATAAAATGGGGCAGATGTCGTCAACTTTTTAACAAAAGTTTTCAGCCTTTTGATGTGTGGAGATTTTGAGTTGAAATTTGGGGACATGATTGTTTGTCCATAGAGCATTAAAACTTGTCTATTTGCATTTCGATATACAAAAGTTAAATTTGGTTTTTTAGCAATTTTTGTAAGGCTGAGTTCACTGTGCCTGCTGAACAGGTAGCTGTTTATTCATTTGCACTCATAGCAGTGTACTTGGTTGTGTGTTGAGTTGCTATTTCGCAACTGCTTGTGCAGGTTTGTTTTGAAATTTGATCCATTCACACACATCAGTCTTTGTTCATCGAGTGGCCTGTGCAATCACGATGCCTTGGCGATAACTGATTGTATTATCATGGTTCATTAAGCAAGGAGTTCCATGCCCTGCATTTAGCAGCTACTTGATTCATGATAACAAAATTTGAAGCAACTCTGTGGTCAGGTTTGGCTTACAAGAAAGGAAAACAGTTTAACCTGTTGTGGGGATATGTCCCATTTTGTTCCTGGATCAATTGAGATGGTCAAGTCAAGTAATTGCAATACTGTAACTGTTTTGAGTTCAACTTCAGTAGCAGCTTTTTGAGTCTGTGGTTTGTTTTGATTGAGTGCAAACCTATGCAGTGTTTGATTGTGGTGTTGTAGGTGCAACTAAATGTACTTTGCAAACTTGAACAGTTTAATAACATCAGTTTAATTTCAGTCTTGCTGCTAATTAAAGTATGTAACCTTTACAGGCCTTCTTGATTTTGGAAAATATGCAGTGATATTTGTAGATCTGTCATCAAACGGTGTCAGTTGCAGTGTTTACATGCCTAAACGTGCTTGTGATTTTTCAGTTGGGTTTTGAGTTCATTTAATATTATGGTCTTCTCTTACCTTTTGCCTTTGCAAGGTAAGGAGGTTTTGTGGAAGTTGATGAATAAATGATACAATTTGGTTCTTTTGAGTTCCTATTTTTAACAGACAAGAGAAGTTGTGTGAGCTACACAACAGCATTGCTGTTCTAGTTTTTCTTATCAATTCCAGATGTGTCTGTAATAGCAAAGTTTAATTCCACTTAAATGCACAGACAGAGGTCCAATGTAATGGGAACAATTGATATACTGTAAGTTGTAGATCTCTCGTATAAGTATGAAGGTTTTCCTACAGAAGGAAGAGAATCCAAAGCTCAGGACAAAGTTATGCTATTGTATAAAGAAGTGACTTAGCCAAGGTGGGATATATAGTAGGCCTATCTTGCTCAAGTACTGACATTCTGTAGGACTTCATGTTGGGCCCATCATAGCTTGTCCATGACATTGGACTGGTAAAGCCAAGGTCAGTCATTGTATCTTGCCTATGATGGACATCAGGCTGGCATATAACTAATTACGGTGGGCCCAAGTGTACCTTACCCAAGGACATCAGGTTGGCATTGTCAAGGTGGGCACATTTCCCAAGAACATAAAGCTGACTTAGTCAAGGTGGACCCATTGTCCAAGGACATCAAGCTGACATAATCAGGGTGGGCCCATTGTGCCTTTCAAATCATTCCAAGCAACTTCAAAACTCATTTTAGATTTTGTAGAGAATGTTGCTTTCAAGAATTCACCTCTTTCAGTGTAAATTAATGTTGGTGGTTACTCATCACAATTACAGATAAAACCAAAATTGTACGTGGCAAAGTTGGAAGGTGTTATACCTTTATTTTACTGCAGACCTGCATATAATTTGTGTTACCTGCAGACAGCTCAGCTAGCTGAGGTACCATTTTGTAAAGTGGGTAAGCTCCAGGGCAGCTCAGCTGAGGTACAGTACCAGTTTGTAAAGTGGGTAGGCTCTAGGGCAGCTCAGCTGAGGTACCATGCAGTTGTAAATTTAGTAGCTCTAGGGCAGCTCAGCTGAGGTACCATTTTGTAAAGTGGGTAGGCTCCAGAGCAGCTCAGCTGAGGTACCATTTTGTAAAGTGGGTAAGCTCCAGGGCAGTTCAGCTGAGGTACAGTACCAGTTTGTTAAGTGGGTAAGCTCCAGGGCAGCTCATCTGTGGTACACATTTGTTAAGTGGGTAAAGGTGTAAGGTTCATCCATTCATAAAAGGAAGACCCTTAAGGACAGTCATGGAAAAGATATGGTATTTTGTTGTTTTACAAAAATATATGAACTTTAAGCTTAGTAAAAGGAGAGAATGTTATGGGGAAGTGAAATTTGTTGCAAGGAGGTGGGGGGAGGGCTCATGCATGACCCCCCATAAGTCTCCCCTCAGAAACCTCCCACTGGAAGATGCTAGAGTAAAAAAAGTTTGTAATTGTATGATTATTCCACATTTGAAGCCCTGCCATTAGATGGTGGACCCTACCCCCGCCCCCCCCCCCCCCCCCCCAGATTCTTCTCATTATGCCACTGGATATTTTTGTGACATGATTTTGGTAAAGTGAATGAATCAAATGGTTGTAAGGTGAGGGAGAAATCATCTTGTTGATGATAACATGTGGTGGACTTCACAGTTAATTTTCATCATGATGACTGGTCAGTATGTAAAGTATTCTGTAAGTACACTCCTGAAATGTAAGAAACATAAAATTAGTCATGGAAAACCTCAACTGCATTTAATGAAAAATTCATGAGATTTCATTTTCAGATTTCTATACAAATTCAAGCTGGAAGGATCATGTCCTTAGTTTGTAGAGTCACTTCTCACCTATTGTCAGATGGGTATACTGTAGTTGATATAAATGGAACAGGTCTGTGTTAATTGTGACATTCAAGATTAGCTGCCAGGACTGAGCACTTAATAGCATATTGGATCATTTGGAATGGGCGAGGGGGGGTGCTTAAAACTGGGAGGGGTCAGTGTCCCCCCTGCTCTTCCCCTGCCTTGTATACCTATGAAAATCCTATCTTGCCCTCGAAAAATATAGGACTGAATGGTACCTTTGTGGACCCCTAGATAATTTTTGCTTTCATCACATGCAATCTGTTTGTAGGATGTGATGTGCTAGTTTTATCCCTTCTTCATAGATAATTAATAAAACAATGAATGACACATGTATACAGTACCATTATCTTTTTCCTTCATTCCAGTTGGCTCCTGGTTCATATCTCCCCTTATGTCAGGTGTTTTATCAGCAATCATGTTTGCAGTATACAGATATTTTGTGCTTCAAAAGGTAGGTACCGTACCATTGTCTTCATAACCTTTGACCTTTTCTTACTCTTCCAGTGTCGGTACCATTTCATGTTTCTTACCATACCAGTCTCCATATCTTTGACCTTCCTAACTGTACCAGTGTCCATAACCTTTGACCTTTCCTATAACTATACCAGTTTCATAACCTTTGACCTTTCCTAAACTATACTAGTCTCATAACCTTTGACCTTTTCTAACTGTACAGGTGTCCATAACCTTTGACCTTTCCTAACTACAGTATACCAGTGTCCATAAAGCCTTTCACCTTTTCTTACCATATAAGTGTTCATAACCTTTGACATTTTGTCCTTTTATACCAGTGTCCATGACCTTTGACCCTTTTTCACAGTACCAATACCCAGCTTTGATCTGGGTAGAAGTAGAGTAGCTCGTAAGTTCTTTCATCTTTAAAATGTCAGAAAAGTTTGTGTGAATGGAACTAAGTCCTGATTGTGTTTAGGGCCACCGATTTTCCGCGATCGCGGAAAAATACGGAAAAAAACGGAATTGACGATTTTTTACGGAAAATTACGGAATTTGCGATTTCATATCGCGTCCACAAAAAAGTAAGCACAGAACAAGATTTTTGCATTTTTAACGAAGCATAGACAAATTTATTCTCCACAAATCAAGGGCACTTGAGGACTTTTACACTTCTGACGTACGTATCTGATTCGAGAACAGAAAATAGGTATAAAGGCTCCCACATTTTACGTGACGTGAAACTACTATGGCTAACTGTTTGTTTTCATTCACCGATCACGTCGGAAGATTCCGTGTATCGTGTTTTGTACTGGACTGTACTAAGGTAGTAGTGCTACATAGTATTAGTAGCCTATCCGCTCAGTTCTCTGCAAAAATACGTAACTAACGTTACAGTATCTTAGCACTTCAAGGCCACTAAAATTCCACTCAATTTACTTGGTGCACGCATCTCATGGGGCCCTATCGATATAAATATATTTTTTGTAAACTGTCTTGCCCAAGACTTACTGTACGTCCAGTTTAGAAAGATTCTCCAAATGAAACGCAAGCCCGATATATTCCCGTAATCGAAAAACTGTCGCAACTCCCTGGATAATTGCCGGTGGGGGTGCATGAATTTACACGGGGCCGCTTCCCTTAGTTCATTCATGACCGACACCCTATGTAACAGCGCGGGCAATACACGGTCCTTGCATTATGTATTGCACACCGTACTCGGTGTACTACGAAGGTGAACTTAACTTCGCAAGAAACTTTCTTGGGAAGTTATGACGCACTTGTTTTGGCAATTTACGTGTACGCGCGCGCATGTTATGACAATTAAAAATTAACGAATAGGAATGTGGGAAGTGGAATAATTTATGCAGGATAACGAGGCACGTGTTTAAAAATGATAGATGATTTAGCACTGGAACTTGGAAAAACGTAGCGATGTCATTGCATGTCGCCCTGTAGTATGGTTTGTAGACTATGCAGATGTACGGCATTGATTGTCCGTGGCATGCACACCTCTAAGGTAATACTGTGTGAACTTTGACGCAACAATTCGATGATCGTTATCATTTGGAGAGCTTTAAATTTTGCAAATCTTGTGAGTATCAGTGCTGATATTTTGTGCAGGAACTTGAAGAAATGTGTGTTTGGGGGAAGTATTCAGTTATTTGCAGAAACCAGAAGTGTATTTTAGCCCCGTTTCCAGTTTTCCAAAATCGGTGGTGGTAATCCTTTGAGTGATAAAATTTTACCCATGCTATTTTATTCCCGATTTATTTGACAGATGATCGGTCGCACAATAACTATAAACCAGGTTCGTAACTTGTAGGTGTGCATGCGGGACACTTGCAAGAGGAAATGAGTTTAACGGAAGATCACGGAAACTTATAATTGCCATTTATATCTGAAACGGAAATCTACGGAAAAGGGAAAGTTGAAAACGGAAAAAAACGGAAAATGAAAAGTGGAAAACGGAATTTACCATTTTGTGAAGCGGAAAATCGGGGGCCCTATGTGTTGATGTATAAACTTTGTTAAGTGTTTGCAGTCTTTAGCCTGAACTTGCTAGAAGCTGTTACCTTGGACTTTTATGGTGCATTTACACTAGATCTAGATCTGATCACCTGTGCAGGGTCAGATCCACTGCTTGAGATCAAATTTGTAGTGTAAACTCAGATCAGATCTGGATGTGATCGCCTGATTTTGATTGTGGTAAGATCAGACCCTGCGCAGGCAATCAAAACTTGTAGTGTTAATGTTCTAGGATCAAAAATGATCTCACATTATGCACATTATTATGTTCACACATGTGTTTTCTCATTTCTTTGTTTACATTTTGGTGCGCATGCGCGTGTGCTTCTATTTTGTAATTCATTTGGAGGCCACTTCCACTGAAGCACGGAGGAGGATCAGAGTATAAGACAAGTGTATATGCTCCAGGATCAAGCCACACGTGTAGTTCAATCTACTGATAAGATCGGGCGATCAGGTCCGAATCTAGTGTAAATACACCCTTATACTGTCTTAGTGCCTGTAACCTCCGACCTTCAGTGTTTTAGGTGATGATAGCCTGTGAACTTTTATTGTCAGTAGTTATGTAACTCTAAATGTTTGATCAACCCCGAATAATGTGACATGAGATCTCTACAGTCTGTTTAATTTGTGAACAGACAAGGAGGAGTATAGGCAGAGGATCACATGACCTTAACTGTCACCATAGGCCATTCGAAATTGATGAGTCCCGGCAATTTGCCGCCAGTCTCTCGCAAAATTTCAGACAAAATGCATCATTAATAAAACAAACTTCACTAATAAAACAAAAAATTAAAATTTAAGCATTCATTTGTGATTGTTTCATCCAAGATGAGTAGTAATCAGTTACTTAAATTTACTTTACATAGACATCCCTTGAATCACAACCCTTGAAGCGCAGGGTACTATACTGTGTGTACACAGTGTACTGTAGGACCAATGATATGTAGTAAGAATGGGCAGAAGGACCAATACTGTAGGCTGTAACCCAGAGCTACCAACCCTCCTGGGGCTGAAAATTTCTGAAAATCCTCCCTAGTTCCCGCCTTTCCTCTTTGTCTGCTATTCTCCCGCTCAAACTGAAATCACTGGTTGTTGCATGCCAGCTGTAGTGCGCCATAGTCAGCAAGTCATTTCATGGGCATCATTAGTATGCAGAACATACTAAATGGCATTCATGAATTCAAATTTTTGGCCCCTAAAGCCTGTTGTATTTAATTTCCAGTAAACATGATGTTTTTCCTTTTATACATCATAGACACTGAATACAATGGTTCTCCTTAAGTTTCTAGAACACTTAGAAGCCTGAGGAGCTTCCAGAGGGTTTGCTCCCAGGACCTGGTGAGGTTTCCCTCCTTGACCCCACCCATTAATGATTATGGACTTTGCGCTTTGAACTTGCCATGCACTGCTTGCACATTTTTACAAACCATATCCACATATCCCTATTTTGAATTCTTAGATGTTGGGAGCCATGGTAACCACCAATATTCTATTATTTTCCACTACAGGATCATCCCTTGAAGAATGGATTAAGGTCGTTACCCGTTTGTTATGCAGCTGTAATGTTTGTCAACGTTTTATCAATCTTTTTGCATGCCCCTCAATGTAAGTGATTTAGTTTGAACACACTCCTCTTTTATTATGTTGTAAATAGGCACTTCTTTTTATTTGGCTTTAAAGGAGGCTAGCTTTGTCGGGAAGTTTGAAGTTCATTAGTTGAGCCTTTCACATGTATTTTAAACCTTTGTCTTTCACCTTTAGCGCCTTACACAAGAAGGAGGTCAAATTATGGTTCTGTATTGTAGAAGGTTACGTGTTTATTTCACTCATAACATGTAACTACATTGTCATGGGCTCTGGCTGTCAGATGACTTACACATTGTAACCTGTGATCGAACTGTGATGGTCATTCCTATTAAAAATTGATGAAACTTGACATTTTCAAAGGGAACACATATGTAAGGAATAAAATCATCAAAATGTGTAAATTTTATTTTGCTGTGAACTAGTCCATGACGGTTGGACAGAGTACAGTACCTTGTGTCATTAGGGCCAACAAAGAACACATTTACTAACAATCTATCAATGTTTTTTTTTTTTTTTGTTTGTTTGGTTGAAACAGACTACAAAATGTTATTCTGAGAAATGTCACTCTTGCATCATCACAGACTCTTCAATCACATCTACTCACTGAGCTATTTTACTTCCAAAGTCAGTCTCACGGTTTTTTTTTTGGGGGGGGGGGAGGGAGGGGGGTATTTTTCTACCCATTTATTTCACATGTGAACACTTGTTCCTTAGGATTGGTGTAATGTAATGTAATATAACGTAATTGAAAGTAAATTACAGAAAATGTTATTAAACTGGTACCATGCATTCTTTGCAAAACATTTCAATGCATCGTACAATGAGTAAAATTAAATATCAGCATAAAAATTAAAAGATCCATCAAAATCCAGTAAAAGTTACTTTCCCACGTTAAGGCAACTATTAAGTGTACGAAAGTTTCAAGTTTATTTTCTTCTTCCCACACCAGAAGGGCTTTGTACATAATAATATCATATATGAGAGTACAGAGGATGTATAAAGTTAGCCGTACACCATACGACTTTGCACACCGCAACTCAACTCGATCGTCGGATCTCCAACAGTGGTATAGTGTGCATGAGTTTATGACTGCGACTGAAAGTTTTATAATGCACAGAAAATTAACATACAGTATCAAAAGATGAAAGTAGAGGAACCAGAAATAAGTTTTAACTTTTCTGGTCCGGTCCCTTCAGTTCTATACTAAAGTAGGCCATAGAGGTATTTCATGTGAAGTCGTACCATTGGGATTTCCCGGCAGTGTGGTGCACAGCACATACATGCAGTAAGCGTAAGTACGGCGTAACCATAGATAATACTGTGATACAATGGACTTTTGCCTGGCAAAATGTCTAACAACCAAAGAGATGCGTGATCATGTGATGTCGGTGAAACACCTCTATAAAAAGCAAAGAAAGAAGAATGTGTACTGAAGATGTCATATTAAACCTTGGAGATGGTTCACTATGAGTGCAGTGATACACATAAATAGATTTACACTAAGCTCAGATCAGGAGGGGTGGATGTAAGATCTTTAATTCTAAAGAAAGAGAGAGATGTTATGCAAAAGGTTTTTTCATAATCTAAACTGAGCATGCACACATTTTGAAAACTGGGGGACGAACAATGACACTGCCGCTTTTTGTATGCAAAAATGTTGATTTTATATTTGAAGGTACTCAAGTGAGCCCTTTTCAGATCAAATGGAGGTTTTTTTTTTTCCTGTGGTGATATGTCTTGAACAGCATGTGTGGTGAATCGTCTTTTGTTCTAAAAAACTGTCTCATGATCTGTCAAAAAATTATGTGTATTTCTAGTAATCTGCATGCTGAGCCGGGTTCGATAATGTTCCATGCATCCCATAATTCCTTGAGCAATTGAACTTGCCAGAAAAATGTTCTAATTTTGGCAACAAAAAGCCATTTTTGTCATGTAAAGGGCATATATTAAAGGCTCTCTAAACTCACCCCAGACAGTACCAATTCTCCTTGCTATTAAGTTACAGTAACCTCGAGTCCCTCCTCCAATTTAAACCAAGCCTCCTGTCTTTAGTACACCTCTAAAAGTCAACGACAGAGTATGGAGCTACTAGGACAGAGCCACAGTAGCCTGCACTGAGTTTAAATTGCTCAAGGCATTATTGTCAAGCACAGAGCTTAATACTTGGGAACACTGCAACAGACTATATAACTCATTGTTGACCAACCAAAGTGGAACTGTATTGCTGGAATGAATGTCAATCAAAGTGCAGTTATCAACTATGTTAAGAAGTCTGGGGATATTCCTTAACTATGTTTGGGCAGCAACTCCCTGTTTTTTTTTTTTTTTTGGGGGGGTGGGGTGGGGGGGGGAGAAATGCCATATCCCCTTTAAACCTGTTGTACAAGGATGTCTATATACAAGGTTTACAGGTTTGCTTTTGTCTAGGTTATAAGCCTTTGTTGGTCCCTACAACCAGGGGATCTAGTTGCAATCAGATAAGAATTGCCTGACAGCCCCATAGACCTTTTTCCAAATAGCGGTTTCAAAGGATTGTGGGAGAGACATTTGGTAAATGCTGTTTTTGTCAATGGCATTTTGCTGTGAAAAAATGACACATGCTAAAACTCTTTCCCACAATCCTTTATAAATGCTATTTGGAAAAGGGTCTATGCCCAAGGCAATAGTACCAAGAACTTCAAATCAACTCATATGCAGAAACTTCATTTCATTTGGAAAGAAAGAGGGTATGATACAGCCACATCATGCACAGAGTACGTGACTAAGTGTAAACCATGTGAGGGAACAGTGTTTACTGTTTACACAAGTAGTAAATATTTATTTGCTTGTAGTACTAATATAACCTTTGAGCACATCGGGCTTGTTTTCAAGTTATAGTTTATTCTTGTGTTTACCCATATGGATAGGCAAAATTTTTTAATATATTTTTAAAGTTACTGCACGTACAGTGTAGATATTATCGGCAGTTTGGAGTGCAAAAAATTTCAGCCAAGCTGTAGCAGTACATTACTGTAGCTTTTAAAAATCAACTTGAAACATTTTAATTCAGGTCTTAAAAGGCAGCTGCTTAACACAGAGTTACCACAAATGTGGGAGAAGCTTGCAACTCATGAATTACAATATCACGTCAGGTGGCTAACCAACTCAACAATTTACATCAACTTTGGTTTCTTGTGAAAGTCCAGTTCAGATGAGAAAAGTGTAGATTGATCTTGGATGAAAAATCCACCTTACTTTGACCCTGCCAGAGATTGAACCTGGAATCTCCTGGTTGCCAAGCTTCATTGCTTCAAATGCCACCGCCTTTATCCACTCTCATAACACCGGTACTTTTTCATTTATGCTGTGGGTATGAAAGAGAAATTATCTTGTAAAGACTGATCAATGGTTTTGCAGAATTTGATGCAACCTCTGGCTATTTTAACGATTTGTGAAAATGTAATACTTCTACTATACAGAGACAGGTATGAAAGTGTTACACTAAAATGTCAGCATTAATGTAGTGAGGAACCCTTGTTGAACTAGCTAGCTAGCTAGGTTTGCACATTAGCAAGACTAAATTTTGTAGTTCCTGCAACTAAAACTTCCAAAGAGATGGCATTGATATATAGAAGTGAGTGTCTATCAGTCCAAAAGATGGGGGATAGGCCTATATACTTCATTTATTGACCTATTTTGGTGTACTTGTACTGTGAGCATAGTACCAACTTGTTAGTACTTGTTATGTGGAAATAACACATAAAAAAGGAGATTTTCCTTCCAAATTCCACCAAAACCATTCTGTCCAAACCATTTTTCCTGTTGTCCTCTTGAATTAAAAATCACCCTTCTGTGTGTTATCGAAAGTCATTAGTACTCACCTACAGTACCACATGCATAGTGTGTGAGACATATTTTCAGTCATTCCATATATGTTTCAATACCGACTGCATGGTCAAGTGGTTAGAGCATCCGACTTGCAGCCGGAAGGTCTGAGGTTCGCTGGCTGGTTCATACCGAAGACTTTAAAAATGGAGCCTACTCGCCATTGTGCTTGGTGCTCAACATAAGCAATGTATAGGGAAAATAAGCCAGTGAGCCACAACTGGAAAAAAGGCTGTTGCCGGCCCGACTTAAACCAGTTGGTTAGAAACTGAGCCGTAGAACCACATCTAACTCTGACTCCATATATGTTTCAGACTTCAATATTTTACCTCTATAATCTATTCTCATACTTACAAATTATATTGTGTTGTATGCTATTTGCACTCTGAGTTGAAGGTCATGTTCAAGGTTATCATCATCTGACAATGTCACCAGTTAATGCTGGCTTCATGCCAGTTTTAGAATGACGTCATGGTAGAGTTGGTTTTGTTTTGAGAAACAACGCATAGAAATATGCACATGCCAGGTGTGCTCAGTACTGCATGAACTCATGTCCAGGGTTGTCACCAGGCTAAATTTAGTGCCAGGTAATTCTGGACTCTGACCCTTGTAGTGATCACCATCATGGGATTTAGAGGTTTGGATATTTAGAGGTTTGGATATTTTTCTGCACTCTAAATTAATGCTCCAATTGGCCTTCTCATTCTAAGATTAATTTTACGTTCAAATTTCCGACTGCAGTGGCCAAGTGGTTAGAGCATCCGACTTGCAGCCGAAGGTCTAGGGTTCAAATCCTGGCCAGGTCATACCAAAGACTTTAAAAATGGAACCTACTGCCTTTGTGCTTGGTGCTCAGCATAAGCAATGGAGTAGGGAAAACAAGCCAGTGAGCCACAACTGGAAGAAAGGCTGTGGTCGTCTCGACTTAAACCAATTGGTTGAAAACTGGGACGTTAAACCTCATCTAACTAACTACATCCAAATTTCTTTCAAAAATCGTAAAATTATAGTACCATTATTGGGAAACAGTGCTGGGTGGAATGTTTTATTTTTATAATATGATATGCGGGTGTAATTCACCAGTGCCACCCAGTACCGCCCGTAGTGACATCCCTGCTCATGTCTGATCTAGCCATTCACAGAGTATTTTTATAATTTATGTGTATGACGTTATTGCTTGGTCCAATCAGCGTGTGCGAAGCGTTTGGTGGGGTCTCTGGATTTCTGTTCTTCAGAGCCCAAAGTATAATTTGTAGTCAGTTTGATTTTAGACATCAGCTTACCGAGACCTGTATTTTCTTAGGACTCCCACTTATAATTCATTCCCCACTTGCTAATTCCCCGGTATTCTTTCTGTTCAAGTTTGTTAAACAAGAGGGCAATAAAATAAATGAATGTTCCTCTCCATTTTTCCAGATTTTCCTATTGATATTTTTCCACTTGCACTCTGTGAACTTTGCGTGAGGCCCGCAAGCTACCCATTGACTGAAAATGGGCCTTACATAATGCTTACCTTTACAGTACTTTGAAAACTAGTGTGCACCAGTAAAGATAAACTAAGTTGTCAGAACATACTGTCCCATGTGATGTACATGTATGCAACATATGTTGTGTAAACAAAGTTAGGATTCACTAATATGTACATCATAATTGACTAAAGTGTGATAAATTGCTTTACTCTACTGCTATGTGCTAAGAATGATAACCTTTGAGTTCTTAGAGAGACATTGTTTATCACTATGATAAAAGGGTGTTGTCAATCACCCATTCATTGCAAGACAGTAATTTACCATTGGATGAATAAAACAGTCAATACCAGAATTAATGAACTTTGCATTTAATTCACTAAGTGCTCATTATACAACTGACAAAATAGTTGTTGCAATAGAGTTTATCGTTATTTGAGGGAGTTCTTTCCTTTTTTTTTACTAAGATTGTGTTTCCTTACAGTGTAAGTGGGAAGCTGCTTTGTGAATATAAAGGAGTGAACATTCTATGTAAAGATTTGTTATCACTGCACTCTGTTTTGTTAAACTGATTTATGTTCATTTTGGTTTGCTTCAGTTAATCAAACTAAGTTGGAAGGCTTGTCTGCACTGAAAAGTAATTGAAATAAAACCTAAACTCCCTGATCACTTTAAGGGTATGAAGAACTTATCAATGAACTGGTCTTGTAGTTTTGCAGGTACCATTATTGTTCATATGCTCTGACTGGCATAGTACAACATTGTCTAGGGTGTAGCATTGTCCAGGGTGTATCATTGTCCACACAGTGACCAGTCCACCTTTGACCCGTTCCTGGGCCACTTCGTAGGGATAATTTGCCCCTGGACAATTCTCAACCCAGAGAATTCCCATAACCATAATTTTTCCAGAACAACTTCCACCCAGGTCAATACCAACTTTCGTCGTGGGGGAAGTTTTCTGAGGGGTGAATGTCATATGGATGGGAGTTGCCTGGGAGGGAATCGTCAGTGTTGGTAATCATCTGCGAAGAAATTGTCCAGTGGGAATTGTTGGGGGCTACTGTATGTGTGCGGGTGAAATATCTGGGTGGGAATGGGGGGAGTTGTCTGGTCAGGTCTTGAACATACAGCAGCTAGGTGCAACATTTTCTGTTCATTTGTTGTATCAAATCAACGCTAGGTGAATGAGCAACCATTCTTTAAATCATCATCTTAATCTTACAAATCTCTTGAGAGAAAACTACTAAAGAACTTGTTTCTTTCAAATTCCTGTTAAGAGAGGTAGGTCAGTTTAGGCTCAATGTCTCATGTATTGACTAACATAAATACTGGTGCAATACATGTAGATAGGCAAGTATCATAGTTGGCTTTGTATATTGTAGTTTAAAAGCTATGTTTTTTTCTTTACCATCAGTACTTCGTCTTGACAAGATTCCAGTCTGGGGAGGTGCACTTATCAGTGTCTTCATTGGCTTTGTTGTTGGTCTAACGGTCTGGTTAATTGTTGTCCCAAGAGTGAGACTGTCTCTCTTTGGTGAGTATGGCAATCTTCAGACACTTGAAGGATGGATAAATATATTTATTACTCCATTAAGGAATTAATAAAACATGTTTGCAGATTACTCTGTTAAGAAAATTAATAAACAAGTTTTAGTTTTCATGGCTGGTAATTTCTTTGAGCTCCATGCTGCTCCTGCAGTTGTTGTTTGGATTAGAGCATTTAACCTCGGCCAGGGAATAATTTAGTATTCAAATAAATTTTGCAGAGTAGTTTTGAGAATTTTTACCTTAAGAAGTGTAAAATCATTGAAAAGGATATAGTTATGCACACAAAAAAGTGCTACACATTTTTGCATTTGTGTAGCAATTTGGCCAGCATGTGTAGCAACTTGCGATGCCATACCGAATAAGTTATTCCGTGTTGGCTGACAATTCATTTATACCTGTTTATGCAGGGGTTGCTTAGACAGGGAAACTTTTTACTTGCTTGAAGCTTGAATCAAGTCTTGATATGCTGGAGGTGTACTTATTCTAAGCATTCAGGTAAAATTTGCATTGAAATCTGATTTGTGGTTCTCAAGATATTAGCAGTTAAAGTTGTCACATTTTCAGTGCAAAGTGAACTTGAAGCAAACATATGATGTCATAACCTCACATTAAAAGACACTCTTTGTTTTCCTTTAAACTTTACAACCAGTTTTCTCCTCCATAATCACATATTAAGGGATTGTGAATGCATGAGAGCCATGGGAATTTTACAAACTTCAAATTCCCCTTTGGGAGCTCCTGTCCTTCTTAACTTCAAGGATAATACAACAAACTGAAAAAACAGAAACCTAAGCATTTATCATCAATGTTAGGAAGTGATACGACCTCTGCTTGCTTCAAGCTCACTTTTAGGTCATAGATTTATTAACTTTATTTGCTGATATCTCGAATGCTGTATAGCGGGAAATATCTGTGAGGCTAATTTTTGACGAATCTGTACCTTGTTCACATATTTGCGGACTGAAGAATTCGCTGTTGCAGGCAACCAACACAGTCTTGTACAAACTTACGAAAGTACTTTTGCGGGCCTTAAATTCGTGATTAGATACTTGGTAGCGAAAAGCGCGAAAATTTAACCCCCATGAAAATTTCCCACTATACAGTATTACTTGTCAGATTTGAATGGAAGTTTCATAAAATTGTGTAGATTTAGTTCGTCTTTCACATATGAAAATTAACTTTTTGCCTAAATCCTTCCTTTAAGTAAAATGAAGAAATCTTGGCAATGTTTATCTGTGGATTGGGATAAGCTTACTTTTTGGACTGTTACACAGTAACCTCTGAATATTTTTAATTTGTAGACTTCAGGTACAGTCGATTCCGTTTTTGCTGTTACATAGTGACATCCAGTTCTCATAATAGTGTTCTGACCAAGCAATTTATGGGGAAGCTTCTTGTTATTCTTTGTAGGTGATGGTGAGAGACCTAAATTTTCTGTGGGTGGTGATGAACTGTTTGATGTAAAAGACGAAAAGAAAGAGATGGCGATGCAAGATGTGCCAAATGGGAACTGCAAGGAATCATCAGGATATAAAACCATTACAGGTATTTCAATATCTTCTGTAAGTATTTTTTTTTTCTAAAAGGAAAAATTGCAGTTGTAGCATAAACAATCTTTATACCTTTAAAACCATGATTTTTTGGAAAGATTCTTGAGGTTTCCTCACCCCTGAGATAATCCCCACCAGAAAATTTCCCCTGGGCCTCTTTCTTCAGACAATTCCCATCCAGAGCAATTAAAAATTTTCTGGGGGTTGTCTGAGGGGTAAAAAGGGTGGAAATTATCTGATGTGGGACTTATCTGGGGAGAGTTGTCTGTGGGAAAGTTGTTGGTCATGGATTCTGAAAACATAACAAAAAGTGACTGCTTTGTAGCTCACAAATAATTTTTTCACCCAAACTTTTAACATTTTGAGATGATGCAGCATTTAATACTCTTGCCGTGCAATTATATTTGGGAAAGAAAAATTGTTGCCAGAGCTGATTGGTGAGAGTGA
Source organism: Holothuria leucospilota (assembly GCA_029531755.1). Taxonomy (NCBI): domain Eukaryota; kingdom Metazoa; phylum Echinodermata; class Holothuroidea; order Aspidochirotida; family Holothuriidae; genus Holothuria; species Holothuria leucospilota. The sequence goes on from CM055970.1 coordinate 3,683,152, forward strand.
ATGATTAAGTAATAACAGAAGCTGCTGTCTGTTCCATTTAGAAGGAATCCAGACTCATTGTTTCCCTTTAAGCTGTGAAATTAATTTATCAATAAATCAAGCTTTGATGTGCGGTGCCAGATGTTTATAAGCATCACAAATGGTAAACTCAAGTAAACATGAGATAATGAAAATATTTTGGGATATTAACATAAACTGCTAGTATCTGTTTGTTATGTTTTGAAATCAATCAGTCTTTCAATTGATCTATCAATCATTAAATCAATCAGTCATTCAATTAATTAATTATGCTTCGAAGCACTGTAGGAAAACATCAAGGTATGAAAGCCTTACAGGTGTACTACCATAACCCGAAAATTTGTTTGATCTTTGGAATTAGTTGGTCGGCCAGTTGGTAGTCAGAATGGAAAACTTTAAGAGGCATCAGGGTATAAAAACTGTACTTAATCTCTGTTTGTATCACATTGTGAACATAAATCTGTTCAGTAATTGATCAAGCAATCAAGTAAACTTTGGAATATTTCTTCCAGGAGCATTTCAGTGGCAGGAATGGGAACCTGTCGGTATGTCATTCTGTCTATGTCAAGATCTGGAAGTAATCTAAATAATCAATTAAGCATCCTTTCCATAGATACATCAGCAGCAGGAATAGGAACCTGTCAGTATCTGTTCATGTTAAGGTTTGGAAGTAAATTATTTACCAATCAATAAATTAATTAAGCTTTACAGTATCCCTGCCAGGTGTATACTAGGTTGCTGTTTCTATGTAAAGAAACTACATCTTTTCTTGGTAATTACCATCAAGTGGTGCCTTTTGCTGTTGTCAGGGAAACCAGAAAGTGAAACAAATCACTTCACTGAAGCAGAAGGAAAAACAGAAAGGTCATCTGAGAGAGATTTGAATGTAAACAACAACAATGGTAACTCTACAGAGACCTCCAAAGGAAGTAGCGGTTACACCCAGATATCAGGTAAGATTGAAAACAGGTTGGTTCTTTGACAAACCTTCCAAAGAATTCTCATGAAGACAATTCCCATCCCTAGACAAATACCACCAGGACAGTTAACACCTTCATGGACAATCCTCATCAGGTCAGTTACCACCCTGGACAGACAATTACCACTTTGGACAATTACCACACTGGACAATTACCACCAGGTTTCTTCCACCCTGGGCAATTAAGACCTTGGAGTTGATAGTTACCACTCTAGACAATTTACCAACTTGAACAAACACCATCCTAGCTATTCCCACCAGGTCAAGTACCCCTATACCAATTACCACCCTAAACAGTTACCACCTAGGGCAGTTATCACCAGGTCAGTTACCACCCTGGATAATTAACACTTTGGAGTTGATAATTACCACTCTAGACAATTTACTAACCTGGACAGTTACCACCCTAGCTATTCCCTCAAGGTCAAGTACCCCTAAACAATTATCATTATACCAGTTACCACCCTAAACAGTTACCACCAGAACTATTAACACCAAGACATTGACCAAACAGGACAATTCTGAATTTGCTGGTGGGGAAAGTTTTCTAAGCAGCGGTCGGGGCTGTGGGTGGTGCGGCCACCAGTGGGCAGAGAGATTTTGTTCTTGCCAGGGTTCACATCGGTCATGCTTGCCTTGCCTGTGCCTGTTTGCTCCACAGGGGTGGGGGACCATATTGTGTTCCCTGTGGTTGTGCTGTCACCACCAGTCGCATTCTTGTTGACTGTTATGAATACACCCATATTCTTCGGAAGTGCTGCACTGTGCTGGACCTGGAGATATTATTGAGCACGTTGGCCCTTTTCTTGTTCTGGGCTTTTCCAGGGAGGGTGAGCTTTACAGGAGTTCTTGACGTGGCTCCGGCATTTGCTTTTGTCTAGACATTTTTGTGGAATTTGGCCCTTCTTTGCATTTTTGGTTGATTTTTGCCTCTCTATTCCTTTTTTTTATCTAGCTGACATATAACACATCAGTGTTGGTGTGTCGTTAAAACCCATCTATCTAAGGGACATGGCTGGGAATTTTCCATGTAGACAATTGGGTGTTTTGGGGTGGGATATTTTCAGGCTGGCAGGGGTCTGGCCGGGGTAGTTGTCCCAGGAATACAGTACTGTCCCGTCATAGTTGACAGTGCAACTCATCGGCGACAGAACTTGATGAGTTCTGATGAGTGCGATGAGTTTAAAATTCCTTTAAACCACCCACAAGCTGACCTCGACGACTTTCTTGACGAGTTTTTCGATGAGTTTTGTGATTGACAAGTGGGCCTGTGCACGCGCATGTGGTCTGCTGTTAACAGTTGAACTGATCTCTGTGTTTTGTTTTGTTGTTGATATGTAATGCGTGGCTGAGTTAAGAATGATCGGAAATATAATGAGTTGTAACAGCGTACACTGAAAATCTTGTTTACAATAACTACTGTCTGCATTATTTTATCGCATGTGCAATTTGGCGCTCAAAGTCACCTTGGTGCATGCAATACTGTATCGGAACAAGCAGATCAGCACACGAATACATACAGGTAGCTTTTTTCGATCGAAGTTCCAAATTCCATGAGGCATATCGCAATGATTTTATTGATTTCAAGATTTCTTTTCCTGAAACCTCTGGCAATTATCAGTTTACCAAGCTCAAAAAAGTGTTCTGTCCCATAACATTTTAAAATTATAAAAACCTGCAATATTTTGGCACCTCTCAAAACGCTAACCTCAAAGATACGCCCGTGTATAGACGTCACATTACAGATACGTAATTCAACGAATCAGGGCCAAGCAAAAGTTAGTATTCTCGCGGCAGTAGTAATCGTCATATATAAGCCTAGTTTCGCAGTTGGTTTGGTTCTTAAAGTCAGGCTATGCGGGGAACTGTGCATGCACGTGTTTGTATCTCAAAGGGTCTGCACTGCACAGTTTAAAAGCCGGTAGGCTTGGATTGAGATTCTAAACAATACAATTCTTACAAGAGAGTTGTTGCTTTTTTTCACCGAAGAATTTTTGATCGGGGGGGGGGGGGGGCTGAGCAGTATTAGCAAGAATGGTGTGTTGTTGGTTTTGTTAAATTACATCAATTCACTGATAAGGACAAAATGCCTACGCAGCTAGAAATTAGAAGGGAACCTTGGCTGAAAAGGATGGCTTGCTGTAACACAAATGTGCTTAGGGTCAAAATGGCGCCGGGTAGAATCAAAGCCGCCTAGACAGAAAAGGTGGCCTTTAGGTTGCAGAAGGTGTCGCTAATCATGCAAAATTATTTTTAAGGCCTACCCGCTATTTTGGTTTCTTAAGAATATCGCAGATGAAGTCAAAAACTACATGCGGCGGTTAATACTTTAGGCCAGTTACAAGCATGGTAGAAACCTGCGGGAGAAAATGAGAGCTAAATTATTTGGATCCTGTATAGGCCCAGGACCTAGCCTACTTTTTACTATTTGTCTGACAACAGGGGACATATCCTTTTGTTACTGAGGTTACCTTGGGCTTAGCGGTTTTGCCGCTTCCATATAGTACTTGAATCAGAGATTACTGAGTGGATTGTTTCAGGTTGTACAGTGGCAACCGTTGGTTTAGCCCACACATTTCGTGTTAAATGATTTTGTTGCACGCAATACATACGATGGCAAACGAACGCAAGGGAAAGATACACTGTGATCAAGCAATGAAAAAATTTATTTTTTTTTTGTTCACTGTGAGACCTTAAACAAGCCCCGCCCCCTCGATGGTTTCGATGAAATGATCGGCGAGTTGTTCAATGATTTCACATGTCACTTAAAATGTTTATACACGCTCAATGAGTGTGATGGGTTTTGATGAGTTTCGACGAGTCTCGATGAGTCCCGACTCGATGGTTTGTCAACTACGACGGGATAGTACTGTATATACTGATGGGAATGGTAGGGGAGTTTTACATTTGGGGCACAGGTTTACTCAGGAGGACCTTGATGGAGCTGATGCACTGACTGCAATTTGAAGTCAAGGAATGGCTTTAAATCTATCAGAGAGAGGGATGGGGGTCAAGTAATCAGGGGTTGTGAGGACACATTTTAAGGTGGACAAGAGTATTCCAAACTGATTTTAGCTCTTCAGATTCTGGGGCACCTCTCTGAACATTTGTTAAAGAAGTGCTTCTTGAAAAAGCCTGGGGGATGGAGGTAAAATTGGGAACACTAATCTTTGTGTGGTTGGGTACTAGTATTCAGGTTTAAGGTCATTTTGGGGTCATTTGTTGAAAATTCATGTTTTTCATGTACAATAATTAATAAGTGGTCATAATGCAACTTTGTCACATTAATTCACAAAAACCATCTCCTACTATGTGTTTTGGAATTCAAGGTTACCTGCCAATGATTCATTATGCATCTTGCTGTATTCATATGAGAGCATCCTTCTACATGTGAATGTCTTTTATAGTTCCAAAAACTGCCTAGAAATTGTTGCTTCATGGAAATGTTAGTCCCTCCTCAGCTCCTGGCTACAAGTATAACTGTGTAGAAAAGTTTGGTAACCTTCCTAAACCTAGGTTTAAAAATTTCTGTACATACTTCCAATTTACAGAATCTCCCACCAATAGAATGCCACCCAGTAGCATTCAGTATGAATTTAAAGAGAGCATTGTATCAGCTGAGGAAGGTGAGAGCAGATGTTGGCCGTTCAGAAAGTCAGGAGACAAGAAGTATTACCGTCACACCAGTGTAGCATCATCTACAGGTCTCACAAAGAAGAGGAAACTCTCAAAGCGAGACTCTGAATCCTGGAAGCAAGTACAAGATCCTGAAGGGGTGGCTGAGATTTGTGGACCTTTACAGATATTGTCTGCTTTGTTTGCTTCGTTTGCTCACGGAGGGAATGATGTAAGGTATGACATGCCGCTAGAATTAAATAGGCTCATTTAGCCAAAGTTCCCCGGGAAAAAGGCTGTTTTCCCGGGTGAAAAATAAAGACTTCTTCAGTCGACCAGTGGCTAAATCCTCCTATTGAATTCTAGCCTCATGGATACAGGTTTAAAGAAAGTAGACTTACAGCAAGTCTGATTATACTCACAATAGAGTGGGCTAAACATTGTTGACGAGTGTGGCTTGTACTCAGTGGCCACCCAGTTCCGCCCATTGTTAATTTTACCACCAAATGAAGTGAGTACGTTTTTAATTTGCTTTGGTGGAACCAAGGAGTTAAAATCTGTGCGTTTGTGGTATGTTCTAAGTTTGCTCACAGAATACACCAATATCAGGCCAAGATATGTAGATTATAGCCTTGTACCTAGATACATTCCAACAGGTACAACCTATTTAGATACCATCCAACAGGCACAACCCTACTAAGATACCTTCCAACAGGCACAACCCTACTAAGATACCTTCCAACAGGCACAACCTATTAAGATACCATCCAACAGGCACAACCCTACCAAGATACCATCCAACAGGCACAACCCTACTAAGATACCTTCCAACAGGTACAACCTATTTAGATACCATCCAACAGGCACAACCCTACTAAGATACCTTCCAACAGGTAAAACCCTACTTAGATACCTTCCAATAGGCTCATGATTGCAAATCACCTGATTTTCTATTTGGACTCTGCACTAGGAGTTATAGTAAAACTGGTATAGCAACAGCCTTGCAGCTGCTGCATGACAACAGGGATGTCATGAAGGCATTTGTTTAGTGTTCACAAAGGTTAGTTAGTTAGATGAGGTTTAACGTCTCAGTTTCCAACCAATTGGTTCAAGTCGAGACAAGCACGGCCTTTTTTTTCCAGTTGTGGCTCACATTCTTGTTTTTCCTACTCCATTGCTTATGCTGAGCACCGAGCACAGAGGCAGTAGGTTCCATTTTTAAAGTCTTTGGTATGACCTGGCCAGGATTTGAACCCTTCACAAAGGTTTGGAATCATATAATATGTAGGTATGTTCACTCTATTGTTTGGCTACATCAGTTTTGTACTCTTAGCTTCAACAGGATTTAAAAGATGTTTTCCCTGGAAAAGGACTATTAATCTAATATGCCACAAAGGCATATTGATTGAACCCCCCCCCTTAAAAAAAAAAAAAGAAAAGGTGGGGGTCAGGGACTGGCTTATTGTTAGATTGAAGAGCTACTTCACCAAACATTTATGTAGATTTGGAGTTGCAATTAAGGTTTCATCTATTAAGAGACTAGCATACCTTCACTTTTAAGTGTACCTTTGAAGGTAGACCCTCGATCAACGGGGCCCTGTTTGAAGAAAGCTTTAGTGTTTCTTCATACGTTTGTTAAATGTAATTGAAGTTTTGAGTTCATCTTGCATATTCACAAATTCTGAAGCTTTGTCTTAAAGGCATGCCATTAAACACCATCAGAGGATTCAAGTGTTAAGGTCATATGACCACTTCCACAAAACAGAATGATTTTGGAAGCGATCTAACAGTATTTTTATTTTTAACCCTGAAACTACTGGAAGTCATTCTTGATAAAAAAAAATACGTAAAATTGTAATATCTCAGTATTTAATTAATAAGGACTGGACATCATAGGAAACTATAGTTTATCATTCAGCCCCTCGGAAATAGTGGTGGTGGTGATAGGGTGGGGGTTGGTATGGGCCCCTGGGGCAGTGTCTCAACTGAAGGTGATATGAATACTTTAGAGCTCAAGGAAACATTGCAAGAATACACCTAGTAAATTTCAACCAGAGCTAGAGAACATGCTTAGTTTCAAGTGAGCGTAAAAATTGGTATTGATAAAATTTAGAAATTTGGTGAAATTTATGTAACGTAAAATTCGTCTTTTAAGGTATATGGACAATATTTGTGAATTACCTTTAGTGAGAATCTTGCCTTTGTGGTGCAGGAAACTTTTGTTACATTGAACTTGAAAGAATGATCTACAAAAAATGTAAGTTTGGTAATTGTATTTTAAAGGAGGAAGATATGGAAAGAAAATCATTGCTTTGTTACTCACAAATAATTCCTTCATCCAAACTTACAAATTCAAATGATGCAACATTGCTATCCATTGTACTTCATCTGACAGTGTTGGTAAATTTCAGACTCACCCAGCGAGGAACCTCTGACCCCCATCAAGGCTTCATACTTTTGCCTCTCGCAAGTTTGGGCTTCATCACCACAAAGTGAGCCTCCCTATAGCTGTTACAATACCCTGGATCTGCTCCCAAAATACTCTTTTTTATGCCCTTAATATTAACAACTTCAATAACAGTGCTAGCATTTATAAATTACAGCTGTCTATTCAGTCCTAATTCTCCAGGTTTTATAATGCAGAATTGTTCCCAATCTGTTCATTCAGAAAACCATCTCAAGCCCCTAGAGGTCCTACAACCAATGCTGTTATTTTGGAGCTCGGGTCATACCACCAGCCCTGCTGTTTGGGTTCAACATTTTCACATGCTTCTTTTTATATCTGTTCTTTTCATATGATGTCATACACATTGGGGAAGGGGGAGGAGGTGGAGGGCCCAACACCATTTGGTGAAAGGTAGCACACAGCTAAATGAAGTTCAGAGCACCTGTCTTAAATTTTTGCTGAAATATTCCTTTAACCTTCAGATTTTTCATCGTAATTCTTTTTGACACTTTATCATTATCTCACGTAGTGTAGCCTTTCTTGTTAATTTACGAAACCTGTCATGCTTATTTTTGGATTTTACCTGACTTACCCCAGGTGATGTTCTTTTTCTGTTTAACTAGCAATGCCATCGGTCCTTTGATTGCATTGTGGGTAATATTCCAGTCAGGAAGTGTAGAACAGAAGGCTGCATCTCCCATCTGGATTCTCCTGTATGGTGGCATTGGTATGACTATTGGACTGTGGGTGCTTGGCAGAAGAGTAATTGAGACTGTTGGTTCTAACTTGACACCTATGACACCTTCAAGGTAAGTTCTTCCTCAAGAAATGTTATATTCATGGATATGGTTGTTTTTAACTTGACACCTATGACCCCTTGAAGGTAAGGTCTCTCTTAAGACATACATATTCATCGACACCGTAAGTTTTAACTTGACACCTATGACACCTTCAAGGTAGGATCATCAAATACAGCATAAATGGTTAAGTGACTGTTCTAAATTGGCACCTATGACACATCCAAGGCAAGCTTTTATCTTTAAACACATTTAAAAAGACAGTTGGTGTTGACACCTATGACAACTTTAAGTAAGGCTCTATTTAAAACGTTATGGATATATTTATAGAGATGTTTGGTTCTAAATTTACACCTATGACACATCGAAGGTGACCTTTTACAGTACTTATAAAAATATTATTTCACCATATGTTATCTGATATTTTTATTCTGTCATGAATTACACAAACTTCTATAGACAGAGATCATTTTGAAAACAAATTTGTTTGACACTTTACATTGTCACTGTTAGATATTTGCATCTTATTTCATTCTGTGACAACTGATTGACATTTAGTGATAAATCAGGGATGACCACCCACGCAATTTATAATTGTCTTAGCCAAAAGAAAGAAAAGACAGTACAGGCATCAAAGTGATCCTATACTTCCTATAAATTCCTATATATTTCAAAAGATTCTATATTTCCTACATTTGTATGATTTGGGGCTTGTTTTCCTATACTTTCCTATATTTTTCTGACCTTTCAAAAAAAAAAAATAAATAAATAAATAAATTCTGTGGTGTTCTGGGGTGAAATTTTCAGATGGATTCTTTTTCCAGTAGTGTCTTAGACTTAGAGTGACAAAAGTCAGGTGCAGTAGTGCAGTGTATAGATGCCAAGCATTTTTAGATGCAAGCACACAATGGCAATATTAGGATTCTGAAATATTCTCTTATTAGGCCTATTGTCTTAGCAGAAAGAAAGCGAAGACAATAGCCTTTCATACAAATGAGCGAGGTTATGCAGTGGTTGTGTGAAGTGTACTTATGATGCTTTGTTATCTTTGGGTGTTCCTCAGGAACATTGTGGAACATTTATGGGGCAAGACCCAGTTACCTTGTGTCACACTATGTGAAGAGGTGTGAAGAGGTACCAGCAATTTCAATACCAGTATAATTATTATGATATATCATTGCATCATTATCTTGATGCCTCAGAAAATGGCAGTGTCCGTAATGTACTGTAACTATGTAAGATGGTGAGACACAGAAAGTTGTGTTTCCAAGATGTCTTCAGGGACCCACGCAGTGTTCCTTCAGAAGTTTTCTTGATGTCCATCATTTCATATGTAAAGGAGTCCCATCAAAGCGTGATCCCTTGTCCATTGTCAAAACATTCTCTGACAGAGATTGACTTGAATGTTTTGTAACTAGGAACTTTATTTCATTTCATGCCCAGTTATGTCTTAATAAATAACAGGAAGCTATATTTTTGCACCTGATTTCATATAAACTCAGAACCCTCACCCCCCCCCCCCCAGCCTTCCATCATCCATGACCATTATGTTGTCTGTTAAAGCCTTAAAAATGTGTGGGGTGGCCTCTTACAAAATATGTACATAACTACCATCTGAGACAGTTAAAGATGTTTCATTGCTTACAAATAAAAACTTTGTCTATATTCACTGCTGTGCAAGATCGAAAAATTGTAATTTCTTTTTGAGAGGAAATCATGTCTACAGCCTGTACTTTCCCTGCTTTGGTAGGCAGAAAATGTTCCTGTTTTACCTTCTTAAAGGTCTGGTTACATGCCACCAAAAAGAGCTGTTTTAGTTGTCAGTTAAAGAATTGAGTTGTCTAATTAATGGTCTGTTGAAATTATTCCAATATCTTTTACCGTTCTCAAAATATGCGTCTTCAAATTTTGATGGTTTCTGAAGAAACTAATTGCCTATGCAAAAATAATGATGTGAAGTGTTGCACAGTGTCATGATTTCTTTTGGTAACCCTATATAAATTATCTCTTAATTACTGATCAGATAGTTTACAGTTTGGTGAGTGATATCAATATTTTTTTCAAGAAAACAGTCTTAACTTTCATAATCAACCCCTCAGGGGATAACAATGCTACCAGTGTCCTTGAAATAAAGGTTGAAAAACAAAGGCTAACATTAGCCATATATGGTGTGTCCATCTTTTGATGTCACATATTTGCATATTTAGCCTATTTTTGTTCATGATACAAGTGTGAAATAGAAATTAACCTCTAAAATGGTCAATATTTGATGGATTTTAATGGGAATTGTGGCTATTTTCTGCATTTTTAATACTTTTTACATCAAATATTGAACTGTAGTTTTCATGTCACCAGACCTTTAAGATGTGCCTTCATTTCTCCACAGCGGTTTTACAATTGAGCTGGGAGCTGCAACCACAGTGCTTTTGGCATCTAACCTTGGAATACCGGTCAGTACTACACATTGTAAAGTAGGCTCCATAGTGGCCATAGGATATGTTCGTTCCAGAGCCAACGTGGAGTGGAAGTTATTCCGAAGTATAATCTTAGCTTGGATTGTAACAGTGCCAAGTGCAGCTCTTCTTAGTGCAGGGTTAATGTGGATAATGCTTACTGTTACGGGATGATGATCACCAAATAGAATTGGTGTAATATAAGGTCCTCAACCAAAGATCATGGGAAGTGTGTGACTGTTCATATTTTGCAAGACACATTTGTGTTGCCTCAAGGCATCGTTCTACCCATCACCCTGCTGGAGAGGCTCCTCCATTTCGTGCTGTTCCCATTAATCATGGTAGTTAAGGTTATGTTTACATCAGTCCACATAACTGGCATCCTGGTCTGCCTCCTGTACTTTTGTCTTCTGCTGTACCAAATATCAGTTTAAAGCCGAAGGTAAATGAATCTTACACCTTTTTCAGTGTTTCTATCCTATAACGATATGGTGCTATATATTTTTTGGAGTAACACATTCAGTGGAAAGTGTAAGTGAAGGCTGGGAAAAACTTGACAACCATACAGGAGAACTTAGTATTAGAATCTGCAAAGTTTTTTTTTTTTTTTTCAGTAAACCCCTCGCAAGAATAGTTACAGTATCACTGGAATAATTTGTTTACATCTGAGGTGACTTTCCAAAAGTGAAAGTTATGTTTTGCAAAAGCAAAGAAGTTGCATGCCAGACTAGTCACTAAATCATTGTAGACTTTAAACATGTTTAAGGAACTTTAATAGGCAGTATGGTCTATCCTTGCCCATTCCATTCTAACTGAAGAACACTGCTTCCTGTCAGTATTTCAGTCTAATTTTGTGAAAAAAATATTGCAGTTTATCAAAGAGATCAGATATATTAAGTAGTGCATTGGTTAACTTTTACTGTTTTCATTTGAGGGAGAAAAAGTTAACCAAATGTCTGAAAATCTTACAGGTACTCTCAGTGTCTGTGGCTGTAATTTCAGTAACTGTTCCTAATAGTAGTTCTTCATTTTTCCCAGTGAACAGATTCTGTAAAATTTAGAAATAAGAAATTTAAATTTAGAAATAGAAATATGTACTCCTGTCAGTACCCACTTAACTACAAATATTTGTTCAGCAAATGTGCATACCTTTTCTTTTTTTTTTGATTATTTGAGCAAGTCAATGCAGGAGGATTTTAAGGCACCGTCATTTTTTATCATGCTGAATATTTCGCATTTTATTTTATTTTCAAGGACTCTTTTGAAGTCACCTGAGAACTTAGTATGACTCTTATAGACATACTTCACTACAATTTGAGTCAAAAGAAGCATAGCTGCTATGAGTGTTGTGATAATTCTCTACTGTTACAGTTAGAGCAAGCATTGCTAGAGTTGAAATCATGGTTTTTCACTACTGTTAGGGCTTAAACTAGCATGACTGTTGTAGGATAGGTATCGTGTCATCATTTGCTACTGCTTGGGTTAAAACTTTAATAGTATGGCCATTATAAGGTCAAAACCAGCATAATTGTTGGAGGTATCATGTGATTATTCATTACTGTGGGAATGAGAACAAACCAGTTACATCATATTGCATGTCCTTGGGCATTAGGTTATCATGTAATCAGTACTGATTCCATCCAAAGTGAAAAATATGGCAGCTGTATGGTCTTATGTATGTAGTTTGATTTTTAGAAGTGTGGAATTATTTATAACTTTAGAGGAAGCTTTACAAAGCATGTCACATATTGAAACTGTTTTATTTTATGTAAGGATGATAGATGTGTAATAGCTACAGTCCACTGTGAGGAAATTACACTACACTAATTCAATTGTCATGAATTAAAGATACATGATGCCAATGAAAATATCAGGGCTTGAAATAACCGGCAGCACTGACAGCCATGGCTGTCGGGCCCTTACTGATGGTTGTGGTGCCCCTCAGTCAATTTCCTATGAAATAACATAGACCGACAGCCACTTTGCTCATTTTGGCTGTACCTGTTTTCAAGCTTATGTCAAGCCCTGAAATGTAAAAGTGTTAGATTTCCCCAAGAAATTTTCTTCCAAGGATGACAAAAGGATTAAGAAATGAAGTCAAATTTTATATTGAAGATTCGGTACAGTGATACCATCCTGTGCAACTTGGTGGTTTTGGTACCATTTTCTTTATGATGTAAGTCTACTTCCTGTTGCTTGTTAATATCACAGGGTACTTGTGGAGAATGTGCATTAAAAGAAGCATGCGTTATTGTAAGTTGATAAAGACAGCTAAACACTGATGTATTCACAAAAAAATTGACAGCTTTGTTTTGCAAGATTTAGTTCCTTTTATCTTTGTGTCAGAAAAAATCCTTTTTAGGAAATTTGTGTGAATCATTGTAAGTATTCCATTCTTGTAAGAAACAACCAATGTCTGATGGATTGCAATTGGACAAATTTGCATCAGGTCAGACCATAAAGTGTTCAAAGTTATTATTTATCTCCAGTATACATACATATTTTGTGGTTTAGTGCTGGGTCATTTACTGCCTTAAAGGTGTACGAATGCTGTTAAGTAAAGCAATAAACCTTTTGAGTCAGCTACAGAGGGGTGTATATGCTACTAGTGAAATCAGAATACTGCTTAAGAACAAAGATACTGTAATTATGATGAGATATTACTGGTGAAGTGTAGTACTTACACTCAAGTTAGAATACTTATGTAAGTAAGGATGCTTTAAGTGTCCATCAACTGGGGGTACTGTCTTTTAATTATGGTCATTGCTGTTGAAGCCATGACATTGCCATTGAAGTATAGATGCTGCTGTCAAGACAGTGAGACTAACTATTTGAGTGAGGATACTGCTGCTACTGCTGAAGTAATGATACTGCCATTTAAATAGGGATATTGGTGGTGTAGTGTTGATACTGTCATGAAAGTGCTGATACTGCTGCTGAAGTAATGATACTGCCATTGAATGGATATTGGTAGTGTAGCATTGATACTGTCATGGAAGTGTTAATACTGTTGCTGAAGTAATGATGCTGCCATCCAAATAGGGATATTGGTGGTGTAGCGTTGATACTGTCATGAAAGTGTTGATACTACTACTGAAGTAATGATACTGCCATTCAAATAGGGGTATTGGTGATGTAGCATTGATAAGTACTGCCAAGTCTGACATGAATTTAGTTAAGGGCACTGCTGCTGAAGCAGTCATATTGTCACTTAAATATGGACACTGCTGTTTGAACAATGATACTGATATTACAGAAGGACATTGCTGCTTTGTAAGGCATTTGTTGTTTCACTGAGTATGACAAAACTGCTGCATGAAGTGTTGATAGTGTCATTCATGTAAGGTTACTACTACTCAGGTAATAATACTGCCATTAAAGAAGGCTACTGCAACTTAGTATGGCTACCATCATTACAGTACAAGAATACTGCTGCTGAAGCATTAATACTATCATTACATTAAGGGTACTGCTACTCAGGTAATGATACTGGAATTAAATTAGGATGTTACTGCTTAGTAAGGGTACTGTCATTATAATATTAGAATACTGCTGCTGAAGTTTTGATAGTGTCCAACTATTGAGAATACTGCTATGAAATTGGGTCAGAATAACACTGTTGGCAAAAGAAGAAAGGAGTGCAAGGTTTTTGTTACATTGTAGATTATGGTTTTCAGTCCACTAATAACATAGTGGCCTTGACATAGTGTCCTTGACATAACGTCCTTGACATAACGTCCTTGGTATAGTGTCCTTGATATGTGGGTTTTCACTCGTCTAGTGACTTTCACACTACAGCTAAAACAATGCAATTACTTTTCCAGACTTTTCGGTCCTCATTGAACATTTTATGCAGTATTTTGTCTATCTTGATTAGAATTCTCTCACAATTTCTTACAAAAGCTACATAACTTATATATTGATTGCTTCACCTTGAAGAATTAGTCAATGCAACTGTGCCATGTAACATTTTGGTAACCCATGGGACATTACCTCCCTTGGTAGTAGACAGAATTAGAAGTTTTAAGGTAGATCATAGGACATAAACATCCTGTGCAGTTCACAGAATATAAACTTGTATATACCACGTATAAGATTCCTCAAAGAAACAAAAAGACATTTTGAATTTATTTTCAGGTTGCAGTAGTACACACACATAACATACAATCATTTCAAGAGATGTTCCAACGTTGGTTGTTTTTTGGTGTTTTAACAGCTAAGTTCGGCAAATGGGGTTATTTTATACCCAGAAGACTACCATTGTTGGAGGGGATTACCCAAACTGGCTGTTTTTCGGCCGTGTTGAGAGTTAAAGTCTATCATCATATAAATTATAAATTTTCTACATTGCTGTGCATAAAAGCAACTGTTTTTGATATTTGGTACCTTAACAGCAAATTAAATAACATATTAACATTACATTTTGTCAGTTGATCGTTAGCTGATTTGATATATTTTGACCATTTTGGCTATTGTCTAACTCATATTTGGCAAGAAGTGCCTTTCAAATACTGTCAGCTTACTATGTTCCCTTCTCCGATGTGGTTTTATATCCGCTAACATGCTTTTTTCACTATGTGTTGGCATAAAATCTTTTACTTGGATCATGGACACTCAATGTTCTGTAATTTTGATTTATTTTTATCAGATGTCAAAGCCTTTTGCTGAAATTTATCATTTGCAGATTCCAGTGGTTAAAAATGAATGACATGTGTGCTTAATTTGCACCAGAATCATACATTCTTCTATAAAGGTAACATCTTTTCAAAATGTGTTTCCATGGAGAACAAATTTAATAATCAGTCTTGCTTTACAGGCAGCTTGCACGGTCACATGGGGTAGTCAGTGGGCTGGGGTGGCTGTGATGTCATAATAGGGTAACAACAAACGAGCCGACAACAAACGAGCCGATGGACAAAAGTACTACATGCATGCACAGCAAACATCCGGCGAGGTTTGTGATCATTGGCAATGTGACCTTTAACCTAGATACCCATATGGCCCTCACTAATTGGTTTGAGGTAACCAATAGACTATATGCACATGACGTCACAGGATAGAAAGTGTGCCCTGGCAGAGGTAAGCTCAGATCATTGCAACCGACTTACGGGTCGGATACATGCGTAAGTCAACTATGCTCGCATGAAAAGTCATGCGTGCAGAGTGCTTCGTTGTTCATCCTCTAAAATGACGACATGTGACGTCAGTTGAGGTCTGAAGACGTTAGGCATATGACGTCACAGAACACAGAGGTGAGCGCGTATTACTAAAACTTACACCTACGTCGACGGTTAGATTTATGGCTGGAGGGCAACGAACTTATGCACGTCCTGATATATGCCAAACATACTGTGCAAAAACTATTCGTTTGCCGTTTCACATTATTGTATGGTACGCTGTGTAATGTCTACTGTGTATACACACGCTCAAATTGCATGACATTTCTTTGCCTCCACAAAAACCAGTTTTTCACTGAATTTCACCCTTTGACCCTAGGCTGCAGGCTCCCTATTGTTTTCATGACGTAAATCAGTGTATCATGTGTGTTTACAGTAGGAAAGTTTCCTAAGGGTTTGTGAGGTGAAATTTAAAATTGATTGAGCCTCGTTTGAGCAAGTGTAACTGTTCTAGTATTAGAGCTGCCAGCTAGTGTGGGTTCATTGTAAACATCTTAAGATCACTAAAAAGTTTATGGTACACAATACACAATGCAAACAACTTAATGGTTCACTTTCAGAGTTGCCAATTCTGGCGCTCACCGTGTTACAAAATCCTAGACAAAGTCTTGCCACATTTCAGGAAAAGTTTTGCCAAAACCTAGTAAATATCATTTCCAAATCCTGGCTGAAGTATTGCCAAATTACAGGTAATGCATTCCCAAAAATATGTCACTGCCAAATTTAAGGCGATGCTCATAGAAAATATAGAAATTGCAAAATCGTAAGTCATTGTTTAAAAGTTATAACATGTTGTCAAGTTATGAAAATATTCAAACGAGTTATGAAATCATTGTGGAATGTGGCTTATAGGATGACTAGTTGGCTTTTGTTTAAAACAACCCGATTATTGTATTAGAGCCTTTGGTGATAGTGCATTTATATGGACGTCAACTGTTTGAAGGGGGGAGGGAGGAAGGGGGGAGGGAGGATGTGTCTCCTAATTTATAAAGTGGGGGTTATCAAATCTTTTGTCCTGAACTTTTTTTCCTAAAGTATATAGAAAACAGTGGGCATATGTTTGATTCTATGGCTTATAAAAGTTAATTCAATGAAATCAAACTCAGGAATGGTGGAAATAGCCATTCAATTAGTAGGATTCAGATAATAGGAAATGCCTCAGGTTACGTCACAGATCATCATGGACACAAAGCAGGCCCTCTATCCCAGACTGCTAGGTCTTCACCATTCGCGCTTGGATTAGTTTTGATCAATGCCCTGCCGTTGCCCCTCCCCCCCCCCCCCACGCACTTTTGAGAAGCTGTTGACGCTCTTCTTTAAGTGTCTGAATAGATGGCTCTTTTGGAAGCTGGGTCAGTAGAAGCCATCTTGTTGATGAAAATGCACTTGGCCAGTTTTCAGTGTGATGGCTGTTCTTTGCAGCATAAATGTATTAATGAAATAGAAGATTAAAAAAAGCCTTTTTAGGAAAGTGGTCATAGAAAACCCTAGTTATGTCATTAAGAAATCATGAGATACCGTTTCCAGGGTTGTGTACAAATTTTGTTGAGTCAGGAAAATACTAGCATGAATGGTGTTTAGCCAATCAGAGTGCAGGGATTTGTGAAGGTGCTTCTTAATATTCAAATTTTAAATATCCAGGCAAGATGGTTATTTACATATTTAGCAAATCTGGCTCCGAAAATGGCCATTCGGCAGAACTCTCTCTGCACGACTTTCGTAGCTATTTGTGTTTCATTAGGTAATGACTTGGTAACTCCTGGCTGTATTTAAATGAGAAAATTATAAGATTTGAATAATTTCGAATTATGTCCATGTGCCTGACGTACATGTTATCGATGACTTAGCGGTGTGCGTAGTTGATATTGTGGTACCATTGGGTGAGTGAAATAAAGAAACTGAACTCT
Source organism: Holothuria leucospilota (assembly GCA_029531755.1). Classification (NCBI taxonomy): domain Eukaryota; kingdom Metazoa; phylum Echinodermata; class Holothuroidea; order Aspidochirotida; family Holothuriidae; genus Holothuria; species Holothuria leucospilota. The sequence continues at coordinate 3,700,544 of CM055970.1, forward strand.
TACTTTAAACGGTTCAGGTTGATCCTTCATGGACAAAACTGATTCAACCGCCACTATTGCAGGGAGGAGGGAATTCGGGGGCGTTTAACTGTACCTAACACGCTACGTTACCACCCAGGGTAGGTGTAAGCTAATTGTATGTTATAAATGCTGGGGATGGATTGAATGTAAATAAAGACACTGCCAGAGACATCTTAAACTTACTGCCTGGATTCACATAGACACCTTGCTGCCTGAATTCATTACAAATTTCACGCTGAAATAATCGATTATTTGTGCCTTATTAGTTTGCTGAGTTACTAGTTCCATGAAATAAATTTTGCAAATTCCACATCAATTTCTATATACTGTCTCTTCTGTTTGTATTCAAAAGACTTCAGCTGTTTTTTTTTTTTTCATATCTTCTGTCGTATTCCTCTTCTTTCCTCCATTCTTTCCCAGCTGTATAGCATCTTGACTTTCTGAACGAATATTATCAGCGCTTTTTGCTTGCTCCCAGATGATCATCGAACCAGGTCAAGGAAAAACAAAATTGGTCAGTAATTAGGAAAAGATTTGTGACTGAGAGTGGCAGGACCACATTTCGGAGGGGTGGGGTGGGGCGGGCGCATAAGGTGGAGAAATACGTAACCAAAGTTGTGGTCGACGCGCAATTCGTTGGAAGCTCTCGAAATTTTGGAAGCTGTCTGGAGTTATATCGGGCCTGTTTTAGAATGAAGTGAAAGTAAGATAAATCATTGGGTTATTATTTGGCAGTTGGGCAGAAAGTCAATTTTATTCAACGACATCGCATTTTGCTATGGAATCCTCGCATAGTTTAACAGGAAAAGTACAATTAAAATAGAAAAGTCAGACGTTCGGAAGTTGCGGTCCCTTATGAAAGCCTACTGTTCCTCATGATACACTGTACGCCTACATGCGCACATGTACTTAAAAGAAGGGTTTAAGCAAAAATTTACTTTTCATATGTGAAAGAGGAACTAAATCTATGCATCTTGGTGAAACTTTCATTCAAATCGGACATGTATTACTCGAGATATCAGCAAAAGAAGTTACTACATTTCGAGACCCAAAGTGAGCTTGAGTAGGCAGCTCCCTGATATCACTTCCTCACATTGATAAGGAATGCTTTGTTTCCTTTTTTAAGTCTGTCGTGTTGACCTTGAAATTAATAGGGATAGTACCTACCCATAGGGATTGTGAAGTTTGTAATTTTCCCATTCCTCTCATGCAATCCTATCCTCATAACATTTGATTATTGAGGAGAAAATCGGTGATAAAGTTTAAAGAAAACAAAAGACTGCTCATTAATGTGAGGGTATGACATCATATGTGCTTGCTTCAAGTTCACTTTGTGTTGAAAATGTGACAACGTTTTCACCTGATATCTTGAGAACCACACATCGGATTTCAATGGAAATTTAACCAGATTGTTAAGAATAAGTACCTCTAATATATCCAAACCTGATTCGAGCTTAGACCATCCTTTTAAGGGGGTGGGGAGGGGGTAGTTCGTAATATCTGTAGTATTATCTTTCCAAATCCTTATGTTGGGGAAAAACTTTTATCCAATCATAGTTTAGACATCGATGAGTGCTAATCGTTGTATTTTATTTGTAACGATGAAGCAATGTCGAATATCTTGACCCCTTCTCCACCTAGTTAAACAGCTTCTAGTGACAGGGTCCCCACGCAGTGGGGATAGAACAGCAGAATGTTTTTATAGTCTGGGAAGTTCCTGAGGACGTTTATGTAGGGAAATCGTTTCCAGATATATATGTTAAACGACAAAACATTGTGAAACTGTTTTTCTTTCTTGTATGTTCGTTATTGTGGGCTCTTAAAGTAGCCATCTTAGGCTGGGAAGGTTGAGAGTGTACATATTTTATGTTCAATGGTAGGAGATCCTGCATGCATTACAGAAAAGATACATTTTCATTATAGGCGCACGAGTGGGTGGGTGGTGTAAGTGGATGTAGCCTGGAGTTTGCGCAAAACCTTGTAAACATTCTTGGAAAATGGCCAAATAATGTTCTTGGGCAGCACAAGCCATTTTGGGGGGTGGGGACGGGGCAAAACGATTTACCTTCCCTTTGAAATATATCCCGTGCGACTATGGATTTCATGTGCATATTTTCGTAAAGCTTTTTTCCAATATTCAATAGAGCTGTGCCAACTTTCATGAGAGAACATTGGGGGCCAACGTGGGCCTAGACCTCGATCAGGATTCAGGATTTTCCAATCTTTTTCTGTGGGGGGGGGGGGGGGCACCCACCTGATTTACGGTCAGCTTCCGGGGTTCAGGCGGGATATCTCATATAATAAGGAATATTATCCTGGATATTGTACCTTAGCTTGGGGGCAAACTGGTGAAGAACAGCCACCTTTCTTTTTGGTTCCATTTTGATCGCTTACTGCTATCGTTAACTTTCATTAATATTCATAACCTGTAAGGTAGAGCATGTTTACTGCCGACCAATTGGTGGCCAGTATCTCATTGCTAATTAAAGACTTCACGAGTGATTTTAGAGCTTTTCTGCAGACCTTTCTAGATACACGAGGGATGAGAATGGTTTGATAATGAGTAATCTACAATGAGGAGAAGACACGAATTTGTTTGCGATCTTAGTTATTACTTTGTGACGAACATAATGTAATGAATGGTTTTTCAAAAGTGTGCCATATTTGGCCCGTCCGTATCATATTCCAAAGGAGTGTTATGAACAAAAAGTAAAAATGTCCCAATGTGTCCCACCGTATTTTGCTGCTCGCGGTTCACTCTTTCTGCAGGGCACCGCGAATTACCTTCAAATTCGATTAATCTTTAGCCCTTAATTTCACTATTTCTGAATTCCCCTTAGTGATGAGCATACAGACGCCTACCTGTACATCTGTCGCTTGACTCGCTTAACGTTTATGAATTGACACAGTGGCGGCACTGAGAGGGGGGGGGGGTAGGAGGATGGGGGCATTTTGGCCCAGTCAGAAGCTTTGCCCCCGATGCCCCCCACCCAGCTACTGAAGTAAAGTGTCCTGACGGAAGGAATAGTCTAATACATTAAAACTATTTGGAATCTTTGCATTGGATGATGTTTTATAAACCAAAATATGCCTATCCTGAGGCTCTAATTTTTACTCAGAGGTATCCTCAAACCTCAGAGCTTCCGGAGGTCTTCGCCCCTGGACCCCCACCAGGAGCTCTAAAGCGGCCCCGTGGACTCCACCCGCTTAAAGGTATAGTTGCCTGGCGGGAGGAACAGCATAACACATTAAAACTGTATGGAATATTTGCATTTGATGATGCATTATAATCCAGTATATATCCAGTCCTAAAACTTAATTTTTCACCCAGAGATATGCTAAAGTTCGGAGCTTCCGGGGGCTATTCCCCCTAGACCGCTACCAGGGGCCCTAAGGCGGGTCCCTGGACCCCACCCGCTTAAAGGTATAGTGGCTTGACGGGATCGACGGGAGGATAGCCTAATACATTACAATTATTTGGAATCTTTGCATTTGATGAACATTATGAACCAAAATATATCCTTCCTAGGACTTAATTTTTTACCCAGAAATATGCTGAAACCTCAGAGCTTCCGGTGTTTCTCCCTCTGGACCCAACCGGGGCTTTGCCCTTGGACCCCACCAGGGTCCCCAGGGCGGGCCCCTGAAACCCATCCGCGCTTCGCGCTCGATTTCGCGTTAAGCGCCAAAATTTTTTCCCCAACATTTTCTGTTGCCCTCCATTTGCCCCCCCCCCACCACTTTTAAAATCCTGGTGCCGCCACTGATTCGACACATGGGTGGCTATCCCGGGGGACAGGGAGACATGTCCCCCAATATTTGAGAAATCGCCCATTGACTTTGATTTTTCACACAGTAAATTATATGAAAATCCCCCCTCCCCCCCCTTATACTGAGAACAAATCGCCGCCCTTGATTGGACAACATACTGCAACTACAACCAAAAAGCGTGACTGTTACAATTTTTTATCGTTCTTAAACTCTTCATTTTTGATGTTTACAATACGTAATTGAAAATGCTGACGATTTTACAGTCCTTATTATGTCTGAACGCTGAACCCATAAGACGCATATACACTGTAAAAACACTTGGGTCAATTTGACCCAAAATTGGGTCAGGAGGGAACCGACAAAAGTTATTGGGTCAAAAAATGACCTAAATAAGGCTTCAGTTGACCCAAATGGGCTTAAAATTTGACCCAAAATGTTGGTTCAGTTCCCTCTTGACCCAAGTGTTTTTAGTGTGTATACAACCTAGGGCTACTTGTTTCCAAAATTTCAGCACCACCTCCGTACATGCACGTTCAATGCTCATATGTGGGCACTTTCTCCTAACCCTGAATCCAACCAAGGAGTTTTCATTAATTGCTTCAAAAATTTAAGATTCATGGCCGGATTTACAAATGTGGGGCTCTGGTCACGAACCTATGTAGGAGGCCCTCGGACAGTCATTTGGCTCTTTGAAAATGAACTGATATGATGGATTGGGCTGTACACGTAACCTACCTCTTCAGCGGCTGAGCGCTTATATACAGACCATAAATGTTCAACAGTTTTAGGCTAAAAGTCAGATGTATCATTGAGGAAGGGGTGGGATAGATTTAAGATGGTAAAGAGGTACCGATGCAGGGTTAGTAGTGGCCTGGGGCAGGGGGGTGAAGGTTTTATTTTTTTTTCAGAAAAAATCTAACGAGGTGCAATTTGGTGCATTTTAGCTGTTGGAATTAATTACTTTGTATTACAGAACCGTAGTGAAAGTAACAAAAATAACTGAAACTAAGCTAGCCATAAGGCGTTTGGGACGATTTTATTTCAGAAAAAAATGCCCGAATTTTCAGACCTTACTCAGGTGTTATGTTGAGTAAAGTGATGCAAAACACAGTGTGATAGCGGAGGGACTTAGATTTGTCGAAAAGGAATAGGGTGAGGGTAAACTCTCGGACCAATTGGCATATAAGAATTCAGGCGTGGATCTAGGGTTTAGGCAAAGAAGGAAACCTTTGTGACTTCGGGAAGCAATGGAGAACAGTTCGTAAGCAGAGTACCACCGATGGTTGGAGCGAAGCGCTGAAGAAAATTTTGGATGGAAACACCTCCTAGATCACCAGAATTTACACTTCCCAGGCACTATTTGCCTGAGTATGGAAAGACATCACAGGATTTTATATTACTGATTTTTTTTTTTTTTTTCATTTTTTTTTTCTCGGAAGGCCAATTAAGGTATCATGTACCGACAGTCATTCGTGACCAATTGAACCTCATGGTTGGAATTGCAATTGATTTGTGAACACCGTATTCTTGACTCCCAGGCTGTTCCGCCCCGCCAAGTTCATTCTGTTCCCCGACGGAGGGGGGTGACCTAACAGGGTGTCTTACCCGGGCAGGACGCATGAAATTCTAGCTACCATATTACTGATACCTGGCTGGAGTGAAAGTGGGAATTCTGCCAAATTTATTCATACGTGTGAAATTATCGATAGTTCGAGCTCTACAAAAATGTTCTTCTGTTTTTCTTTCGGTTTCATTCGGTTAATTTTCTGCCAGTATATTTAGTGCCCGAAAAGTTTAGCAACCTCGTTTTCCTCAGCTTCCTCGATGAAACTAAAAGTTAACTAAGTTATGAGCAATCTTAGAACAATTCCCACCCCTTCAAATTCGTCTCTCTTCACACCCCCCCCCACCCCCCAACAATGCACAACATTCGGGGGCTATGTGTGAGGACATTTAAATTTCAGCTGAATGGCTTCTCCCGATGACCCTTAAAATATGATAACCCAGTTGGGGCCCTTAGTATGGGGCCCCGGGCACGCACCCCGCTGGCCCATGCTCAAATCCGGCCCTGTTAAGATTACAACACAATTTTGCATATGAGCTCTTTTACTAAACGAAAAAAGGAGGCCTTCCCTTAGAATGCCCCACACCAACGTGCATTTTGTCCGACGCCCCTGAATAGATCACAGAAACGCAATCAAAATGACCTAGTAGGTAGAAAGGTTAGACAGGCGTAGTTTTGGTAGTGTCTAAGCATATGGCCATACTTGACTACTACAAAATACCCAAGACGGAATTCTCGTCATCTGACCGAGTCACTCTTCCTTCGCAATTGTATCCATACTATTCAAAACAGTCACACAAATATCCAAGGGGCGAGAAATTACGTAAGGGAATTCCCCAGGTGTTACCCAAGTAACGGAAATAGCCTATACCGGTTACAAGACTGAATGGGGAGGAAGTCAAGTAACCTTCAACAAACGGTATTCTCTCATTTTCTCCTACCTATTCGTTAGTATTTGGAGGCTGTGATCTTTATTTCCGTGAAAGCCTGTCCGTCTGTATCAGGTCCGAAGTCATACAAGGTAGGCTACTAAAGGGGACGAGATAGCTTCCAGGGGCGAAATATATTTGGGGATGAGGGGGTAAGATGTGCCAAAATTCATTAGGGCAGCAGTGATGTTTAATTTTCAAGGGGCGAAAATTTTCTAGTGAGAGAGCCACCCTGGTCCTCTTCGGCTACGGGCTTGGTTTGTCTCTGTGTTAAGAGATGCAGTCAGCACTTTACGTGTTAAGTAATAAATGAAATAGAGGCAGATATATCGGCTTACCGGGGATGGTGAGATATTAGACCTATATTTTAATTTTGGCTTTGCATTTTACTGTTATTAGACCTACAAAGATTTCATTCTCAGTAATTCGACGAAAAAAAAAGATATTGCGCGCAGTCTAGGTGAGGATTAAACAGTTAAAACATCGTTTGCGGTAGTGCCAGGTCAATTTATCAATTTTTCCCCTAGTAATACTAAAGTTATAGGCTAAATGGATAGACAGTGCAAACACGCAAACGTAAGAAGCTTTTCGAGACTGGGGGATGAGCGTCTAAGGGGAGGGATGTCCCCCTCCCTTTGGAAAATTTTGAATATTTGAAGATCATTAGATGTAATGTGGTGCAACATATTGTGTAACTTAAAGAAAAATGACTGCAAATTTTTTTGGAAACAAATAAGGGGTTTTCGTTCCCTTGGATTGAGTAGGGGCGGAAGCATTCTTCAGCCCCACCACATCTTTGACTGGAGGATAAAGTCCCCACCCCCTTACCGGTTTCAACGCCTATGTACAGGTACATAGATACAGGCATACTGGCTAGTTAAGAAGTAGTGCTTCCCGTGGAGTCGCGCACTGGAATCGCTTATTTTGTTGAAAAGTATAGCAAGTATCACGTATTGTTCCAGCTAAAATACTGAATGATGCAACGATCATAATGACCAAATCAACGCATCTTTTACAATAATTCGCAGTTGTGCGGAGGGCGCCATCATTGCAGCCATACGTTGCGAATCTAATGCCAAGAGCTTTCCCGGCCTGGTACACCTGCCTTTTAGTCAAAGCTTTCACCTTTGCAAAGTCCGTAGGCTGCGCTACAAAGTTTGTACACTTATCTTGATTGAAAATGACAGGGCATCTCATCACAGGACTGTTGAAAAGTTCAGTGAGAGAATTCTTTTTCAACAGTCTGACTGACTGACTGATGGACGATCATTAGTGGACGATCAATTTGAAATTTTAACGCTGCGTAATAATTCATGATTACAAGACAAATATTTTTTTTTTCAATATGTGATTGCATCGTTGCCAGATGCGAAGAAGTTTCATCTTACAGCATTTAATGTCAAGAAAATTTCCTCGAATAGGCAAGACCCCCTTGAAATTTTCTACACTCTGCGCCGTCGCCTCGGACATCGTTCTCACAAAATACCCACTCGGCGGACCGTGTGCTACTCCTAGGACTAAATTGGTTGTACTGCTAAATATGTAGGCTTACGTGTAACAGAGGTACATATATACTTTACAAAGTGATCTCCTCTCCGTTGTAAAATCGCTGATACGTGCCATATAAATGAGATAATTGGTGAAAGATAATATGTGCCTTTGCTCTTTGGGGCTAGGTAAAGGGCTGTCCCCGATGCTAGTTCCTGATACCTGATATCGGGTCACCACCAGGAAAAGTTTAACAAACCCTGGACTATCAGAAAGAGAATACAATAATGGAAAACTTGAAACATCATAACATTAATCATTGTTTTCTATTTAGGTTTGTAAAAAGTCCAGCTTTTCCCTATATAGTTTCTCTTTTCCTGAATTATTTACAAATGACAACAAATTTTGTCAAGGCCAATGTGAATACATAGCTGCACATTTTTACTTTTGTTTCCGAAGAAGTCCTACTAATATTCCAACAGCAAAAAAGAACCAAATGGGAATTCCCCTATAGTTATATACTACCCAAGAAACCCGACTATAATTGGTTAGCAGAGCATGAAAAGGAAATGAGCAGATGAGTCAAACGCTATCCCTTTTCCCTTGTTGTCGGCATGTAATCTATTCAAGTTTTTAGAGGAAACGATCTTTCTTTCATGATAATAAAAACATGATAATAAAAATCTAATAAATGGAAACATTAGCACGAGAATACAATATGAGACTCATTATGGCTTTGACCAAATTTAAAATGATTTCGTGTTCGTACTTTTGTAAACTGTTTTACAACTCAGCATGTGTACGTATGATTTGTGACGCGATTGACACTTTTAATGTTTATTCAGCGAGAAGAACTGGCACGCATGACTTAAGTGTGGCATGATAGTTTTATACTTAGCTTAGACCAGTTTACATAAAGCAGTTTACCATACAATGGAAAAATATTATTGAAAAATAGAAACTGTTTGAATAAAGCTAGTTGCCTTTTGAATATCCTGAAATGAGTACGTGAAAGTGTTTAAAAGTACATTGATTCATCAAGGAAGTATCTTGTGTGTACTAAACATATGCTGTACTGTTAAGTTGACATTGCTGCCCACACAGAAACATGACTAGTTCTCTTCTTTAATTCTTTTCCTTCTCGCAGCGAAACATTCTTCTTCAGGCTCAAGCTACAATCTCGCCCCAGGCAAAGCACACCTCTCTAGCACAGGTCCCAGATAAAGTTACAGTAGCTTGGATCATGCCCAAGGCCGCATCCACATGTGTGAGAGCTTGGGAACACAACTGAAGGCACAAGCCATTATTGACCAACCAGGGTGAAAATATACTGTTTGAATTAGTGCCAATCAAAGTGCAGTCACCAGTTATATTTAGAGATATGTCATATTCCTAATTATGTTTGAGATGTTGCTACAGCTCCTGTCAAAAGTAGTATGCTTATGGGAAAAGCCAGCCTCAGAATACTGAGGCTCATAGCAGGGGTACTCCTGGACAGGCCCGTAGCCAGACACGGCACTGAAGGGGGAGAGATTGCTGCGAGAGGGGATAAAATTTTTCAGGGGCAAGAAGTGTAAAATGTGTTAAGCCAATGGCAACTTGAAATTTTTAGGGTCGAAAAGCTTTCTAGGGGGACTTTGCCTCCAGGCCCCTCCCTTGGCTGCGAGTTTTCCCCATGGGGAAGGGAACAGTTGGAAGACCTCTCCACCAGACTCTCCCCTCCTTAGGAGCAGTTTGCTTTAAATGATAAACAATACAAACAATTGTAGAAAACTTAACCTTAGGGTGACTGGGGTGAGTTGATGAGAGCCATTCAAGGATTAAACTGGTATACGTTGAAACTTGTCCTTGATTAGACATAGGCGTCGAGGACGTACCCAGCTGGAAGGGTTAGAAGTTACGATGATCGTCTCTCTTTCATGGGTTTCTATTCAAATAAGTAGGGGTGACGTCCGTCCTACAGACCCAAAGGCATGATGCCAAAGGCAATATTTGGAAACATATCCCACTGAAGCACAGGAATGTAAGTAAAAACGGATGGAAGTAGAATTTAAATATTTTCAATTAATGACCTGATAAATAAACTTAACATTAACAGTTTGATCAAAATAATCACATTTTAACCCTTCCCATAATAATTCTAACTTGCGACCTGTGGAGATGATTATGCAAGGGGCTCATTCGTGGAAGAAGCTCCCTGAGTTTTCAAGTGCAGGGGGCGGGGGTTTAAGGCCTCACACCCAGTGGAATCGTCGTTGCACTGTCCCAGAGAGGCTTCGCTACTAGTTGGAGCGTTGCGTACTTAAAACATTTGCCAAATATACCTTTCAGATGGAAATTGTATTTCTCAGTCCTTGCATTTTGCAACTAACCATTTTTTTTTTTCTTTAAATTTTGAGATCTCATCAGAAGTGTTGCCACAGACGACTTTGTTAACATAGGTATCGTCCTGATAAAAAAATAGAAAACTATAAATCGGTAAAATGCACCGGGATTTGTACAAAATTTTACCGTGAATTCAAGGGCAAAAAATGGGAGGATCTAGTGCATATATTGGGATCTGGGCTGGTACCCTGTGATCCAACTCAAGAGCAGCGACGACCACAAGATTCACCATTAGCGGGCAACAGTAGCCCCGAAGGTCGATTATATGGTGTATGGGCGGGGGTGGGCGTGGGGTGGGCGGATGGGAATGATGGATGATAGTAGAAGTTACATGGGCTTCTTTTTTAGAAATATCCTATGCAAATTTTCTGGAAATAGTTAAAATGAGACAACTACTATCGACTGGTACGCGATAACAAGCCAAAACGTAAGCCATTTAAGATACCTGGCCTTGTATGTTTTTCTGTAACTTAAATTAAGTTTAATTTAATTCGAAATTTTCGCAATTTCCCTCATCTGCTTTGCTTTCTTTTCTATTAGTTTGTTTTTGTACCCAGAGCAGATGTATCCACTGAATCCGCACCTGGAGCCTGGGAAGATGGAGTGGTGCTAATCCAAGGTTGCCGGGCCTTCCAAACAAGAATTCTTCTTTAACAGGGAGGGGATTAACGGCTCAAAATATTTAGCTGAAGAAATAAAATTATTTCAAATATTTAATATTACGAACTTTTTTTTTCATTTTTCAATACAGTTCATTGTAGGCCCTATAGCAAACTTCCCTCCTAGTTTCTGTGGTCAACTTTTCCATTTCTCTGCTTGTTAAATTATTTTCACACCCTCACTGAGGTCTTGGACCGCAGACCTCATTCAGTCACTATATCCAACTGCTTGTTTTACCACAAAACTGTTTAGCAGGACAGCAAATTTATAGTATTCATAAGAAATACTGAGTGATATACATTACGATTCGTAGCTTCCTTTCTTCCCTTTCCCTCAATCCAAATATCTCCTCATCATTTCTTACTTCCATGTCATCCTTTAATCTCTTCTCTCTCTGCTTCCTCCCTTTTCTTTTTCTTTTTTCTTCTTTCTTTGCCACCCCATACCTTCCGAATCCATCCCACCTCAACCCACCAGCTCCCACTCCATCCCACCCCCTTGTCTTCGCTTCACTTCCCTTTTCTTTTTTGTCTTTCCTTTTCCATTCCTTGCTCTCAAGAGCGGTGATTTGTGTTGATCATGGGCGGGGGGGGGGGGACGTCGGTCGGAAACCTCAAAATGATTTACATGTATATGTGCACATATACGTATATGTTCATACACCCACATGTATACGTCCGTATACGCATATGTATACGAAAACATGTACATAATCCTATTTGTATACGTAAATATAATATGGAAATGTAAATATATATGTTTATGTGATGCTGGGAACAAAATGTGCTCTTTATTAGCGCCGAAGAAGCACAACTTTCTTCCCCTTTCCTAGTCGCAAGTAGCATTGGGTGTGCGTTCAAAAGTCAGTAACCTGGTAACAGCCGAACGTTTACCGTGCACTTTATATCCAACAGCCGCTTGATTTGAGCAGGCCGGGAGCTGTCTCTCACAGCTCCCTGATTTGAGTGGTTGACATAGAGGATGAGAGAAATATCACAAGGTTCCTGACAATAGAACTTTTTCCAAATAGCAGTCACAAAGGATTGTGGGATAATTTTTGTGTGCTTTTATTTTTGTCAATGGCATTTTACTGTGGATAAGAATGATGCAGACCAAAATGCTATCCCACAATCCTTTGTAATTGCTATTTGGAAAAGGGTCTATAACACGAGAAAGCTTCAAGTCCTCGCAAAGCGCCCAGAAAATTAACATGGTGAAGAAAACTTATGTACGTAGATACAATATTGTTCGAAATTACGGGACCCGAGGTAGTATACGCCTATGTTGTGATCCACTAGACCATGTCCGTTTAGGGTGATGACTCCAGAGGTCCGTATTAAAAAAGTTTTCGACATTTCTGAAGCTAGTAGTGCAACGTACATGAAAAAGTAGTTTACCTGTTTTGAAAAGATACCAGACTGAAAGCTGGTCACTACTGTTACTGTAAAGAACAAAGTGTGTTGAATGGAGAGAATTAATAACAAGAGAGTCCCATGGACCTTGAAGTTAACAAAGTGAACATTAATTTCTTATCTTTTTTCCTTAATAAAAGAAATAAAACGAAGGTTCCTGACAATGACAGGAAAAAGTTACAAGGGCGCGCAAAGCATATAGAAAATTTGCATGTTGAAGAAAATTTATCACCTAGCATGCTCTTAGGCATCAGCAACTAGCGGTCAGCGTGTGCTAAATATACACAATCAAAGTTACCCAGAATCCACTTGGGTTGGGGTATATTGAGATGGACGAGTAATTTTGGTCTCCCTTGGGAATCTTCCTGTGGAATTACTGTCATTCAGTTTACTGTATCAATAAAAAAAAAGATTGAAAACAAAGGGGTATTAAAAAGCGAACATATCGAAATATCACAATATCCACGCAACAGTTGAAATAAGGTACGAGCTGTGTTGTCTAATATTTCTCTGGATTAGGCTTAAAATCTTTACCGAGTTGTTTCAATTTTAACCAAATTTTACCCACCATTTAATTCGACCTTCCCGCTTCTTCTCTCCCCTCGCTTCTCTTCATATCGCCTCCCATTTCCTCCCATCCTTCTCAAATGAAACCACTTGAATTGAATCAATTGCAATCAAATCGAATAGGCGGCAGGACCTTTCTGTTTTTGTCGGGGGGGGGGGTCGTTATGTTGTAATTTCATTTCATTATGGCTTGATGTGACCTGGCATTTTTTAACTTTTTGAGAACTGGCTAAATCCAATTTTAAAAAGAGTGGTAATTATTCGTAAATCAACGTGCTCTGTCCAGAGGCGTAGCCAGGAATTTGTCAAGGGGGACGAACCCCATAGACAGAGTCTCAGCCTCAGCGCCACCATGGGTTGGCGCGAAGCGCAAGAAAATTTTGGCCCAAAATGCCTCCAAGAACCCTGGAAATGTCACTTTCCGGGCCTATTTACCGCATATAAATATGGGAAACACTAGCAATATTGTAAAGATAAACATGTTAAAAATACCAAAAATATGCTGGGGCGGCTGCCCATTTCGCCCCCTTGGCTAGGCGCCCTGGCTCTGTCCCCAACTTCATTAATTACTTGTAACGCGTTCTTTATAATCTTTCGTAGCAGGCCTGTCCTTGGATTTAATAAAACAACTTTGAAGCATAATTGGATATTAATTAATTAATTAGTAAGTGTTAGTCTCAGTAAAAAACAACATAGAGGAACCAGTGGTAGCTGCGTCATTTCTTCTTATGAATTTTAACTTCCCCGAGAGCAGTTAGAATCCATTAAATTGTGACAAGTCATAAGTTTATTCTGAAGACGTAAAGGTTCTTCACATCAGGGAGTTAAGTTTTCGTGCCTCCAAATAACACCTGAAGTAGTACAGTGTCACATCCTAGATATATCGGCGTCCTTTTGACCTGAACGAACTGTTCATAGGGTAGAAAGCTGTTCTCGGCTGGGGGGGGGGGGGGGTGAGTTTTGTTTAAAACTGTCATTTGGTTTTGGAGGGATCTAGGCTAAGGGGAGAGGACGGGTGTCCCCTCCTCCTTTAGATTTTTTTTGTAAATTTTTGAGGGTCCTTATAGATTCAATTTGGTGTAACATACTGGACAAAGTTTAAGTAAAATTACCGCAAATTTTTGACATTTTTCACAGAAGGAACAAATAAGAGGTTTTCCTCTTGACTTGAGGGGTGGGGAAGGATACTTCCGCCCCAGTGCATTTTGACGGGGGAGGGGGATAAAGCCCCGGCCTACGCTTCCTACGCCTATGGAACTGTTTATGAAACATAAACTGAAACCAAATACATCCTGTTGGTAGTGGAGTCATTCAGTTTTGTTGTCTTCAAATTCTGTGACGCTAATGTCCACCTAAGTTCATTGACACAGCATAGGCTACCGCATACCAGAGCCTAGAACGAGTCACTTAATTTTGCAGTCGAGTCGAGTCATTACCTACTTTCAATGTGACTCGAGTCGAGTCGAGTCAGTGACTCGAGTCATTGTATTATTTCTATGAGGAAATTTATGGTACAATTGCTCGAGTCATTGCCCTTTTGAAAATTAGCGACTCGAGTCATGGCTCGTTACAACACTGCTGCATATACGCACACAGCCGAACAGCTTAGGCTAGCACAATATTCAAAAAGGCTCAGTATCCACTCGGGACAAGTAATCACTAAGCGTGTAATCGATATGACGGGGAGGCTGAATCGGAACCCAACTTTACTATTTTTTATGGGTTTTTGTAAATGGTTACTTTAAAATATTGGTTGAGCTTTTTCGAAGTAAAAAAAAAATAGTTGTGGTATTCACCCACAGACTTATACATATGGACAGATTAAAATTAAGTTACCAAGACAGACACCACCGTTCGAACAAGCTTAACAAGACGGCCGACGCGCTACTGTCATTTGCGTAATTTGACGATGAATCTGCAACATTTCAGACAAAATACAAACATGAATGGAAGAACAATATCACAGTCCTTCATTCTGTTTGTTGAATATGACTTAGCTTTGCATTTCTTTTTGAAAATTTTCCGCGCAAGCTTCTCGCAAACTCTGCCGATACTCAGTGAACCACAAATTTTATACACAAAATATAGGAGGTAGACATATTGGTAAGCCTAAACGTGTACGTACAGTGAAGACAATCTACGCATAGGACGTTAGTACAGTATGCTCTGTCCATATGTATTAGTCCGCGTATTCACCCCACTGATCTTCAAAAGTGGGGTATAGCCGTAGGCTTACGAGGTGGGGCAGGGGGCCACAGTACGCGTATTCAGACTGAGCCTTGATTGCTGTTTCCGGGCAAACGTGCCCCATGCTGCTAGTTAGTTGGCTAGAGCGACAACAGCTTCTCAAAGTGTGTGTTGGGGGGGGGGGGTTAAACTTGACGAAAATAATTCAACTTCAAACCACGAAGCAAAAAAAAAAAAAAAAAAAAAAAAGGGGTAACGAAAGTTCAAAAATTGGAGTTCAGAAGATCTGAGGGTAATCTGAGGCATTTTCACCATTTTTATCCATTAAATGGCTGTTTCCATCCTTTTCGAGCTTGATTTTATTGAATTAGCTATTTTGTAAGCTATGGAATCTAACCGATGTACCTGCTATATTTTTCGGATTCTGGAAAAATTGTGTGTGTGTGTGTGGGGGGGGGGGAGGGCAATCGATATGATGTACCGTACCTTCCACTTTCAAAAGTGGGGACATGTCCCCCTGTCCCACACTTGTTGACGTCCGTGGCTAAGCCCCCCCCCCCGCGCGGCATTGAAAGGAGTCCCTGTTCTCCTGTGATTAAGATTCGTAATGTCAGTGTAATTTTAGGGTATCCTTACTTATACTTGTCCCTGAAATCCTGGGGCTATATGAAAATTCATTTATAACTTTGAGATGAAGAAGGCAGTTAGCTAATTGTTGCTAGGCAACCAATCGCTGTAGGGCAGACAAGCCCTTAGTAACATGACCTAATATATGCCTTACAAGCGCGCCCAAACTCTCAGCATGTATTGGCCTGTTCGTTGCCGCGTTTAGATTACGGTATAGTATGCAATGTGTGGCTGTGAGTTGGGTATATTGGCAGTCTGGCATACACGACAACCAGTGTGTCACTTGATATGACTCTTTGATCTAAGTTGTTAGCCCTATTTCACCTTTATCTATCGGTGAGAAATTTAAAAACAGGAGGAATCTTTGTATTAAGATGATTCAATTTAATATGAACTTTGTTGCATAGGGTAAGCCATGTCACTCCTCACATGATATGGCGTAGGAGTTACGAGGTTTATTTCAGGGTCTGAGATATAGCCTATCCTGACGGGGTAAAGGCATCTTGAGAAAAGTTTCCAAGCCGAGAGTGTCAAACAAATAGAAAGCATGATCACTGATAACTTGGCCGCTTGGCGAATTCTGGTATTACAGACGTTTGCAGTGCGATTGGCAGTTCACAGAGATAATGGACAGAACCGACAGTAATGACTGTGAAAAAAAAACAAAAAAAAAAACAAAAAAAAACAAACAAACAAACAAACAAAAAAAAAAAAACAAAAAAAAAACAAAAAAACAAAAAAAAAACAACAACAACAACAGAAAACACCGGTGGGGGGGGGGGAGGCAAGGCAGGAGCCGAGGTAGATACTTTTACGTTTAGCTCAAACACGTTCTCCATTTTCCTTCGAAAACCATAACAAAAGCTTAAAAGGCTGTTCGACTCCCAACGTTGTAAAATGCATGATAAAGGAAGAAAACAAATTAAGCCATTAACAAACTGCATAAAAAGCTTTTAGGGGGCGCGCTTCGCTCGTATGGGACCGTTCATTTCTTCATCAATTCTGCGGGAGTAAAAACGCACTCTTCCTTCGAGAACTCTCCGAGCGCATTTTAAAAAGTATGAAAATGATTATTCTTTACAATGTATCTCCAAACCCTTAAACGCGTACACAGATCTTTGAATCCTTCCCTCAGGTACACTCTAAAAAACGTGTTTAGGAATTAAACACAATTTTTGCCCCCACTTTGGAAACATGTTTAATTCCTAAACACACATGTTTAATTCCTAAACATTACGTGTTTAATTCCTAAGCATTATGTGTTTAATTCCTAAACGTGTTTAGAGTGTAAACGTGTTTCCAAAGTGGGGGCAAAAAAGTGTGTAGAAAAGTGTTTAATTCCTAAACACTGTTTTTACAGTGTAGTACCTTTCGTGGATTGTGAAAATGACAAAAAAAAAATGGTTGTTTGTTTTCTCAGTCTGTAATGATGAACGTTTTGAATCAGTAATTTTTAGTTGATCGGGACATTTTTCAAGAGGTCTTAGTCCGTCCTCAATTACCACAAATCAACTGTCCCAGTAAGGGGTCAAGAAGGAAAGCTCTGAGGTATTTACAAAATTGTGGCATGAGAGTGATACA
Source organism: Holothuria leucospilota (assembly GCA_029531755.1). NCBI lineage: Eukaryota > Metazoa > Echinodermata > Holothuroidea > Aspidochirotida > Holothuriidae > Holothuria > Holothuria leucospilota. The sequence continues at coordinate 3,717,736 of CM055970.1, forward strand.
TTTTAGATTCTTCAAATGATTCGATGGGCACTAATTAGGCTAGACCACAAAAATCACATTATAACATTTTTTTAATGATAGCCTTACTGAATAACACTAAAACCGACCGGGATTAATGATGCAGAGGACTTGGGGGTACGGTGAAGGGAAGGATGGATGATGCTGAGGGTTCTTTGGGTTTTAGAACAATAATTTCTCTACAATTATCCTACAGGGAGTACTCACAATGTGTTCGTGCGAAGCGACTCGACAAACATGCATTTATGAGTAGTAGAGAAAGTAATGAAAATAGTTGCTCCTTTTGCCCCTCCTTCGATACGCGCCTGTCCCATATTGCTGGAAATGACCTCTTTGCGCCCTTACAAGTTGCCTTTTCACAACCTTTATTTTAAAAAAATTGGAAATTTCCACAAATTGTTGTGATAAAACTTGCTTCGAAAATTTCCTGGGGTGGCAACTTCCCCTACTGCTCCCTACTGCAAACGGCCATGCCCCATTATATTTGTACGTTTTGCAGGGAACGCCGTGTTGCATACTCTCCTTCATTCACAATCAAGTTGCCAACGGAAGTGATCTTCTGGACAAGAAGTGCCCGCCTGCGCTACTGGACTACCCCTATGACGGTCGTCTGAATGACGGACGGGAAACAGGGTCGTTTACGTTGAAGCTAGACCTAAGAGAATGCTACGCCTCCCAAATAATTTTCAGTTTGAAGTTTGATAGCTATGTCTGAAAACGACCATATATGCCAAAAAGTCAAGGACCTAAATGATTGTAGGCCTATCGCCCTGTAATGGCTGAGAAGCCTTTTAACTGACCCGGAAAGCCTGCACAGCATGACTACTGGCTTGTTTATGTGTTACCTTGAATAGATTTTTCGGTCGTGCAGCATATCGTTGTGGTGATCTTTCGTCTTTTCAAACTAACTCTCACAACACAGTCATACAATTACCCAAGCAACCATAACATATAAAACAACTTTGCTGAATGCTCAACGGCAAACACGGCCATGTATATGTATACATATAAAATGAAATCAGCCAGGCATAACCACTTATATTGTCAGTTTCGAGTTAAAAATCTTAGTTGTGTAAATATTTCAATGGACTAGGAACTGCACACAGTAATTTGGTTCCTTTATCTGCTGTGTGTACTTACAGGTGAGTAGTCATAACACTGTAGGCGTCTATATAGTACACTTGCTTATCAGTTAGGGGTTATATATATTACTAGTGTGTACGGATTCAACTCACACTTCCTTTTACACCCAATCTTGTGTAGCAGGAAACAAGAATTAAGCCGGCTTCTATGACATGGCCTGTACCTGAGTAATTGGATTAGACCTATAGACGTAAGTAAAAAGTTTTTTTTTTCATTATCTAAAAGGGAATTCTTAACACCCTAATCTGTTATTTCATAATTTAAGTAGTCGCTCAACGACGTAACACTTGCAGTTTTTCCAAAGTCACCCCTCGAGTCTCTGGCGAAGAGCAGAAGGGCGAAACCAAACGTGATTCCTGAAGGAATTCTGCTGTCCAATAGAGCGATGTCCGCGAAGGGACAGAACAAGACTTAACATGACCAACGTCTTGACCCCCATACATATACGTTGTGGGTCTTTCATACGTGGTCCCCTTTCTAGACTGGCTGAAAAGAATAGATCGTTACTACACATGATCTTAATGAAAAAGCCGAGAAGCGACGTAACACCTTAACGACATCACGATAATCAGAGATGTATGATAAGTACAATTGACCTATATATATACACTGCAGATGCGGTTATCGCTAAGCTACAAACTTAATTCCTCTGTGCTAGAAATAGTCGGGCCAGGAACAACATGGTACAAACATGCAGGGATTAAGCAGTCACCCAACTTTATTTTAAAATCGGTACATCGGCTAAAGATTCAGGTCTCTTTTAAGTTCCGTTCTGTGTCTTCCGTAGTGCTTAAAAATCATATGAATATTGCATATGTTATATCTTTACCAATGAGATGGTCCAGGCCCGTTGCCAGACAAGGTATAGTGAAGGGGATGAAATAACTTCGGGGGGCATTTTTTCAGGGGGCGAGATATACTGAAATGCATTAAGGTAATGGTAGTTGTTGAACTTCGGGGGATGAAATTTTTTCTAGGGGGTTCCCCCTTCCCCCTCCCTCTTGGCTACGAGCTTGTGTTGGTCTATTCTGCATGGACTTCATTTCAACAAAAATGCTGAAACGATTAAAAAATGATTAAACGGGGTGGGTGGGCGGGGTATGAATTAGGATAGCTTGGTTAAGTTCTTCAAAGTGGGAGAGATTCATTTGTCCATGATTTATTCTTACCTCCTGGGGTAGGGGAGATGATAATGACCTATAGTCCTTCAGACTATTAAACAATACATTGTTTGGCAGCGTGTTTTACTTTGTCTTTACCTTACTCGTTATTGTCAACATTGTATTCACTTTACCAAGGGCGGATCCAGCCCCTAGCTGAAGGGGGGGCAGTTTGAAAAGGGGGGCGCCAACATCATGCAGGGGCCGCTTACTCTTGAATTTGACCGACTACATTTCGGAGACCAACTCCCATTGCCATAGTTATATATAGCTATACGGTTTGAAATTCTGGGGACCTTTTTTTTTCTTTCTTCTTTTTACTTTTCGGGCAGTTTTTACTTAACTTTTATGACGAAGGGGGCGCATTTTTCTTGTATTGAGGGGCGCTAGACTGGTCATAGGGGGGCAGTTGACCCTAGTTGCCCCCCCCTGGATCCGCCCTTGCACTTTACATCATTTCAACATAATACTTTTGAGGCCTATATAGTTAACAGTCCTCAAACGCACGACTGTTTACCGTTATTGACACTTTATTTGCTAGTGATTTTCGCCAATTTCGGGGTATGTTAGGCTTAGCCAACATTGTTTTTAATAGTACGCGCAAATCTTTGGTAGCGCTTTGCTTTTAGGTCATTACTTCTCAGCCAACCGGTTCAATGTGAGCCCCTGATAATTATGGCAGTGAGGTTGATTGAGAAAGAAAAAAGGAATGTCGGTGGAGAACAATTATGTCTTTACTTTTCCAACTGAAATTTGATATGATGAACAGATTAGGTCTTCAGTATAGATTCTTGTAGTTTTGACAAAGAAGTGCCGTAGACATGTGTTTTTTCTCAAAAAACTGGGGCGGGCTAGAAGTAAACTTGGTGAAGACAATTTTTCGAGGAGAGGAGAGATTTGTTGCCCTTTCCAAACTTGTCCTGGGGATTTTCCTTAGGCACCACCTACGCTTTTTGCCTTTCGCATTTGCAGGTTTAATCCTAACTCTCACAGGTGAGCACTACTTCTTTAAATAGAACCAATGAATAAATTATCATGTTCGGCTTTAAACACTAGTAAAAGAATGTGGTTAGAAAAATGTATGGTGAGCAAAGTGGGGAACAGTTTTTATCTAGTTGGGGATATCTAAGGAAACAGTTGCAGGTGTAACTGGCGTAGATAGGCATAGATACAGGAGTAACTGGCGTAGATAGGCATAGATACAGGAGTAACTGGCGTAGATAGGCATAGATACAGGTGTAACTGGCGTAGATAGGCATAGATACAGGAGTAACTGGCGTAGATAGGCATAGATACAGGAGTAACTGGCGTAGATAGGCATAGATACAGGTGTAACTGGCGTAGATAGGCATAGATACAGGTGTAACTTGCGTAGATAGGCATAGATACAGGAGCAACTGGCGTAGATAGGCATAGATACAGGTGTAACTGGCGTAGATAGGCATGGATACAGGAGTAACTGGCGTAGATAGGCATAGATACAGGAGTAACTGGCGTAGATAGGCATAGATACAGGAGTAACTGGCGTAGATAGGCATCGATACAGGTGTAACTGGCGTAGATAGGCATAGATACAGGAGCAACTGGCGTAGATAGGCATAGATACAGGTGTAACTGGCGTAGATAGGCATAGATACAGGTGTAACTGGCGTAGATAGGCATAGATACAGGTGTAACTGGCGTAGATAGGCATAGATACAGGAGCAACTGGCGTAGATAGGCATAGATACAGGAGTAACTGGCGTAGATAGGCATAGATACAGGAGTAACTGGCGTAGATAGGCATAGATACAGGTGTAACTGGCGTAGATAGGCATAGATACAGGTGTAACTGGCGTAGATAGGCATAGATACAGGAGTAACTGGCGTAGATAGGCATAGATACAGGTGTAACTGGCGTAGATAGGCATAGATACAGGTGCAACTGGCGTAGATAGGCATAGCTACAGGTGTAACTGGCGTAGATAGCGTCGAGGCATTGGTATCTTCCTTTCCATTACAACTTCAGTGCCCTTAAAAACGAAACCACCCCCCCCCCGCCGACCAAACACCCTGGCCCTACGACTAGCTTAATGCCTGATGCATCTCACCTGTTAGGCCGTAGGCCCGGATTTGGGACTTTTACGAAAAAAGGGGGCAAGCCTCTGTGAAACAGAAACGGCTAACCAACAACTGTGTCATATATCGTTCAAAATGACTCAGATGGAAGTTCTGGGTCCTGTCTCAGACATATTTTGATGTTAAACACTTTCTTAGTAAAGAATCGTCTAATGGCTCTGTGAAACAGTTATTTTGCAGGGTCAGGTGACTGTACTCTGCGGATATTTCAACGGTAAAGGCTCGCCAGTAATTATAATGCATACACTCTAAACTTTTACCCACGGTTGCGTCGGTATGCCACCTCCTAAACTGTTGTGTAAAAAACTGCCCAAAGTTAGTCAAAAGGATTCCCGTGGTGGGTGAATTTTCCCCATGTAAAGGGTAATTTTAACCAACTTGGGTAGTTTTGTACCCAGCAGTTTAAGAGGTGGCATACGGACCCAACCCTGGGTAAAATTTTACCCAACTATTTTTAAAGTTTACCTGTCGAAATGAACGGGATAGGAAAAGGATGGGTCTTCTTTTCGGATTCCAGTATGGGCTTACGCTTGTATCATTCTCACTCACCCTATTATCCGTTGCTTTTAAGTTTGCAAGAAGGTTTACGATTCCCCCGAGGTCCATATGGACAAATTTAAGCTCTATCACAGCATGGAGCTAAAACGTTGAAGCTCTATGATCTTAGGTTAGTGAGTAGCGTTACAAAATTTTGGGCTTTCTTTCGGCAAATACCCTTGCCACTAGCATAGACCTCTGAACTAACAATAGTTCATCATGATCATTGAATAAAATGTCAGTTATAAAAATGGGTAAAACCACAAAAAAAAAAAAAAACATAAAAAATACATAAACTGCAAAGGATTCCAAAAGTCGATTAAAGTCCGTCAAGGGGGTTGTTTCTCTTTGATCAAATGATATCTCCCTTACTGATTAAAAACTGTGGTGCTTTTTAATTAACATCGTTTGACACAGAACGTGTAGGAATTTGACATCCTTGTTTAGCTTCAATTGAACTTGTTTACAAACTGGAAGTAGAAGAATGTTTGGAAAATATTATATATATATATATATATATATATATATATATATATATATATATATATATATATATATATATATATATATATATATATATATATATATATATATATATATATGCAATTTAGAAACGTATATAAAGAGATTAAGCATGAACTGTAGGCTGAGCTGATGACGTATTACTCCCTTCTCTCTCTCTCTTTCTCTCTCTCTTTCTTTCTTTCTTTCTTTCTTTCTTTGTTTCTTTTGCTTTTTATTGACATTTCGCGTAGTCATGTTATAATTGTACAGTACAGGAGAGTACCTACGACAAGCCTTCTAGTTATACTTCCGTTCCCTGCTTGTTAGACTTTTGCATTATTTATTATTTTCTGAATTCACTGCTCTACTTGTAGATCAGGTGCAACGAACACGCAAGTCATGAAGGACTTAGCCCTTTACTACATAACGTGTATATACAGCGGTTTTAATTCAGACAGTCTGCACTACAGTTAAAAAATTAAAGTTTGAAGATATCCTGAACGGTTTGTGGAAATTAAGTTCGGACAGGAAACGGCGGAACTCCTCATCAGAAACCGAAAACATCGGATTGTTTCTTCACGTTTGAAGAACAAATATTACCGGCACAACCATATACGAGGCACTGTTAGTACCGTCACCTAGAGTAGACCACAAGAACTCACTTTCACTATTAGGGAATAAAGTATAAATGGCGTCTAATGCAATATATCACTGTAAAATAATGCAATTAACATACAGTGCTATCGGAAGGTTCCTGATGGGTGAATGGGGTCAGACAGTTCTAGAGGTTTGACATTTCAGAAAGTAACGAAATTCATGCTAAGACCAAAAACTCACTAAATTTAAAATCATAAGCGTACGAGGGGGGGGGGGGAGGGCAGGGGGCATATGCCCTCCCTATTCGGGCAAAATAGTGAATCCATTCGGGCAAATGAGACAGGCTGGCCAAAACAAAATAAATTATGCCCTTTCTGCCGACCAGAATTCTGGCAACTCCCCCCATCCCTGCCCCCAGAAATATTGACCCTCGTACGCCTATGCTTAAAAGTATTGGGGGCTGCAGACCCCTACCCGTTCCGACTGTCCCGTGATTCCACAAAAGTTTTTGGCTAGGGCTTACTCATGATTATGAAATACATGACACCCTCTGGGAAATTTTACCTTCAACAATTCAATTGCCATTCCCAGAACTGTTTAGAAGACGTGGAACCCTTTGGTCGTTCACCATGTCTCCCAGTGCCAATTCGACGTCAGTATTTCGAACTTAATATTTTGATGACAGTGTTTTGTTACCTGCATAGCAATCACCCAAACATTGTGAACACAGCATCCTGAAGAATTGTTTCTACCGTCAGGGTCCATTATTACTACCAGCCATTTGTAGGCGTACGAGAGTGGGCGGGGTATGGGTTCGGTCAGTTCCTTGCTTGAGCTAAAAATGGTTGTTGCTTGGTGATTTCAGGGCAAAACAAATCGTATTTCAGGGCAAAATTCTTGTCATGGTTGTTTGCCAGTTTCAAGGCAAATGCCTTCCACAGTCAAAACTCTGATGGTTGTCATTTGTTGAGGTTCAGTTTATGTGTAGCGACGCCTTGTGGAAAATAAGTGCTGTCCGCATAAATACACAGGGCCAATTTAAGCATTTAAGCTTGAAATTTTCAACTCTTTTGACCCTAAAATAGCATATCGTCTGCCCTAAAAATAACATATTTCCGTACCTAATATATGTGTGGGAGGGGGCGTGGGACGTGGGCTGCAGTCCGTCCTGCCTTAGCTTATACGCCTACTGCTGTCTGTGGGGTTTACATGCAGGCAAGCAAATTCATCGGCGTGCAAAATATTGTATCCCTTTTTGTTGGTTTAGTTGAACCTGAAAGAATTGCGGTAACGAGAACTCAGTCCACAATAGTGCTTCTGTTGCGATTTTAATGGCTCAGCTTCGCAATAAATTTGAAGTAGATTACAATCAATCATATTAATTGGCTAATTTAAATAATTGAGACGACCACACACGTTTCCTTGGTTCCCTACAAGGTGCGATTGTCTACACCAGATAATCTGTATAGTGTGAAGCAAAGAACAGCATAGGAAGAAAAGTTGAACAGCTTTAATGCATGGCACGAAAGACACAATACTGCAGTGGTTGATCAAGAAATGGGTCTGGAAAGGATTAGGGGTGGTACGTGGAGTTTAAGTGAGGAACGTTGCCATACACATTCTATAAGAAATTTCTGTTTTGGTAAGCGTGATTAATTAAGCAAACTGCCAGTATGTTCACTTTCTATTGGGAGAAGGTCAACGAAAAGAGCATCAAACGATTGGGATTGAGGATACAGAAGAATGAGGGTACAAAATGAAAGGATCAGGGGAAGGTAGAATTGAATGACTGAGCTCTAATGTAGAATGAAGAGTGCCCAGAATGACTGATCGAATGGGCAGCAGAATGGAGTGGGCAGCAGAATGAAGAGGGCGCCTAACGGGATCTCCTCCACTGATACTTAGTTGTATGCATAGGCATACGAGACGGGGGGGGGCAAGGGGCAGACTGCCTCCCCCAAATATTTCTTAAGACGAACATTCGGACAAAGAAACGACAAAAATTCGGGTACAGAATAGGTGAAAGATGAAATAAAACTGTAAAAGTGAAAAGATTGCCCGAATTTTCTACTGAGTTCCCGAATTTTGATCGAATGCCCGAAAAATGTGCAAAAATTTCCGCACGCTTCGCGCGCATGTTGTGGCTTGGTGGTCTTTTTTATGCACCTGAACTGCAACGAAATTCGGGCAATTTTTTGAGATTCGGACAAAAAATTTTCTGCCCCCCCCCCCCATTGGAGTTAGTTGGTTAGTTAGATGAGGTTTAACGTCCCAGTTTGCAACCAATTGGTTCAAGTCGAGACGACCACGGCCTTTTTTCCAGTTGTGGCTCACTGGCTTGTTTTCCCTACTCCATTGCTTATGCTGAGCACCAAGCACAAAGGCAGTGGGTTCCATTTTTAAAGTCTTTGGTATGACCCGGCCAGGATTTGAACCCTGGAAGAGTCACGTATGCCTATGACTGTATGTTACGTAATGATATTTGAAAGCAACAGTGTCATACAGGAAGCTGAAGCTGAATTCAATGGTTTATTTACAAATATTAATGACGAAATTTTGATGTTGATCCTTGAATGTTGGTGTTCTCCATTCGTACAAAGCCGACATTCATCTACCCGTTGAGGTTGACTACATCTCAGTTTAGTTTACTGAGAATGCAAGACGGGTTGGACACTTGAAGATAGACCTTTTCTTTATTTTCGGCATATTCTGGTTGACAACTCCTCCATCTTACTGTAACCATATGTCAAAGGTGGGAACAGGGAGAAACTCCGTAGTTTTGTTTCCCAACTGCAGATGTTACCACCAACACTGTAAACACAATAGTCAAAACGGTGTCTGAATCGACTAATCATCTTAGTCAATAACTTTGGACTAATTTTTGACCGATTCACTCTTTTTCTAACAAATGTTAATCCTCGCTGACCAATTTTTGACTAACAATTGTTAGTCCATAAGGGTGAAATTAGTCAGATATCATCAGAAACTAGTCAAATATCGTGGCTAACGTGATCAGTCGATCTGGAAAACGTTTTGACTAATTTTTGTTTACAGTGAATGGACTCTACGGTAATTAACTGTCAGAGTTGGAAGCTTGGAGATAAACACATTCCTGTGTTTCCAACAGCCTAAGGCTGATTGCACCTCTGATTTTACTGGGACCAAATAGAAGAGTCATAATTAAGTTGGAGATAAACTCCTCCCTTGCTTTTCCAAAAGCTTAAGGCACCTTGATTCACTGGAACCAACGGGTAGAGTTCGAAGCTGGGGAATAAACCCCTTCCCAATTTTTCCGACAACTTAAGGTTGAGGTTATTCCTGGGTTTTACTTTTTTGGAGCTAGGAGATAAATACCTTTCTCATCCCCCATTTTAGTGCTGGAGGTTGCAATTTTGCAGCCAAACATACAGTACTTCTGGGAATACTGTGTAAATCTGCTTCAAGCATTGTACAGCTGGCACTGGTCTATCATGACATTACTGAGGGACTGTGTTTACCTGTAGTGTACTTTCTATGTAGAAGTGGTGAATTGTGTGTCTTCCAGCTCCCTGGTTTACCTTCCTTTCCGCCACTGTTTAAACAAAAACAGTTGTATCTCGTAAATATTTCTAGTAAATTCGAGGGCTGTTCAGAACTTCTTAATTGTGGTTAAGTCGAACAGTCGCACGAAAGTCCGTGTTACAGCAATGCTTAAGGGAACAAAGTTCGCCATGCCCTAATTGTGTTCCCCTTTTGAGATAATCCATCGTACGGCTTATCTAAGGTAAAGGTAAACTTGAAATTCAGGTATCGAAATTACAATTGATACAAAATAACACACTTCATACGTATACGAAACTTAAGTTACGTTATTAAGTGTTTCACCGAACGTTTCTAAAACATTCTGTACTGTAGTAGACGGCATATCATTAGTTAATTTGGGGAGGAAGGAAAGAGGGGTAGGAACTTAGTCCCCAAACCTGTTGTTGCTCATGACGAGGCCCAAAGAAGAGTAAATTTAAGAAACATTCGACGACCCTGCACTTTGAGTATCTTTTCCCGTAGCCAGGTTGCCCATCGGGGAGGGTGTCATTCCAGCCGAGCGGAACTCGTGGGTAAATTTGTCACATGTGAATAAACTCATGACATTACTGTGGTCTCACGTACCTCGCGCTCGGGGTAACACGGTGTTACCCTGCACGCGAATAACGTGAGAACACGGGTTCAGTTTACTCGGTGTCGGTGTTAAAATTTCTATCCACCTCCGAACGGAGGGTTCTGCGGTTTTAAACACCGTGTTTGTGTAATCAACCATAGATCACAGGTACAGAGCTGTGTAACCTCCACTTCTCATCAGCGATGTACACACTAAACAGACCGGTACTGCAGTAAATAAACTACTTCTAGGCAAATTATTCTAGATGGATTTTTCATAAATTTCTACCTATACTTCTAAATGCAGGTCCATAGCAGGACAAGGTACTGAAAAAGCGAGATAATTTCTAGCTCGGGCGAAATATGTTTTAGAGGCCGAAAACGTGTACTAAATGCATTATAAGGCAATGGTAATGTTTAATTTTCTAGGGGGAGAAAAATTTTCAGAGGGGCTCCGCCTGTGCCTCTCGATCCCCCCCCCCCCCCCCCACGGCTAAGGGCTTGTCTAGAAGATATATTTGTCGAAAGAAAATAACAGTGTTCGAGTTCGACTTGCACTTTCGTACAGTATAGGCTAAGGCATATTTGTGGCATTTTACGGGAATTTTTCTCATGGTTGTTTCCAAATTGCTAGCGAAGGTATATTTAAAATTATAGGCTTCAGCGGTAATCCTTACAACTTGGAAGTAAGTATCATGTAGTAGCTGACGTCCTTCGAGTTTTGCCTTTCGTTTGATGCCACGAATTCGAAGAAGTAAACTGAGCCGCAAAACAACTGGAAAGACAGCTACTTCGGAGTCGAAGAAACTACCGTCGAATAAGGAATGCAGTTTACGGTATGTAGCATTGATGTTGCTTGCAAGCAAGAGCAATGCAAGACCAAGATCAATTTGGATGAAGCTGGGTACATTGACAGTAGCTGAAACATGCAGGCAAATTTTAGATATTTCACTTAGGCCGTTAAAGCAGCATTCTAGCAGCATAGGCTTGTGCCTTGAGTTGACATGAGTAAGTGTAGCCTTATTTCTACCAGTCAATGGTGTTTTCATTTCCCACTGTAGCTTGTAAATAATGCCGATTTACCTTCGCTAACAATTTGGAGATAACCAAGAAAAGAATTCCCGCGACACATTTTGACTTCCGTCACAACCCAATCAACTGAACCCGGGGTACATGAGAACACACGCTAAAAATCACGGTGTTAACCTGCGGTTTTGCCTTGGTGTAAACACGAGGTAACACCAGGAAACTCTGTGTACGTGAGACCATGCCTATGAGGTAAACTCAGTAATGGGTCTGGGGTTGGTTAGGCTAAACTGAGATTTTTGGTATAGCAAAGGATGCTTAGAATACTTAGTAGCAAGTACAAACTTGTGCAAAGTTTGGAAGTAAATTTGAGCTCTCCATTCTTTAGTGGGGGTGGATTTCCTCGCCTGCTCTCCGATCCCCTCTGGCCTCGACCCTGGTTTCAATGAATCCTGCCTCTTAGCACGGTAAGTTTGAGTTGATCCTGATTGTGTCTTTACATTCTATGCAAACCTCAGGTACCGTCTAAAAACCAGTATGACTTTTTCGCCTTCAAAGAGTAACGCAGTGTAACTGTTAGTGATAAAAGGGGATCAAATCCGCAGAGAGCGATTTATGAATAAAATTCTTGGGTGGCACCATATCATGTTGATAAAATACCGGAAGTATCATACAGTTGCCTATCATACTAGTGTACATCATTTCGATGTGCTATATTTTACGTTTCAATTAACACTACGTGTAAACAGGGAGCAGGGGGTTTATAGCAACTCCCTGGTGTAATAACTGCCTAAGTGGGTATGACACGGTCAAAGAACGTTTCTCAGTAAATATTCTTTGGGTAGAGCTTGAAATGAAGCGAATGTTTTCCCGACTTAACTAAGTCCATAAACACAGTTATACAACCTTGTGAATTCCCAATTACAGGCCAGGCTCAGCCCATCTGAAATCCGAAAGCGAAAAAAAAAAAAACGTATGTGAGCGCGTCTCAAGATCGTGACCTCATTGGAGGCACGGTTAGCAACACTGTACCAGGCAGCTCACCCATCGTTCTACACATCGAATCATGTGCATGCTAACGCGTGGTAGCGGGTACATCATTGAAATCACCTGTGCTACGATACTAGAGCAGCGCGCGTGACCAGCGACCACATTGTGAACTATGCGTCGTTGCGCGGTGACTGCTTACCATTTACAATATCAACGTTACTGAATAGCCCACCGAGTAAAGGCGCGCTTGTTATGGACTGTCCATACATGTTCATAGCTGTTCTGTACAGCGCCCCGGACCGCGTCCTTTTTGCACAAAAACAAAGCTGTTTATTATATGCAGGGAAGCTAAAGCACGGGCGCATATGCACGCGTACATATTGGCCAATGATATGCTTCGAAGCCCCCAACATGGTCCGCGCTTTGCGCTCAGTATGTTGGACGGGTATTGTGACGTAGGCTAATCCTTTGCATGAAGCTGCTAAGATACGATAACTTTACCAAGCGTTACATTAGTTCCACATCTAGATGCGCGTGGTTAATAGCGCAATGCTTGTGCCTCCAATTGCGTCATAAAAGTCATGTGACCTGTTGCGGCATTTTTCGAAATTGGATTTTGAACGTTTTTCTTCAAATTTCATTTATGACGAATGTTGCCGGTTTTAACTGTGTGTGAGATTATATTTATAGAATACTACATTCAATCTTGCAATACACAAAAGTTATTCTGGCCGTGTCATGCCCTCTTTAAGCTGTCAACACGGAATTGTCAATTTTCTCTTCAGTAATCAGTCCAGTTGCGCGGAGGATCCATCTCCAAAGGTGTGTGTGTGTGGGGGGGGGGGGGGACTTTTCCCCATTTGCGAATCGCCATCCTGGGGGAGGGGTGTTTCCCTCCCCTTTGTAAAAAGGAAATTAGAAGGTGTCTTTATGGCGAAAGGTGCCATATTTGGGCGCAATTTAGCTTTTAAAATGTAGTGTCTTATTCGCAATTTATGTTATAATACAATTCATCACAGTTTTAGTTTTCATTTTGAAAAAGTGTGGGGACATTTTGGAGATGTTCCCCTTCCAAAAATTGAAGGGGACGCGTCCCCCATCCCCCCATGATCCACGCCCATGGGTCAGTCTACTTCGTGTGAAAGGTTTTACCTGTACTACAGCTACTCTTCAAATACCCCAAACATAAAGGTTTTAGTTATCTCTGTGTATAAACATTTAATATTTGTTGATGCAGTTTGATTCAGAGGGGCCGGCACGGGGGGGGGGCATGGGGGCGTGCCCCCCTATGATTTTTTTTGAAAATTTTGAAATGATCCCAAAAGGCGATTAAGCTATAGATTTCTGTAGGGGGTAGGGTGAGGTGTGCTTTAACCGAGTGACAGATCTATTTAATCATTTTCTATCACAAATGTTTCTCAAACTATTAGAATTTTCGTAAATCCTTCGCAAACTATCAAAACTTTCACGCGTTCCGCGCGCTTCAAACCTTACCACAATGTTCGTATTATCAATATCTTCTGATAGCAACTCCCGGAGAAGCAGAGCAGCAAAACTTGGAAGCTGTTCACGAATTACCAGGTAAAAGACTGGCTTTGTAAGTGGCATTTAGGTTTGTTGGGTTTGTTTGAAAGTGTTTCGATGCAGATTCTGAATGCAGGTTTTGTCATGGAAATCTTATTAAATGAAACATTTCGAGCGCTTTGCGCGCGTGCTTTACGGCTTGCACTCCATCTCATGACCATTATTAAGGTAATAATACATGGAACTATAATCAAAACATCTGTAGCGGCCTAGCATCAACATGGGATCTTTCAATCTAAGTTGTTGTAGCATATGATTTGGAAAGTTGAAATTACGTATTTGCCGTTACACATTTTCCAAAAAATGTACCCAGCGCTTTATCGGTATAGATGGCAGGCACATAGCCAAGGTAGGGGGGGGGGGGGGAGAATGGGGTAGTCGCCCCTGAGCATATTTTTGGTATTTTTAATGTTTATTTTTACAATGTTGCTAGTGTTTCCCCTATTTATATGCGGTAAATAGGCTTGGGAAGTGTCATTTCCAGCGACCTAGGAGGCATTTTGGGCCAAAATTTTCTTGCGCTTTGCGCCAACTCATGGTGGCGCGAAGCGCTGAGAGTCTGTCTATGGGCTTCGCCCCCCCCCCCTTGACAAATTCCTAGCTACGCCCCTGATAGATGGTGATTTTTAATACACTTACGACAAAAACAGCATTTTGAAACGCCCTTGTTTGTCCTTCACCCCTTTTGCTATACCTATCAGGGAGGTCTCATATCAACTTCCTGCACCTATAATCTCCCTCCCGCACGTTCTCCATTGCTGAAAACTGTTCATGTGGACTTTCGTTCAAAATTAGTAAAAATACGATAGCTGTAAAGTGCTCTGGGTCATACTCTATGTTATCATTTGGATGTCAGGTAATAAGGATTATGTCATTGCTCCATTTTATGTACTTGATCCAGACCTTCCAGGAAGCCCTCTACAGGTATCTGCCTGCCTTAGATGCCTTTTTATAATGTACAATGACGGGGAGGAACAATTTCGTTATAATCCACTAATGTTTCTGTCTAGTCCACGCACGTATTTTGGGTAAAACTTTGTCCGTATAGAAGGCGGTAAAGTAGCCAAAAAGGAGTCTTCATGAGGTTTGTTGACAACGTATTCTTCTCTTAGACAACATACTCTTCTCTTTCACCTAACCAAAAATTAGAATTATCTAACTTATGGACATTTTCCAGCTATATAATTATGATCAGTTCCAAAAATATTCCAAATATAGCACCATTTTGCATCTGAGAAACCTTAAATTAGCAAAAATTTTTCAAAGGGGGAGAGGGACACCCCTCCCCTTAGACCCCTCCCCAGGACGGCACCTTTATGTATTGACAAAGGAAAGACGCCCACTGCTGTATACAGACGCAGGGTGCATAAAATAAAGTGAATATTTAAAGCGTCGCCATGCACTCAGTTGGAAAAAACATCCAGCCAGCCGGAAAAAATAGAATTCACTAAATTATGGACATTTTCCAGTCATTCAGATATGTTATCGGCTCCAAAAATATCACAAAGATAGCACCATTTTGCATCTAAGCAGCCTTAAATAAACAAAAATTTCTCAAAGGGGAGGGGGACACCCCCTCCCTTAGACCCCTCCCTAGGACGGCAACTTAGTGTAGTGACATCTGACAAAGGAAGGATCCCCCACTCTGTATACGAACGCAGGGAGCACACACAACACACAAATACGCATTTGGCGCAGACTGGGGAGATTAACTGAAGTGTCATTACGACATCATCTGTTGTGCCCCCATCACCAAAGCCTGGCGGCGCCACTGCTTTGATTAACATAAATTCAAAAATAGTTTTAAATGTAACTCATTCTGATTCATCAGTTATGCTTTATGGTGATGGAATACGAGACTGTGTCCAGTTGGGGGCGCTGCAGAAATTTTGAATTTCCGAATATTTAACGCGGCATGTTTCCGTGCAAATAGCTTATGTTTCCCCAAAAGCAAATATTCTGCCCGAATCTAATGGGGTGCCCCCATCCCCTCGGCCGACCTCGCACGCCTATGTTTAGTTTACAATCAATGAAATGTAATGTAATATAGCCTAGGACACAACAAACTGACTCACCTTCACCTCACTCACATTACAACTTACGGTACATCACAAAAAATTGTGTATACTAAGCAGAGCATTACCGTTGCACGGTCGATTCAACTTAAAAAAAGCCTTTTCTAGGAGATACATACATTTTTTTTCAATAAACCTTTTGCATATGACGTCACAAAACTTAAAGTGCGCCCTCCATAGAGGTAGGTGCCTATTATTGCATCTTACACCAATAAATGTAGAAAGCTGATTTGTGTACCGGTGGGATACGCGCGTAAGTATACGACGTGCAGTGTGCTTCTTTGTTTGGCTCCAAAATGACGTCGCGTGACGTCAAAGCATAAGGTCGAGTGGGAGAAGGCATGAAGGGACTAGAGGAAAACTTGCGAGAAGTTTACTTGTCTTGGGAGAGGTGATTGGACCATTACATTTGTAAAAGGTCGATGTAACATCGAAAATACCACAAACTTAAAGTGCCTGTAAGAACGCATCATATAGATTAATCCATGCGTCCCAAAACAACGACACATGCATGTTGTACGCACGTCTACGACGCATTGTTAGAGTCGATATTTGGCAAGAACAAGGCAGGACGTACAATATTCTTGTACACAAAACATTCCGAGGAAGAATTGTTTCTGGACTTCTTACTTAGTTCATTGATGATGGAGGGGTACAGTTGCGTTAAATATCAAATGCACACCGTTCGGTTAAACCTGTTAAGCTAGGTTTTCCTGATAAATAAATTAAATTAAGGGTACTTTCGCTGGCATCAGGACCATCAGGACCATCGGATCTGGGGCTAGAAGGTATGGTAATTTTGTGGATTTTGACTCCCAGTAATTATTAAGTAGACGGTTTTCTTTAAACACGATATGTAGCTGTGTCTGAGAGCGATGAAGTTTTCGGAGATGCCAAGAAGTATAGGTTCAATGAATCAGTCTCCTCTCCTCCAGCTTTGATATTTTTCAAATGAAATTTAAAAATTTCAAACATAGGCTTACTCTGGTTTTACAAAAAATCCTTATAATCATATCGTTGGAACAACAGGATTGTTAATTTTCGTTACATTTTTTCACTGTTCATATTGTTTCACGAAAACATCTTTTCTCTACTCCAAAACACTTTCAATATTTCACTCGTCTTATGACCTCTCCATTTAAACCAGCAGCCCTAATTGCACACGACTAGTGGCAGACTGTGGTAGGAAATACTCCACTGTAAATTGAAATGCAGTTACACACCTAACACCGATTAAAATCACCACCGATGATCACTTTCATAGAATAAAACTATTAAATCGTCCGAAGTGCATGGAAGGAAACGATCAAGAAGTATTGAACTTAAAATGACTTTACAGCCAGCTTTACATCTTTGTATATGATTATCAAAATCGCCTATATGCATTCATATTTATGACACATGCAGGTGCTCATCGGAGGTGGGGTGGGGGCTTTCCCTCTTCTAGCCCCCACCCCCGGTTTTTCTGCACAATTTTTTTTTTAGGCAGACCCAAAACTACTGTACATAGTGTATACGCTTATTTGATTGTTCGATGCCAGGAAATGCCATTTAAGTGTCTAAATGTCAAGGTTGTCGCAAGACCCTCAAGCTTCCTGCATTTGACGCTTTAAGGTGCAAACTTTGCGCTCATGGAGTTTAACCACCCTCCCCTTTTGTAAAATCCTAGATCCTCCACTGCCGTGTAAGACGTCAGTCACCTACTCGGGTACGGAGGTGGGGATAGTCGGGATGGGGTTAAAGTTATGCTTGGAGATGCACCTGTTCGGTTCCATGACGACATGGTACTGTAAGTGGCAATTGTGAAAGTGAGAGGGCGTTCGAGCCAAATATCATGTGACTCAAATTATTAAAGGAAAAATAAAGTCACCCCAATCTGGATTAGTATATATATATATATATATATATATATATATATATATATATATATTTCATGAGTGGCTCTTGAGAATCACGTGACAATATTTTCTTACTGAACTGAACTGAGAAATTTGAACAGAGTAAGTCCTTGGTTTACCTTGAATATGCAATATTTATGTTTTGAAGCATCATGAAAGGTACCTAAAAGGGAAATAAGAGGATATTTGTGAGACTTAGCTGATGTTTAAAAATAAGTTTGAGGCAACTCTTTGGGCCCTTTAAACTAAGGTCTCCAGTGGCCCTACTCCCGGCAAGACTCAGCCTTAGTCATTGAATCTATACCGACTGTTGAAATCAGTACTCAGCTTTTGCTGTAAATGGTGGTATTGTCGTGGGTGGGGTGAAATTAGCGATACCCACTTTCTTGGGGTATAACTTTCGGCGTTAATTGGGGGTTGTAAAATGAACGGCGATTTGTATTCGACATAGAAGGGGAGGGGACAAGAACCCTCACTGATCTGTATGTGAGTGTATGTTTATAGGTATGGGCATATGTCAACGTATATGTATGCGAATTCATATTAATATGCGAACGTATACATGTGCGTACACATACTTATATGAATATCTTTACTTATAGGTGTGCGTGGACATGTATTTATAGGTATATATACTACGCCGGAATATGTTACTTAGCGGCTAAGAGCACAAATCGTCACTTTAAACGTCATTGAATCCTTACAATGAATCCATCACGTGGGTGATTCGGTGGATATCCCTGAAGATAAGGAAATAGCAGGCTTTTCAACAAAAGATCCGCATAACACTGACGACAAGCTAAATGTGCCTGCAAAGCGAGTAAACATATCGTATGTTGTGAGGTTATGGTATCGAAAGGCTACACGCCCGTAGTGTGATCAACTGAACTTTTGCACACTTAGGGTAAAGTTGTCGACATTAGAATAACGTTAATTCTTAAACTTGCCCAAGTGATATAGCGTGAACGAAATCTTGTAGTTTTATCTGCTTTGAAAAAAATGAGACTAAACGCTTGTCATCGAAGGGAATAG
Organism: Holothuria leucospilota; assembly: GCA_029531755.1. NCBI lineage: Eukaryota > Metazoa > Echinodermata > Holothuroidea > Aspidochirotida > Holothuriidae > Holothuria > Holothuria leucospilota. The sequence goes on from CM055970.1 coordinate 3,736,552, forward strand.
AGGGTTATGGATGGAGAAAAGAAAAACGAAGACAGGGCCCCTTGGATCAGTAAATTAACTTTCGGAAAATTCATCGTTAACGTTTTTACATGATAATGTTTAAAAGCAATGTGCTCGCGAAGCGTGTCAAAAATGCGCTTTTCAAGCCGTTCAGAATGTTGTCCGGTGTGGAAGAGAGTAGCTGTCTTCAGAAGTTAGGTTTTCCTTTGCGATGTTAGTGTGGAAGTGTTGCTTAAGGTACGGGAGTTGTGGTCAGAACTTTTGGGACAATAAAGTACTTTTTCAGTTTCTCTGTCGTGGGAGAGGGGAAACAGTGGAAACTGTACAACCTGGGGGCCCAAGGAGCTTTCACATCACAGCTTTTCCGTTTTATACTCTTATATTCATCTTATGACCCCCATTAGACACTAATGATAGCTGGGTGCGAAGTTCGCCAAGAAAATACATCGTGACATAAACTTTAAGGAATAAAAGGAAATATAGATGTGAGGAAATGAAAGTGGCTGACTATCACACATCTATGCAAATTTTTAGGTATCAGATATTTTTTCCTTGGTGAAACATTAAATACCTTCAGTGGGAGGATGGTGGTGGTGGTGGGGGGGGGGGTGCAACTAACACGGCTGCATGAGGACATCTCTATTGAGTACGTCCATTTGGTGAACCTGTATTTGTGTATAATATTTGCTTGTCGTTGAATACGAATATCCCCAAATATATCAGGCATGTATGCGGTAATGGATGTGCGTGAAGTGCGCCAAAAAGTAGCTTTTCATGACCAATTGAGCCAAACATATCATAAGGTCGTTGTCAAAACACTTGGGACGAAAACTTTTCTGACCCGCTCAACCAAAATTACTGTAGGGTTAGAAATATACTCACAAATATCAGCAAATATTACAACAGTTGATCAACTATTAGGGGATAAAAAAAGGTATCCAGTCTCCAAACAAATTGTAGGTGAGATGGTTCCCCACTCTCTAAAAGTAAAAGAGTGAATTTCACTCTTCGGCGATTGCCTACAGTGACCACTCTTTCTTCGAGTGAAAATTTCACTCTGCTGGGAGTAGTAATTCACTCCAAATGAGTGAATTACCACTCCGGGCAGAGTGGAATTCCACTCAAAACAGAGAGTGGTCACTGTAGGCAATCGTCGAAGAGTGAAATTCACTCTTTTACATTAAGAGAGCAGTAATGATCGCCAAACTTGTATACTAAATGAGTGTATACGAAAGTCTTGTTACGTATCAAATACGTACGTGGACAAAAGTGCGCACGAGGCGCGAAGGCTTTCCCACAAAAGTCTACTAATATACACACAAATCAATGAATTTTAAGTCTTTGTCTAAACATTAGATATACTGCGCCCTCGAGAAAATTGTTGAAGATGATAACGTCTCACACTCCAATATAGCAGCAAATGTTAGGCTCGTAGACCAAATGTGGGGAGGGGTGGAGAGGGGATTCATCCCTCAACCAAAACATTTGGGGGGACTATGTCCCACATTATGCCCTCCCATGCGTACTGTGCATTCTTGTGTGTAGTTTTTAATTAAAGGTTGACTAGATAACTGACCCCAAATCAATATTCTTTGTAAGTGAAAACTGTGCGCGTAGTAGTACTTAAGTACTGTGGTATACTAATCTAGGAAACCTGGCACACCCGGAGATTACGATTCCGGAGCTTGTGTTAAACATTGGTGAAAGTAACTACAGGAACTGAACTTAAGGTAATAGTTAGCTACTATTCTTTAGCATATGAGATGATCATTCATGATCTCATTGTCACAGTTTTAAATGAAACGGTATTTGAATAGTCGAATATTACTTCAGTAGTTATGCTAGTGGGGCAGAGATATTAATTTCCTATTACAAACATCTTAAAATTCGAGACATAAAATTCTGACATAATTGAAGTACAAAACATACTGAAACATAAGCAATGGGTATTAATCCGTCGAGCAAGAGCAAATAGGCTCTGCGTACCATAGGCGTAGGAGGAGGGAGGGGGCTGGGGGAGCTTTTTGTGAAAATTCGGGCATAATGCTGAGAATATTTCGGGCACCTACTGAAAGAAAAATAATGAATTGATGTAGCTAAAGGGTATTCATATTAAAAAATTCCTTGTTAATTAATATAAAGTTCTGATTTGAATTGCACCAGCACCTACACATTTCGTATTAATTCATCAGTTTGTTTTTAATGGTTGAACTTACCGTATATTATGATTATCAGTGGTATATTTGACAGGCCATTGGGCCATGCCCCACACTCACTGATGCTGATTTTTTGTCTACCTAAAATACGTAAATTTTTTAACACAAATTTTACTTCAAAGGTAGCATGTAATTGGCACCAGATTGCATGTAAGGACACCTAATTTTTCAAAAATTTTCACAAAGAGGAGAGGGTAATGCCATTTATTTTTAGTACCTAAAATACGTAAATGTTTTAATACAAATTTCACTTCAAAGGTAGCATATGTGGCACCAGATTGCATGTAAGGACACGTAATTTTTCAAAAATTTCCAAAGGGGAGGGGCCTCCCCTTATACCCCTCCCCCAGGCCGGCGATCACCGACTTCGGCCAAAATTAAAACCAGTAAAGAAGGTAGTATCACGGCAAATTATTGTATGTAATTGGCATGTGGTGTGATAAAACGATGCATGCCTATATGATATACACATTAACATGTCGAACGTGCGCGGAGAGCGCGGAAAATTTGGGTTATATTTTTCGGGCAAGTCGTCCCAGTCTCCCCCCCCCCCCTCCTCATCAACTTGGGCTCCTACGCCTACGCTGCGTGCCCCGAAATCCCCTGACAGCCTCAAAATGCATTTCCTGTATGAAGATAACGATCTAATTTTTAAAAATTGTGTATGTAATAAAACAATAGCTTATTGTAAGAATTCACAATAGAATTATGGCAATTGTAAGAAAGAAGGCCAGCCTACACTATTATTCCACTTGCTAGCTAGAAAATGTGGCTGCCATTTGCATGTAATGACTTTTAGTGTATCTATTTTAAATTATCTACCACTGGTACAGTGTAATATTTGATGAGTAACACCTTTCCTTTCTGGTCAGTCAGGTTATATGATATCCTTCAGCATAAAACACCGACCTTCCAGGTCATGCTTCCCTAATGGGTTGTTGTAATGCCAACTGCCGTGTAACTATCACGAGAAGTCTGATTTGGCGTTTGGTTGACGATCACAGCTAAACCAGGCCCAGTCCAGATCCCCTCGTCATTACTAAAGGTCGAAAGGTGAATTACTACTGCGTAATCGAAAACCATTACGATCCAATTAAATATACATTAATAGCAATTCAACTCCAAAATCTGACAGTCGGGTCTTGGTTTCCCTGTGCCAGACAGATTTTACGTTTTGGCGTAGATGCATAAGTAGGTCAATGTGTTTTGAAGTGTAACAAACGGTGGCACTGTCAAACTTTGAACTATTAGCAGGTCGAGAGGTATGGCAAGTTTATGATGGAGCTATTCCATATTACCTTTGGGTTTTAAAGAGGCGTCTAGCAATGCCACTAAGAATGAGGGCGAGGATGAAGTTGCTAATATTTTGACACTATGTAGTATGAAGACTGATTTCTGTTCTGAATGATCGATATTCTTAACATGCCAAGACTGGATCCCACAGAACTGACGGTCGCAAGAGTTTGGAATGAATTGGGAAAGTCTGGCAACGAATTGGGAGATATGCCCCTCACTGCCACTTTATTTTATGAACTTCCCAAGGTTGACTGGTATTGGGCATATTATGACACAGGGGTTCCTTCAAAAGAACACCTTTGTCAATAATATTATTGAAAAAAATCAGATTTTATGGACAATTTACACCTTCCTCGATCTAAATTTTGTCAAATTCAAGCCCCCAGAAGGTTATAAATGATAAAAGAAAAGTAAGCAATAAATCACAATAACGTAACACCGGTTCGACAGCTATTAAACTTACTCCCTTCCGTCAAGAGAGTTGGCACCACAAATTCTGTGGTTGGGAACGACTTGGTAAATAAAATGGAATGTTGAAAAACGATCTGCTAGGTCAATAAAACTCAAGTGAGGGAGTAGGCGCAGCTGAAGAACACCTCGTTTATAAGCTCTGCTTTACGACTAGTTACATTTTAGGCTGACGGGTATTTTATTGGCTTGTACGACTGTGTCTTCTGTGGGATCAACTCCTCATGAAAAGACACAAAAGACAATCTGCCTTTGTAATGTCTGTGCTTTTCCAACAATGCCTGAGGTATCTCTAGGCCGGACGGTCGACAACTTTGTCACTTTGTCCCATTGCACTATTTTATCTACACTCGGGGTCGGCAACTTATCAAGGGACAGGAAAAATCATGGGTGCTTGAAGTATGAATAGCCTTCAATGGGGAAGGGGTCTTACAGTTTCTGCAGATCATATAGTGCCATTTTGTGCTTTTTTCCATAAAGCCTGCAGACATGAGTTAGCCTAAATGCATCTTGTTAATGTGTTTCTGTCTGTTTAAGTACAAAAAGAAAAAATAAATAAATAAATAAAATAAAATAAATAAAAAAAAAGACTATCTCTAATCTTCAACGAAAAATGCCAGTTTTCGATGCCAATGAAATAGCGACAGCAATAACGATTAAAGATGATACCTGGCTGTTCTTAGTGATCCCCAAATGCCCGGTTTTAGCGAATATCATATAATAGCTGTCCGTAGAGGTACGTTCCTCACTAAAACATATGTATCTAGATAATAAAGATATTAACCTGGCCACCTGGTCATAACTCTAAATCACTGACCATCTATACGAAACTTTGGAGAACTGTGTCACAAAGTGAGGCTTTAGAGAATTATTTCAACTTAGACTGGTTTGCATCTACCTTAACAGTAATTTCTTCAAGTAGGCCCTATAGAATTTTCACGTATAATCAATTCAATTAAATTTGCTTACATTTACATTTTCAATAAAAAAATGTCCTCTACTTTGTACTACAACACATTTTCATCAATTAACCTTCTGTTATCGGCGTCGTATACTATCTTATATTCAAGATCTCGGCCGCTGACGGCCGATGGCTTAAGCCTTTGTCCGCCCACACAGATCCACCCATCGCCAGACAAGGTACTATGGAGGAGTTGGCGAGATGGCTTCGGGGCATGCGAAACATTCTTTTCGGGGAGGGGGGGGGCGATATGTGTTCAAATGTGTTAAGGCTATTGCAACTTGAAAGGGGGGAAATTTTTCTTTGGGGGATTGGCCCTTGCCCCCCCCCCCCCTCCCCCCTTAGCCCAATACTGTGACAATCGTCAATCTCTTCGTTCTTAGCTTTTAAGTGCATGTTGTATTTCTACGAAATGGTCTTCATTCACGATACATTATTTCCTTTTCACAGAGAGGTTCTACAGGTGCGTGGCAACACCCTTTGCTTAGAGAGGTCGTACAGGTGTGTGGCAACACCCTTTGCTAAGAGAGGTCGTACAAGTGTGTGGCAACACCCTTTGCTTAGAGAGGTCGTACAAGTGTGTGGCAACACCCTTTGTTTAGAGGGTTCTATAATTGTTTGGCAACACCTTTTTGCACAGAGGCCGTAATGGCAAGAAAACGAGTTTTATTCAAGATGACTTCAAAGGAAGGTAATTGCCAAACATATTTCAACAATCTAATATTTTATTCATGCATATCATGTTGAATTATCGAAATCTCGCTCTCTACGGTCCGTTATGATGTTAGTTCATGGGTAGGTTTCATACACCTAAGACATTTGCAAGATCTTATACTCTGACCTGCTCAAATGGCAAGTTCTTTTTTTCTTTTTTTTTTTGCTGAAAAGTCGATATGTCATATCTCCGACATATCACTACTGCATTACAAATTTAGCAATGAGCTACCTGTTGAATTTGGAATTAGAGGTGAAAAAAACCTTCTCATAATTAGAGATCTTATTATGGACAGGCGCCCTCTTACCTGTGTGATTAGGTGTATCATTAAACCGTTTCCAAAGAATTTCTGGAGTCCTGTTGTGGAAACTACTTTGGCTGTTCAAATATACCAGTGGGGGGAGGGGATTGCTTGTAGTGGGGCCCATGTTGTGGGTGTTTCTCAAGTTCCTCTTAATGCTACAGAGGAATTTTCTGTAGGGCCCTTTTTTGGTTTGATTTAACACTCATCTTGTCAATTTGGCATTTTCGTAAGAACTGTGGAGAACAACTAGGCTGCAACACGGTTATGGTAGCATTCAGAGTAATGAAATTGGATGTTATCTCGTGTCATGTTATGTAAATGACAGGATTATACCGATATATTACCGATGCCAATATATTGAACGATTGTAAGGCATATCGACTTACAACGGTACTGGCTATAGCGAAAATTTATCTAAAATTTCATCCTAGAACTTCCTTATTTTGTGTAACCTAGGCTTATTAAAGACTGCACCGTTTTAGATTACTCTTGGTATTGCTCAGCACATGACACACAGAATGAATGCGATCGTCAGATAAAATGAAGGCAGAGAATGTATGTGAAGTATGGGAAGTATTTAAGCAGTGTGCTGTCTTTTAAACAGTCTACTTTGTAGAAGTAACTAGTTTGTTCGTTCAGTAATATAAAGGGATATATTTGTGTTTCCCATAGAAACAACTTTTTAGCACCCAAACAGGACCGGTCCCATATTGGACCCATATGTGCAACATCATAAACGGTGGACATTGGCAACCTATGAGAGTCTTAATTTATTTCAACGGTCAAAAACAATGGCGGCCCCATAAAGAAAGCCAACATGCGACTAGAGCTGGGTATATCCAGGGACCACTAGTACGGGCAATATGAAATTTGTAGTTACTCAAAAAGCTCACCTGGGATATACCCGGTATGTTTAATAGAGTCCACATTATAACTGTCCATGTGACTGTCAAATTATGGTTGGCCTCTATTGAAACGTTTATTCTCTGTAGAAAATCTAGGTGGGATAAGTGTACTACCTTTTCGGTCCAGTTAGAAGAATATTTGTGGTAAATTTTTGGGTACTACTAATTTTATTCATTAGATGTAAGTGTGATTTTTTCATTGAACCTCCATTAGCATCTCGATTACCTCAGTATGGGCATGACATGTGTTCAGGTTCAGTTCAGTTCACTCAGATACACTGAACTGATGCACATCTGTGTCAATTCACTCTCTAGGTCCAAACGTTGCATAAAGACATTTACAAACTTTTGGTAGTCCAAGCAAGGGTTATATTAATCAATAATATTTACTCTCAATGAAGGTTTGATATGACCTAAAGGAATGGTTGGAGCAAACATGTAGTTTAATATTAATATAGCAGAAAGGTAAATGTAAAAAGAGTAAGCACAAAAATGTTGGAAAATATAATTCTTTCCTAAAACGTTTTTCTCGAAATGTTAGAAGATGAAGTTTGTTATGTTTATAACCCTAACTGAGTGAACTTAAAGTGAGCTGAAGTGATGTCATTTACTCACACATTGTTGCTTTGACTTTAAAATAAATAGGGATGTGAGTTAATCCTTCACACGTTCCTTTCACCCACTTAAAAAAACTGGACAACGTTTTTGTTGGGCAAAAGTAATTGCTTATATGGTTGGTCAAACTGCGCGCATATAATAGTAAAAATTTCCCTTCCATGCACGTGTATTGTACTATCCAATTACTGGTTAAACTGGCGAAAAGCCTTTATTCAACGGTTGGGCATATTTTCTCTTTACCTACTGTTTTGGCAATTAATTGCTAATTAGCATAATGTTTGCTTAAAGTTGGGTAAATGTTGGCAGCAGGTTTTGCGTCGAACAACCACACGCTTGACTCGATTTTGCTTCACATTTCTTCTCATAATTAGAAATTGGTTCCATAATCTGAAATTCCTTTTGACATCTTTGACATTGGCAAAAGGGGGAAAACCCGTACATTATGTGTGGCTATGAAATCGAACTCTATTTCCATAAAATTGTTCAAATAGTACTACGAACTAGCTCATATTTGTATCAAATGCGACAATTGGGACTTAGCGCCAACGGCTATCCAATGAGAGTTCAGAATCTTGGGTATTCTCTTTAACGTCCGAATGAGAGTTAATATAGCAGACTTTGAAATATTTATGCATAATGATAATGCTATCTTTACTCTGGTACGCTACAGTAGTTGTCAGTCTGCAGACTTGTGTTTTAATTTTAAAAGCATCATTTAACAGTTCCTTTAAACCTGATTGTTTTGGACATATACGGAAGTCGGTGATCGCCAAGAAGATTAGGACAAGGTATTTGAAATGTAGATCGCAATATAAGTGCATTTTTGTAATGTTTTCCAACAGCGGGCATTATATTTTGATTCACATTAAAGACATTTCATAGTGTTGAAAATAAATGACACTAATTAACATATTTTCTCAGACTTTCATAACCTCAGTTTCCAGTGATAGGGGCCAAGATATAAGGGGCCAAGTGCGCAATAAACATCCGAAGATAAACTGCCCAGGAAGTGTTTAATATCTTTTCCAATAAATTAATACAATTTCAACAACTGTTGTGTAGCAAGTTTACTCAACTCTCCTGGGAAAGAAATTTCCAGCATGCATGCATACTATTCTGAAGTAAGGAAAGCACCAACGCTTAGGCAAAGATGGTTAACATAAAACCAACGGTTGGTTAATGCATTTGCCCAACAGCTTGATGAAAGAAGTGCCCAACAACGAGGTATCGTTTGAAATGCTCATTTACTTAACAGTTGGGTAATTTTCCTCCCAACAGTTGGGTTCAACCCTTACCAAATTTGCCCAACTGTGTAGGTTAATTGAATGAGGATGTTGTTTAGGTTGTCTTGAATAGATGCCAGTGTTGGTCAAAGAGTTGGGCAAATTTTGTCCTTTTTTAAGAGTGCATGTAATCACGCACCAGCAATATGGGACTATAGGAAGAAATATTACGCAAAGTTAGAAGGATTACATAACAAAATTGACTAGCATAAGGCTTTAATGTAGTGTGAACTTGCTTTAAGTCTGATTAGGTTGTAAGTGCAATAAATTCATCTACATACGTTGGGGATCACCTTGAAGTGTTTAATAATAATGTTGCTTTTTAAGAAAAGTCCTGCGCATGCGAAAAACATGAAACAACTCTGTGACCTTACAGCGTATCTCGGGCGATAAAGATTATGAATATGCAAAATAGATTTCTAAAGCTACTTACAAAGAAACCAAAAACGTTATTCAACGTATCAGCCGTATTAGGATTGTGACCACTTAAAGACCAAAGATATTCCTATGTATTGCATGCAAGCAATTGTGTATAAATAATGTCATAACCTATTACCAAAAGCATTGGCAAATGTAATAAAACCGAGGCAGCAAATGAAATATCGATGACTTCTCCAAATAATAGTCTCTTTTCTGTAACATGTCTTCAATCTGGGCAAAGTAAATTAATTTTTTAGAATTATTGTTCTTTTGGTATTCGGTGCAATCTTTCTTTTGATGTGGGATCAAATTTTTCACTTGACTCTTTTCAAAAGAATCTTAAATGTTTTCTTAGGAAATGTTATCAATTTTAAGTTCTAATCGTTGTTCATTCTTTTACTTCTTGGTGACTAGCTTTGATGAATAGTAATGTGTTTGTTTTTCTAGTGTCCATCATATCTATTATAAAATAAGTCTTCTTAACTTTTCTGAGTGAGTTATGTACACATGTGAAAATGAAATGAATTAAATTCAATTGAACGTTCTTCAAAACAAGACGTTGGCAGGCTGGGTATAGCCAGGACGGTGTTAGGTATGACACACGCGTCGTGTGCTCTGCTTTTGACAGCCAGTTTTGCAAGAGAGATGGTATATGTTAAGTATTATTTCATCGATGACGTGAACTGTTACGTGTACATTTCTTGCTCTACTTTGCAGGGAACAGATATTCCATCGCACCCTTACCTGAAGAAATGCAACAATCGAAAACTTACAGTGAAAATATCAGAGAGTAAGTGTTACAAAGGCAACTTCTTAAATGATATGACACTTTCGAATCCTACCCGTCCACTCCTCCGTTTACGGAAGCCAAGAATATCGCAGTGGTGTAAAATCTGACAAGCTAGTTTTCCCACCCCTTTCTTCTGTAAACATGGGAGGAGAAATCAAGATACGATTTCTCCTTACCATTATCCACCGATAATGTGGAGTGGAGAAAACCAAAGTTAGTGAGGGGGTACTTCAAGAAAGGGCCCTTACACAGTATTTATTTTCGAATACCCTGTCCATAAATGGACGGGTCCGCACATGGCACGGATTGGCGGTATATAACTTGGGGTACTTCAAGAAAGGGCCATTACACAGTATTTATTTTCGAATACCCTGTCCATAAATGGACGGGTCCGCACATGGCACGGATTGGCGGTATATAACTTTGGTTATATTATTACCAACGTGGGATGATCCTACCTTGGTACGGAGAAATCGTCGACGAGCGAGCTACAATCTTGGACAAAACTGTTGGAACACCTCCCACCGTTGTACCATGTACAATATGATGTCGTGCACGATTGACGAAACCCCGTCCCCCAGTACAATGTTCTGTCCAAACAAAAGGGGTGCGTCTCGAATTGACATTATTATCTCCAACATTGTACGGGGGAGCGGGGGTGCAGGTGTTCCAACGAGTTTTGTCCAAGATTGTAGCTGTGCTACTTAAATTAAAAGAGGATCGATGGACATAGTCCATTTATGGACAGAGTGTTCGAAAATAGACACTGTGTAATGGTTCTTTCTTGAAGTACCCCCTCACTAACTTTGGTTTTCTCCACTCCACATTACCGGTGGATAATGGTAAGGAGAAATCGTATCTAGATTTCTCCTTCCCATATTTACCGAAGAAAGGGGTAGGAAAACTGGCATGTCAGATTGCACACCACCGCGATGTTCTCGGCTTCCGGATCCGTTGGCAGTCGTAAAGAATTGTTAGAATAGAATCTCCCTGGTTAATGTAACGGTATGCAGTCACTCCCGCAACTTCAGATTTAGGTGATATCAACTTCGTAAGTAGACACACTGTAGCAATACGGAAGCTTAGAAATGAAATTTGGAATCAAACTGAAAATGTGTCAATGCATCACGGAAAATAGAATTCGGGCAGCCGTTTGGCCTCATTTGGCATTCTTTTCTTTACTGCCCCTGTCTGGATGAGAAATATTTACACCTCCGTTACTAATGTTATGCTTGACAAATTTCACTTACGCAAATCATGATACATCAACTAAGGCGCAATGTCATGTATTCATCGTCTTTATGAGGATGTACACAAAGGGAATTTGTTAAACCAAACTAATCAAGTTCAACGTAGAACATTAGTGACTGGTCTAAGACTCAGTCAATCTGTGAGCAAGTTTAACGTAGGGGAACTAGTGGCTGATCTTAAATAAAAATAGTGAATATGTGAAAAACTTGTTCTTCATAGTTAGCAGTTGAAACAAGAAAGAGAGTCGAACTCTTTTATAAATCGAAATCACTGTTCAAATTACGTTTACATGTTAAAGTCCATGTCCCCAATCACATTGCTTTGAGTGCAACGCGTAGTCACTTACTCTGTCACATTGACTGAGCCTAAACATTAGTCACTTGGTCTGCGTGTAAATCTTGTCGGTGTCATATTGAGTGGAAGTCCAAAGGCACGTTGAGTGGATCAGTCTCGTGTCAAATTGCCTGGGGCATACGGTTTGGTCATTTGTTTGCAGTGGAAGTGCCTTTGCGTGGAAGTTTCAGTTTGGTTGAATGAAAGGCTTGCTATTGTGAAGTGTGTTGAGAGAGAATAAAATATCTGAGCTCAAGTCTTAGCCAATTGTTCTGCGTTTGAGTGGAAGTATTGAGGCAAACTGATTGAGTTGAAACCTTAGCCAATTTCTCAGTTTGTTTGGAAGTATTGTGTCAAATTGCAGTAGTCTTGGATTAAGGTGCTTGCTCTGCGTTTGAGTCCAAGCCACGAATCACACACTCGTCCAGCGGCATCGGCAGATTTTTCGATGTGGGGGGGGGGGGCGTTCCGTCGGAGTGGCACACCAAAATGAAAGATTGAGCGTTACTGGGAGGTGTCGTAGTGACGTAACCGACAGCACTGCCCCATAGACGTTGGCCCCAGAGGACCAACTTTAGGGCCCCCGGAGGGGTCCAGGGACAACGCTCCATTGGGGCCATGGGGCAAAGCCACGGAGGCTCTAGCGTATTTGTAACTTGTGACCATTAGAATGAATCATTTACCTATCTCCCAAAATGGCACTGGATGCGCAATAAACAGGCCACAATAATAGAAATCACAGTTTGACCAATTTTTGTTAGCCATTCTCACACTCTCGATTTCATGATTGGGGATGATGGCGGGGGGGGGGGGTGGGGACCACGAATCATGTTAAGGTGTGCATTGAGCTTTAAAAATACATCCACTTATGGTGCCAAATAGGAATTAATGTTGAGACAACTACCTTTAAGGTATGCCACTGAGGGGAAGCCTTCATATAGCAGCAGCATCTATGGCTGCGAATTCGGGGCCAGCGGACAATTGTAAAAAAAAACAAACAAACAAACAAACAAACGCTGAAACCATCAGTGGCCAGAAAATTCTGGTATTGAGCATCTATGAAAAGTTCGTGGAATTTTCCACACTCGAGTCCTTTCGGAGGTATCCGATGCCGATGCCGAGATTGCCGAGGATTCAGAAGAGCAAAGCTATGCCTTGCAAATATGGAGGCACCGGTATCTAAAATAAGCAGACATTAACCTATGAATTTGATTATCCTCATATTTACTGGATACGTGTTGAAAAAGGCAACGAAAATCACAATTTTCTACAGTTTTCGAACATAAAATCTGACTAAAAGGTAACTGATCTAGGAATTGTATTGAAGGCAGACGACTCATGGCGGCATTAGTTCCATATTTGTAGAAAATAAATGTTGAAATAATAGCTGTGGGTTACATCTTCCAGTTAGGCCGTCCTTTATATAGTTCAACAAATAGTTGCGTGCCAAGCGCGCCGCAAAATTGCACTTTTGTGAAAATTTTGTGCAATTTTAGCCGCAAATGTTTGACTGTCAAAGTGACAGGGGGTCCTCGTGTTCATATCGAGATAAGCGCAAACGATTTGTTTGCACATAACATTTTTCATGCCCAAAATCTCATTTGGGGACACAGGTGGGCATAGCCAACCTTTGGGGGCCCCTGACCCCTTGGCGACGTCACTGCACACGTCACAAGTAATTTCTCTCTGAACAGACTTTCAAATGTGTGAGTAAAATATTGTAGAGATTTATCTAAACCTTATCAAAAAGTAAAGAATGTAACGTAACCACGTTGGGCTAAAATCCATACTCAGACTGACAATAGAAGTTTTCATCAAACGTAGAACAGAAAGCGAAGTAAGATCAACTGGATGTATGTCTCAGAATGGGTTACAGTTGTTACAATTCAACATTCAGGCGTCCTTACAAAAGTGAATCATGAAGTAAAATTGAGCCTTTTAGCCTCAAGACTGACTCTGAACCCTCCTGTTCAAACAAGATACTCCGGTTGTTCGTTTTGAGTCGTAGTCGTCGAATAAACCAACTGGGTTCGAATCAGATAATTTTTAAACAGGCAATGGGCACGTAAAATGTAAATGAGCCATGCCGCAGACCTGTGGGGGAAAAACACTCACACTTATACCCCACCCCAAGCTTGGCAAACAGTATAAATAAACAACAGACGCAGATGATAAGTGATAACCCCAGACTATTCAAAGTGGAGGAGGGGGAACTGGGGGCCAAGAGTTCCGCTGGAGGGGCACACCAAAATGAAGGACTGAGTGTTACTGGAGGCATCGCAGTGACACGCTGCGCTAACCTGTAGGCGTTGGCACCAGGGTCCACTGTGGGGTCCCTTGGTGGGTTCCAGGGACAACGCTCCATTGGGGTCCAAAGGGAAGCCCCCGGGGCTCTGGGATATTTATAAATTGTGAACACCAGAATGAAGAATTCGACTATCTCCCAAATGGCACTGGATGCGCACCAAACAGGCAAAAATTGGAAGTCAGAATTTGACCATTTTTGTTAGCCTTACTCACAGTAACGGTTTAATGATGGGGTGGGGTAAACGGTTGCGAAAATTTGGAAACAGAAGCCCTTGAATGTCGTCCAATGGGTTTTGGGTGCCTTAAAATTATAATTATGACAGATATATTTCCTGCATTCTTTTCAGCAATAAATGAAAAAGGATGCTAGCGCCCGCTGAGACCATCCCTGCAGCTAGTGTACGCGCGAAGTGGCCAGACAATTCTGGTAGTGAGTATCAACGCAAATTTTGTGCAAGTTATTATACACCTTTCGGAGGTATACCACTTTGTGATCCCAAGTGTGGTGTTTGTCTGCACCTCGAGGGCAAAGTACCCCATTTGAAATTTGAAGGCACCGGTTTTTAGGATAAAGAGTGAAGCTATCTACCTCATATTTGTTGGGTACGCTTTGACACAGACAAAGAAAGACGCATTTTTTAACAGTTTTCGAACATAAAATCTGACTAAAAGATAATCGATGTGGAAATTGTGTTGAGGGGAGAGAACTCAAGGCCGCAGTAGTCCATAGGTGTTGAAAATAAATGCTAAAACAATAGCCGTGAGTTACACTTCCCAATAAGGCAGTCCTTCACGTAGATTAAAAAATAGATGCGCGAAGCGCGCTGCAAAATTACACTTTTCAGAACATTTTCTGTACCATACTTTTAGCCACATGATTGACTGACAAAGTGACAATGAGCGGATGAGTCCTCGTTTTCATATCGAGATATGCGTAAACGGTGTGTTTGTGTTTAGTTTTTCATACCCAAAATCTCATTTGGGGAGCACACAGGGAGGGGTCACAGCCAAGGGCTTTTCCGGAGAGGGAGGTGGGGGCACCTGCCATGTGTCCCCACCCCTTGGGGACGCCACTGTAGATGGGTAAGCAAAACGAGACGCTGGTAGTAAAATCTGAAACACCAAATTACAATCGAGATTAAGGAAACATTTATGTTTCAAGATTTACTAAATTATTCTGAACGTCTTTTATTTCTTGAACAGATTAATTGAGAGAGTTTCGCCCTCTTTCGTGCCGACATGCACCAAACATCCCGAGAACACCGTCACATGGACCTGTAAGACGTGCAATGACCAACTTATCTGCGAACAATGTCGACGTACAGGGGAACACGCTGGACATTCACTTGAAGATACTAACACTACCTACCAGTCTCAGGTCAATTATCTGAAAACAGCTAAAAAGAACATAGATCGAATTAACGCTAAATTTTTGATTGCGAGTGATGAAAATCAGAATGAGGAAAATGAAATTCGATCTCAGTTTGAAAAGTTAAAGGACGTTTATTATAAGGAAAACGAAACCATCTTGATGAGGCTGAAAGATGAAGAGAACCAATTAGAAGAGTACGAGCAGGGTGAAAGGAAAACAATTAACTTTTCGAAAGAGGCAGACCAAAGGTTGTATGAAGTTGAAGCGATTGAGGAGTTGACAGAACTGGAACAAAAAATGGAATATTTAGAACAGGAGAAAAAGAGTGTCCAGGAGAGGTTGGAGGCTAAGTTTAAAGAAAGAGATTCAATTGCTGCACAACAGCTAGAAGCTTTGCAAAAAGAATTGGAAGCTAAGAAACAAGCTATTACGGACAAGCAAGAAGGACTCGAGGTAAACGAAAACATTTTTCAAAGAGTTTGTGACAAATTCAAAGAGGTGACAGAAACGCATGCAAATAATTGCAGAGAAAGCATCACTTCATTTGTTAAGAGTTTTGGTGAGATCAACGCCAAAATTACAGAGGCTGATAATGGATTGGCCACTGTTGAACTTTTACAGGACTTATGTAGTCACATTAACCATTCTCGAGGTAAACTCGAGGATGTGTCAAACGAATCTTTTGTGGTAGGGATACCCAACATCTGCTATACACCAGACGGACAGGGATCTTTTGGACATTTTACTTTGCACCCCGCTGAGGAAGAAACTGTATCTTTTAATTTGCATCGCGAAGCTCAGAAGGGGTGGTGCATCGAAAATATCAGTGGGGTCGGAGGTCAGAGGATTGATGTAATAAGCAGGAAACGCGGTGGCAAGGAATGCTATCTTGATATTCTCGACCTCAAGGGTAATCTTCATAACTCTCATAAACTGAGCGCTAAGTCAGCGGAAGCGGTCCGATTCGTTTGTGGTGTAGGGGAGGAGTTGGCTGCAACATGCTGTGAAAATGAAATTAGTCTAATAAACATTCAGACGGGCAATGTGGAAGCGTCTCAAAAGTTGAACAGAGAGGAAGAAGCCTGGCAAATAGCGTACAATAGTGTCACAAATGAGATCGTCATCGGTTTAGTCGGCACCAACGAACTTCGCGTGTACAATGAAAAGCTGGACATAATGAGATCAGTTGAAATGCAAGACACTCTCAGAGCTCCAATTATCACTATCTGTCCATGGTAGTAATATCTTTGTGTGTACCTTCGAGAACAGAGCGTTCATTCTTGACGGCAAGGATGGAAAGGTGAAGTCGACATTCAGTAGGAAAGGAATTGACAACAGGGCCTGGCGTATATGTTTTGATCCGGAGGGTATGATATATGTGATGTGGTTACTGGAATCTGGAGTAATTCGTGTCATCCGCTACAACACTTCCGGTCAGGAGTTGTCCTCCCTTGACCTCGATTGTGACGTCAGATTCCTAAGTTTTGCACATGTACAGAAGAGGATTGGCCATTTGGTGGCCGCAACCGCAGAAGGAAAATTACACGTTTATCGGACGGTTAGTAAGCCAAGATATGTCGATGACTTATGCCAAATCCTATTTTAACATCCACAGATGGGCGACAAAGTATCCAATACGCAGGGGCGTCGCCAAGACATTCTGAAAGGGGACTAAAAGGAAGAGAATGCTGACAAAAAATGACAAAAAATGACGCGCGCAGCGCGAAACAAGTGTATGTGAGGTCCACTAACGCCCAGGGAGCCAGGAAGCAAAGTCGCCTGTAAATTTAGGATATTCAAAATTATGGGCATTATAATGAAGCATTTAATTATCTTTAAGACGATTCATGGCAATAAATAAACCAACGTATGATTGCAAAGGTACGGTACCTTTTGACCATCACGCCTTCTAACCATGAGAGAACCCAACGTTTGCCAATCGTCCTTCTCAAACAGTCGCGCTCTCGTCTGCGTTTTCTTTTGAAGAGGATAGCCTCAACCAGAGTGGTTACGTGTTTGTTTTTGTTATTTCGTTTTCTCGTCATGTTGATTTAAAGTAAAACTTAAAAGTCGGCTATTGGATTGATGCTATTGCTTGAACCCCGAATCTGGCCGTTAGGTTAGTGGTACTAGTTAGTGTGTATGTTTACTCCCGTAGCCCCTTGTAGGCCTACCTTTAACAGGAACCAGGGCGATATACCAGACATAGGGATAAGCGAAAGATGAGAATAAGGACGGGTATTCAACTCCAGAGGGATCCTAGCAACTTGAAGAGAAACTCCCACTTGGTAGGTGAATGCCATCACTCATAGTTCTGCCCCCATAAAGGAGAAACGGGCATAATTAGATTCGGCTATGAACGTTAACCTCGGAAAATCTTACATTTAATTTTTTCATCAATGGTTCCCAGTCCCAGTGCTTGACCCTTACAATGATAAACTACCCCGGTCTCGGAAAAAGGTTGTGTTATTAATTTTCATGAGTTAAACATCCACCCTCATAATGTCTTAAGCATAAGCACACGAGGTGGCGTAGGGTGGGGGCAGGGATCGATTCGAGAAGAAAATTTGCTATTTTTAGAGCAAAATGAACGCCATTTTCGAGCACGCACCCACTAAAATGCCGGGCAAAGTGCTGCAGCTAATTGGAAGAAGTCCCATATGCTTATTTAATCAAGCCATTGATGTATTTGAAGGATGAAATTGTTGCATTGTTGTATTTCGATACTAACACTTGAAATGTTTTTGTTTCCAGCCAACCAAGATTGAAGATGATATGGTGAGGGCGGTCTACGATGCTGGCTTGGCTAAGAGCATACGAGTAATGAGCGTGTGGAAGCCGATCTAGAACTGTGTGTACCATCAGTGGAGAAAGCTGATAGGAGCTGGGCATGCAAGAAGGGTTAGGCGGTTACTAGAACAAGTCAAAATATAGAAATGTTTCGAAAAAGATTCATTATTGTGAAGCAAAAATTAGGATATGGAGATTTGTAGCAATGTCTTTACTACTTTTAAATATCTTCTTACTCTGAAACGGATAAGGAAGAAGGGACGGGGGGGGGGTCAGCGTTTTCGGCGGAGGCGAATTGCAGCACCAGGGGAGATGGATGAAGGGGGTTCAGAAGAAAATTCTAACACAGAAAGAAAGTGCAAACAAAAGCTTGTTTTTAGATCATGATAGTACTTGACTTCGAACCTAAGTCGTTTATAAACTTTTAAATGCTTATTCAACGTTTGTGATGAAGTTATTCTCAAGTTCCCCGCATGGATTTCCTGTTTGTGTCTTTTTTCGACTATAAATAGTTTAACAATTCTGTAATTGTTATTTGTATAAAAAACTATGTATCTGCAAGACCGTAGCTTGGTCAAAATTCAAGGGGGTGGGGGAACTAAATGACGCTGTCTACTGGGAGTGCCCAGTGAAAAACTCAGAATAAACTAACTTAATCTGTATAAGTGGGCAAATCTTTCCTCTGTCACCCCCGCCAGGAAGTTGCCCTAAGGAAGGATTCCAAGCAAAGGGATGCAATTTACGAAAGTCAGCTAAAAAGTTGCAAACTGGCGTCATCTTTGGAAAAAGTTTTGGACTGACTATAGACAAATTGTCATTGTGAGGTGTAGGCCTATATTTCTCATTTCTCGGCAAGGTAAAAGGGAATGGGGTATTTTCTAAGGGTAGAAGGTGACACCTTCACCCTTTGAGAAATGTATGTATGTTTACATGAAAATGGGCCCATCTTTGTCAAAGCTTGGAACTGATTATATGGTTTTAAGTTATCATCATACTGAGTGAATTTTCCTACTTTTTGGTGGGATGCCAAAGGGTGTTGTCTAAGGTGCCAACTTTGAGAAAATTTTGCATTTGTATGATAGCTTAGATGCAAAATCTGGTAAAATAGCACTCATAGTTTGAACTATTCATTCATTTTCTTCGGTCATTCCATGACATGACATTACTCCAAGGGTGTCATTCACGCACATTGGACCTATCAATTTTTTTTTGTCAAAAATGCCTCCACATTGTGAGAAACAATACTTTCTGGGCCTGTGACCTACACAATAAAAACATCTTAGTTTGAGATTCAAGCTTTAAAAAAGACGTCTGTAGAGAAGGGTAAATTTGAAAAAAAGTTATTCACTATGTTTATTTTGTCTGGGAATTAGGATTTTAAGTTACTATTCAAATACTTGATTTTAGCATTGAGCTAAAGATAATCTGGGCTATTTCGTAAAAGTTTGCTGTGACATGCGTAAAGAGAAAGAGTAGGCCTACTAAAGAGCTTTAGCTCACAGGTCTTAGGTGTGTTCTATACATCATGTAGTTACAGTTAGAGCAGCAAAATTGGTAACCAGACATAAACCCATCCGATGTTTAAAGAAGAGGCTTATTCTTCAGGACTAGTACACCTCCTAGCGCAGATACAGAGGGGTCCATGAATCTCCCCGGGGAAATTCGGGGAAATGGGGGCCAAGTATGCAATCTCCCAGCTTCTGAGAGCCTTCAAATCATATTGGCTACAATAAAATTTTCAGCATTTCCCGGATTTTTTTTTTTTTTTTTGGGGGGGGGGGGGGTAATTGGCCAACTTTTCATTTAGGGTTTGGAAATCTTGCGGACAGATCCCCCTCCCCCCCCCCGCAATCTAAGGCCCTGATTTGATGAAATAACCAGGGTAGGTCCGTAAATAGGATAAGAGAAAAGGATCTGAGGGCTCTTCAGTAATTGAGGAATAGGCTGTAAGGAATTCTGGGCAAATGAAGACGGACAGTGTCGTAATTTAAAACTGGAAAGACGCAAGTTAAAAACGAGACTTGTCGTTTTGTAAATTTTGTGGTATTATGGCTTATAAGTCAGTAAATCGGGTTTGGGTACGGAAAATAGGCCTGACATCAATATGTGAACATAATCGCAAACCTTACGTCTGAATGTATTTAAAATGTTAGTAGGTTTCAACAATGCAGAAATATATCTTGCAAGTTATAATATGATCATGGTGTTAAAGGTTTTTAATGGAAGCATTCTGCTCTAAGGACATGTTTGTTGCATCTTAACAAATCTTAGCCTTGAAGGGGACACAGACCCTGCAGAGGGATGGACTTAAAGTTGATTATATTCAATGTAGATGGAATAAAATAAATCCTTACTAGGCAGTCAGGTACACTAGTGATTACTAGTCTGTCAGGTAAATCTCAAAATGCTCTGCTCAACCTCACATCCAACCAGAACCGGGTCAAATATTGACTATAGACCTTTTGCCTTGACGTCATGTCCACGTCATGTTAGAGGGCAAACAAAGAACTAGCTAGATAAGGTACATGACACACTGTACAAAGCCGTTCCAAGCACACGTGGGCTCATGTCAGACGCGTATCCGATCGGCACAAAAATAGATGTTAGCACGTGTGGTGGTTTATGTTGTAATTCCACTCGCTCATCCGAGGGCGTATTTTATGTCTTGTGACTTCATGTCTTCATGTGACAAGGTCTTTATTTGTTTAAACCACGAATCACCGAACCAGAAGCTGTTAAAGATGTGACTAAATTTGGTTCATTTTTAACCAATTCTGGTCAAATAACGTGATTTATCAGACACCGGTTGGTTCCCGCAGTTGATCTGATTTAGTTCAAATTTGAAGAGGCAATTTTATAAGTCTTTGAAGGTTATCATATTCATTCAATATATGAAGTTTCATCCGTTCAGTAACGTTAGTGTGTCACTTGGAATTTTGTGGCTAATCTTTCAAATACATTGCCGAAATTACACATACCATAACCCCCAGTGTCGTATCGCTTGGAATAAGTACAAAACAGCTGTTAAGTACTTTTGCCAATTTTGATGAAGTACGAAATGTATTTATAGCTCCTAGCACTATGAGGATAATAACTTTCTGAACGTGATAAGATAATAACAGAGGTAGCTATGTCCTTAATTAAAGATATAACTATGCCGATGGATTTGTCGTTGGTTATGCTTAGAACTGTAAAGATATCTGTAATTAGCAACTATACTGTATACCACTTGGGCCTATCTGTAGCGACTCCGTATCAATACATATAACAATACCGATATCTTTACCGATAAACATACCGATGGATATATGGCGGGAACTTTAGGAGGTAACAGTCTCCAAATAGATTAGTATACTGTATGGTTTGAGTCCTTGAAAGACGTATTACGCAAGGGGTGTCTCCACTTACATTACAGAAGTTGACCTGACTGGAACTGGTGGTAAAGGTGCTATTTCACAAAATATCCGTTGTTCTGTCTAAAAGACTATGTTAGCTTCCTTGTCAAGGTCAATTCAGAAACATGACGAGGGAAGGCAACAAAAGGGATATGATTGACTGTAGACAGATGCGGACATTTAGTTTATACACATGCAACACACACCCAGCCACTAGAAATTTGAATTTGCATGGCAAATCCGACGTAGCCTCTCCGAGAAAGAGGTGTGGGAGTTGTTTTTCAATCGGGAGAAAGAAGATGGAACATAAGGCATATTAATTAACCGCGCGTCAGAGACATTTTAATTTTTATAAGCAAGCTCATGACAGTAGAGTTCATGAACTTATGGAGTTATTTTACGTAAAATGTCCTGAAAGTGCAGGTAGCTAAGCATGATAAAACAGTGGGTACCAAGGACTTAAAGATTATTATTAAAGATATTATTATTCAAGTGAATTGAATTTACTTTTATCAGTAGCTTCGCGGGCCAGACGAATTAGTGGTCTCGCGGACCGGAGGCTAAACGAAAAAACATGCCTGAGGTTCCTCACCCTTGCTGTATTGATCCACCGTACATACCCTAATGATCTAAGTGCTAGTGCCCCAGTAGGCTACTTACACATACCGCTGTGTTGTTTTAACGATGGACGTGAATTCATTCATTTTACATTGACGGCGGCAGGAAGGTCCCCATTTTTTCCTCCAAATCTCAAAGTCGTAACTTCTGGCAATTTAATAAACTAGAACGTCGGCATGCCGATTTATTATCTCAAAATTAAGCACATAGCCTAGTAAGTTTCAAGTTTCCCGACGAAAATCGCCCGCGTCTAAATACCTCGTTGCTAAATCAAACAGGCTTTCCGCTGCCAACTTCCCGGCCGGATCCCCGGCCTGCCCCTGCTGGAATTAGCGCTACTCGACTCGCCTTCTGCAACTCCAGCTGTCCAGTGACACTAATAGCTGGTAATACCTTTCTGAAAGTGCTGAAAAAAAATTTTCGTCTATATTCGGACGTGACAGAGAATCACTTCTTAACGATTAGTCATGATTTAAAATTCCCACTTGAGATTGGGTCAATTTAAAAATATTCAGACTATCCCGCATGCGCGGAGCTGCAAATCGAATATTTTTTTTCAATATATCAGACAGTCTCTTCGATGCATTATTTTGGTATCGTAATTTGTTTTTATAGATTCCCACCGTTCGTACGTTTCAAGAAGTCATTTGAGCATTTAAAATCCTTCAGTTTAAGTCGGGGGGCGACAATGAGAATATGAAAAACTTTGAGATTTGAAAATGAAGGATTATGGTCAACCAAAATTCAAAACGAACAACTCGTCTCGAAAGTAGATCCGTACATACTTTGGTCTATGCAGGTCATGAACAAGCGTGCGTTTGTCTGATGTGTGTAGTTAATTATATATGTCAATGGTGCGTTACACAGTACGTGCTATAAAGGTAGACCTATAAAAATACATGTAAGCCACTACATCCTAGGAAGCCATTTTCTAAGTCTCGTTGTTCGGCCCATAAGGGAGCCCAATCATGAATCTTTCGTCCAAACAAGCCACGTTCGACGTCTAATTGTGATTACTTTTGTAAAATATATGAGCAGTGCGAAAGTTTGCAAAGATTCTCATATTTCTTTGCTCTATTGCTGTAAATTCCTTAAATTTCTTCGAGTTATATTCTGTTCGCACCTGAACATTTGGAAGCTGAGTGATCCTGGTAAAACATCGTCAATGGCGACTTAACGGAATACAGGATTCTTCCGCCTTTAATTCATACGCTCAATGGAGTTCGCGTAGTGAAATGGATTACTTTCTTTTGCGCAATGTAAAAAAATGGTCTATTTGGGAGTAGTTTGCCTTCCTAAATGATTAAGATATAGGGATCTGAAATACGATGCCGTACACGTAGCCTTAGTGGCTACGTTAATAGGCTACGATACTGCCGGCCCATCGTTAATGCTTCTTGAAGCTTTTCAGAAAAGACTGTTCCGCAAGATTTTTCTCTTCCCCTGGGGAGAATGATCGAAATTACCCTACCGCAGTATCAAAAAGGTCCCGTAATACAAGCCCCTTTGACTAATTTGTTAAATGGACGTCAAAAATAGTACAAGTCAAGTCAATTCAATACATTGCAAGTAAAACCGTGCAAGTAAAAGCGGGGTCAAAACATAAAAAGGGCACAAAGAAGAAGTGACACTGAATCCGTCAAGAGGCGATCTCCCCTTGACTATATGTAAACTCAGTGCCTGTAGGATTTTCGTTTTTAGGGAGGAGGGGGTACCCTTTTTTAAACTTTTATACGACCAACGGAATATATATTGTTGCATCGTCACTAAGTCATTAAATAACCATAATTTAGAAACGCGAACAAATCATTACCGCTTTGTCTTTGCACAATATAATACAAGAATTTTATTCTCACCCAAGGTACATGAATTGAATTTCAAATCCGGATTTTCATAAAAGTAGGGATCATTACTTTGTATGGGTACGACGTTGAAAGAGCGAAACATCTCAGGTGTCCGTTCAGGGTTCACGCTACGTAACTTCCATATTAAACTACATGTTAAATATACTTTATTGGCATTTGATTATCGAGATAAGTATACGAACACACGTTTCTGTAAAGTCTTAGATTAATATTAAGCGTGATCATTCTACCCTTATACGAATAACATAGTCAGTAAAGATTATGCATGTATTCGTCACAATGCTGAAGAGTGAGAGAAATTCTAGAATCAAACGTTCATATAGGTTCTTATTTTCTAGCATCTGATAATCACGGAGATTTACAGATATATTATTATGCAGTCGTGCAATTTTGTCCGTTGTAACAATAGTGATCATGTTTTCGTCAAAATTGTCAAGACGGGGGAGGGGGTTGGAGTCCTCCCCTGGGAAATGTTTGAAAGTAAACACTAATAAATGCAATCTGCTGACACCAGGCAAACAGGATAACTACGTTAACATGTAGGTTTGGTTGAATATTGCTCTATCAAAGAATGTGACCACTCTGGAGTTTTCCGCTTGTCAGTAACTTTTAATATGTATCCCTAAACTTGACTAAGGTCGGGAGAAATTCGAGTGACATACGTTTCTCTATAAAGTAAGACTCACAGATAATCCACTTACTGCACACCTCGGTACCGGGTATAGGGTCTCCCCTCTACTACTATGGAATTTCATACATTTAACACCAACAGATGCAACCACCTTGCATTTACCTATCAAGATAATTTTTCGACAAAATGGCCAACTTTAGTCGAATAGTGTATTATTTTCTTGAATTACATGTTCAAGTATATGGGCGTATATCACTTCTTTTAGTAATATACATTAAGTAGCTTCGTTATATGTCTGAAGTAGGCAGGTGAATTAAAGAATTGATAGTGAATGTAATGTGTTCGTACTTCTCTCCACTCGAGTGTCGGGATAGGTTCATACTTTCATTGAGTAACTATGAATTCGACGAAACTATATTAGCAATGTGTGCGAATC
This sequence comes from Holothuria leucospilota, assembly GCA_029531755.1. Taxonomy (NCBI): domain Eukaryota; kingdom Metazoa; phylum Echinodermata; class Holothuroidea; order Aspidochirotida; family Holothuriidae; genus Holothuria; species Holothuria leucospilota. The sequence continues at coordinate 3,761,526 of CM055970.1, forward strand.
TACCAGTTTTTAAATGTAATGTTTTACTTTAGAAAAAAAATTAAGGAAGGTTTGGAACACCTTATGAACAACATAAAGATCCTACTTTTATGCAGATAATTGTTGTTGACATAGAACTCTTTGCTCAACATCTAAAATAATATTGCACAGAATTTAACAATCGGCAAATGATTAAAAGTTTCCTCAAGCCGTCTACAAAGAGTGCAAAAAAGCACCAATCCGTTGCTTCATAAAACATCAATCTATAAGTTCTTAAACAGGGTTGTCGGAAACGAGACTGGGCTGCACCCCTCGATGATTTTCAGATTCAAGACTTGATTAAAACGTCCAAACTTACCTGAGAAAATGTCCAAATTCGACATTTGAATCGATCAACCTCCAGTCTTGGTATCTTTACGACGGCCGCCCTACTAAGATATGTCATGGAGAAAACGGAATTGGAAATAAGTTTGGGGTTAGTTAAGGTACCTTACAAATATGGCTATTAATGTTTTATGTTTTCTCATATATTGCAAGATACAGTTGCATGAGGAAATCAAACTGATAAATTAAAAGCCTTTGGAAAATAATTCCACCTGGGGAGTGAGTTGCAGGATTGTTATAACGTTGTTTTCGAATCGTTAACTGATTAACTGCATGGGCTTTCCTCGAACTGGACACAGTGATGGATGCAAGTATATCAGTTACTTGTTGACTTCATGAGATTGCCAACATATTCCCTCGATTTTATCTATAATACTTATAACGCTCGCACGAAGGGAGCAGAAACAAATTTCTCGTTCATTGCAACACACATTCCACAACAGAGGAAACTTCTTATTTAGTTGTGTGGTACCTTGGATACGAAACTGGTACTGATAATTACGACGAGCGCCACCTTTATGTCACCGACTGCTGTTACAGTACAAGAGATATAGGACATCAGTCTCAAGCACATCATCAATTGGCTCTATTTTTAACCTCAATGTCTGGGCGGATTTTTGTTTACAAATACGTTTTAAGGTTCGTAAATAGCTTAATGAGCTTATTTGGGCAACAATCTTACTGCATAACTGCCAACCAGAGTGAAGCTACTGTTTGATTTAATGTCAAAGTGCAGTCCCTAATTTCCAAGAAAGAGATGTAAGGATATTCCTAAATGTGTAATGGACGATGCGTTCTTTTTAAGGATGAAACTGACACTGGGAAGCTGGTTCGGGGGGAGGGGGGGGGGGGGAGAATAAGTTTTCGATCTAACGGCAGATTGACCAAGTAACTGGGGTTTATTTCCTTCTCCCCACTCCCGTTGATCTAAAATTTGCTATGGGATTTTAAAATGAGAGGCTATAAGGCTTGCACGCAATTTGGTAAAACGGCAGATACGGTTTATTTTTGGAGCGAAAGGCTAGAGGGAAAAATTTAAATTGTCCTTGATGATGCAGAATGTGTGCTTATAATGTTTTTATATTCACCGATTTACTCCTTCTACAACAGTACATCAGAGAGGTAGAAATAAGTGGGGGAGGGGGGGGGGTAGGAGAGGGTGCTGTAACTTCGGGATCAGAAAATCTTGCAAACCTGTGAAAATGTACATAATTGAGAAGTACAACCTAATTTATTTACATGGTATTCTACATTGCCTGCATTGCCAAATGGTCAGGCTCGGGAGTTGAGGAACTGGAATTGGAATTGGCTAGCACTCAGAGGTAATAGGCGCGGAACTGGCCCAGAATAGGCACTTGGAAACGGGATTGGCTAGGCTCGGCGGGGGACTCGGATAGTCCGGACAGTTGCGCCGCAAGGCTTTGGTGATGGGGGGGGGGGGGCACAACAGATGTCGTAATGGCACTTCAGTTTAACCTCCCAAGTCTGCGCAAAATGCGTTTCTTTTGTTTCGTGTGCTCCCTGCTTTTGGCATACACAGTGGGGATCCTTCCTTTGTCAGGTGTCACTGCACTAAGGTGCCGTCCTGGGGAAGGGGTCTAAGGGGAGGGGGAATCTCCCTCCCCTTTGAGGAAATTTTTGTTTATTTAAAGTTGCTTAGATGCAAAATGGTGCTATCTTTTATGATATTTTTGGAGCTGATTTACATACCTGTATGGCTGGAAAATGTTCATAGTTTAGTGAATTCCAATTTTTCCGACTGGCTGGATGTTCTTTCCAACTGAGTGGCGACGCTTAAATATTCCTTTTTCTATGTGCCCTGCGTTTTCGAATACAGCAGTGATGATCTTTCCTTTGTCACTATATAATGGTGCCGTCCTGGGGGAGGGGTTTAAGGGGAGGGGTGTCTCCCTCCCCTTTGAGAAATTCTTGCTTACTTAAGGTTTCTTAGATGCAAAATGGTGCTGTCTTTTGGAATATTTTTGTAGCTAATCATATAGGGCTGGAAAATGTCCATAATCCAGTGAATTCTAATTTTTGGTTAGGTGAAAAAGGAGAGCATACATGTTGTCTTCGAGAAGAACACGTTGTGAACAAACCTCCTGAAGACTCCCTTTTGGCTACATACCGCCTTTCTATTGGCAAAGGTTTTACCCAAAAATACGAAGTACATAAAATGGAGCAATGACATAATGCTTATTACATCCAAATGATAACATAGAGTAGAGCACTTTATAACTATCGTACTTTTACTAATTTTGAACGAAAATCCAGATGAACAGCTTCCAGCAATGGGGAACGGGCGGGAGGGAGACTATTGGTGCAGGAAGGTGATATTAGACCTGCCTGATAGGTATAGCAAAAGGGGTGAAGGACTAACAAAGGCGTTTTTCAGAATGCTTTTTTTGTCGTAAGTGCATTAAAAATCACCATCTATCAAGGGCGTAGCCAGGAATTTGTCAAGAAGCGAAGCCCAAGACAGATTCTCAGCGCTTTGCGCCACCATGGGTTGGCGCAAAGCGCAAGAAACGTTTGGCCCAAAGTGCCTCCCAGATCGCTGGAAATGGCACTTCCCAAGCCTATTTTACCGCATATAAATAGGGGAAACACTAGCAATATTGTAAAAAAAAAAAAAAAAAAAAAAATTAAAAAATACCAAAAATATGCTCAAGGGGGCGGCTGTCCCCTTCACCCCCCTTGGCTACGTGTCTGCCACCTATACCAATAACGGCTGGGCGCAGAGCGCTCGGTAAAGTTTTTTGGAAAATATATAACGGCAAATACGTAATTTCAACTTTCCAAATCATGCTACAACTTAGATTGAAAGATCTCATATTGATGCAAGGCCCCTGCAGATGTGATTATAGTTCCATGTATTATTATGTTAATAATGGTCATGAGATGGAGAGCAGACCGTAAAGCATGCGCGCAAAGCGCGCGAAATTTTTCATTAAATGAGATTTCCATGACAAAACCTGCATTCGGAATCTGCATCGAGACACTTTCAATTGCCCACCAAACCTACATGCCACTCAGAAAGCCAGTCTTTTACCTGTTAATTCGTGAACAGCTTTCAACTTTTGCTGCTGTGCTTCTCCGGGAGTTGCTATCAGAAGATACTGATAATAAGAACACAGTGGTAAGGTTTGAAGCGCGCGGAGCGCGCAAAATTTTTGATAGTTTGCGGAGAATTTGCGAAAATTCTGATAATTTGAGAAACATTTATGATAGAAAATGATTAAATAGATCTATCACTTGGTTGAAGCACACCTCACCCTACCCTCTACAGAAATCTATAGCTTAATCGCCTTCTGGGATCATTTTAAAATTTTCAAAAAAAAAAATTCATTGGGGGCACGCCCCCCCATGCCCCCCCGTGCCGGTGCCACTGAGTCCGGAAATGAGGGATTTACTACTTTTACGGAGACGGTTCCTAAATATTTGCAACTGTTAATATGCCATATGAATGACCAAAATGAAAAACCGTGAGGCGAAGATTTTGTATATTTTTAATGACGGTTTGTATTTAATGGCAATTTCTTCCCGATAGATTGATTATGGGTAGTATAAGTAACAATTAAAATGCTTAAGCTCTTGTTTCATTTAAACAAGATTTGATCAAGTAAATACACATTCCAGTTGTAACATGGAGCTACTACCTGAACAGAAGGATCAACCTCCCAAATCACTTTAAACTTGACGATAATACTGCTAAGATGAAATTCAAAAAACTAGTTGACACCACTGGTCTCTATTCTTTAATAAGCTTAAAATATACGCAGGGAGCTGTGAAAGCTCTCTCACAGCTCCCTGGGGTAAGGACCTAACACAGTTAAGTTCATTTCGTCTGCTACAGTATGTCCACATGTGGGAATTTTGCCTATCACTTCAGCATTGTCAATCACCTCAATAACAAATTAATTTCCTGGTTTCGTCCCATGCTAGGGTCTAGTAAGATTAGCATATACATAAGTGCTGACATTTCTCTTCCTGTTAAGTTATACTAGGTCCATGGATGTACATGCTGCAATGCATGTAAGCATCACATCAATATGTAAGGAATGCAGTGAAGTAACCAGCGTTTATAGCTGATGGGTACGAACAGAAAGGTATCACCCTTTACATCTAGCTGTGGGCGAGCGAGCACATAAAACCAGAAAGCCCAAAATTTTAGTGATTCCGTACAGATTGGAAATACTTAGTCGCACTGAGGTTTTCCCGTTAAAGATATTCATTATATTCATTTTGAGATATTGCATTTTACCTTTCTACAAGTAGACCGTTGGTGACCTTATATGACCTTTTATCGCGACCAAAAACAATGGGGTTCTTGGTAAAAACATTAGTCGTCTACATTCGATTAGACCCCTCAGATTTAGTTATAACGCATGTTTCCACACTTTGACCACAAATGAGCTTTGATCGACACCAGAAACAAAAGGCTTCTTGCTGAGTGGGAATCATCCCCAGGCTAAGTGTAAGGTCCATCAGGGTAACTCTCCTTAAAACATCGTATTTCCAAGATTTACAAAATTTAACTTCTCTTAAAGTCAAATGATCTTTAACTTCCACCAAAATAACTGACTTATTGAACGAAATATCATGGATTCCCATACCAATCATGAGATCCATCCATGTTGCCCTTCTAGATATCATGTTTAAAAAATTTTCACCATACGACCTCAAGTGACCTCCATAAACTTTGACTTCCACGCAAAATAAAAGGGTTCTTGTAATCAGTATGGGGCCATTCACAACTATGAAAAACATCCATGACTACTAACCTGTGATGCCGTGTTTACAAGCTTATTCATTTTTTTTATTTCCGGTGATCGCCAATGACCTTTGACTTGAATCAGAAACAATATGATTCTTTCTTTTAATGTGATAAGTCTGTACATCAAGAAACCTCATATCGAGTATTTACCATTCCCTTCTTGAGATATGGTGTTTACAAGCAGTTAACAAGGTTCTCCTGGTTTTACCTCAGGTGACCTCAGCTAACCATCGACCTTTACCAAATATAGAAAGGTTCATCTACCGACTATAATGCATCCATATTTCACGCACAGAAAGTAACCACCATTACTTTCTTGAGATATCATGTTAACAAGGTTTTCGGCCTTTCATTCCTGGTGATTTCAACTGACCTTTGACCTCTACTATAGTAGAAAAGAACAGAATAAAATAGAATGTCAATTTCATAATCCATCACTGGAAATTACCATGTTCTCAATATGAAAGAGGAAAAATAAGGAAAATATAGAAAGCATTAAACACGCGTAATCACCGTGAGTCCTCCCTTTCAACATGATCAATTTATTTTCGAGGATGACTAGGATCCATCACTGCTATCATGAGTTACGTGTGTACAAGCTAAGCATCACAAAGAAACACACCTACACTCACAAACACATGGCATTGTGATTACAAAGATTCCTTTCGCCTTCGACAAGGAATAAAAAAGTACCATATACTATTAATTGCAGTAAACACAACACCGTGACAAATTTGCAAAGTTGTCACCTCTGAGGAATGTTCTCCATGTTATGCTACTGGTCCATTGTGATTCTTAAATCTTTCGAAAAATACACAAAAGACTAGTTTATATTCAATTTTTTAGTTTCTTTCCAACTTTTCCCCATCGGAAAGTCTAAAAAGCATACCTTACAGACTCCTGTGTAGGATATTTCAGCAACGTATTAATGTTATTAGACGGGAGAACTTCAGCTAGAGGATCATCCGTCCTTAATCATGTAACTTTCATTCTTGGCTATTTATCAACCTCTGCAAAAGTTTAAGTTTTCTCTAGAGCAGACAATCATCTGAGCCAACCACAGTTATTTTCACCTTATTTTAACAAGCAATATCACCTACAATTTTTAGCTTATACTCTAAACATGTGCTGGAGGTGACGAGAGTGCCAGTGGTTCAAGTGAGGGCAAGATGAGTTTAACAGAACAAAGTATGGAGACATGTGAAGTCCCTACATACGTTTCCAACAACTGTGACGTGCATGTACGCTTAATTATATCAACACAAAAAATGTTAATCAAATTTTAATTTGTATGGCTTGCATGGATAACGATTAAAGGTAAGGGTAAGTTTACGGCTTCAAATTTCGTGTAAACTACTTCCTTCTTTTAAACTTGAGAGTTCATACCTTGTTCTAATAAAGTGTGTTAAATGAAAACATAAAATGTTTAGTACCCATTCGAAACTTCCATACACATTTTAAGTCAGAAATTCGTAGCATACCGGTACCTAACTTCCTATACCTATACAGAAACACGTCTGCTACTGCACTTAAGCCTTAAAGTGACTCGTGACTATCCAGTATATGGACCCATTTCACGCATTTCACATTTCTCATAGCAGCAACTAATGCAGCATGTTGGGGGAATAAGTGAGGGTTAAAATTACACGCTTTACACGAAAGTCACTTATTAATTGAAATCCGTCAGTGGTGGTGCCTGTTACCGGTGTACATATAGTATGTACAGTATCCATGATAATAAACGTACAAAGGTGTAACATGTAAAATGCATCTAATTTCTTGCCTTCAGTATAGACGCATGAACTAAACATGAAATGGATTTATTAAAAAAAAAACACAATACACAAGAGCAATATGAAGACACTATAAGAACCTATGAAAGAACATATTAATAGAGACGTTCCAATGATTTGATTTGTACAAAATCAGATTCTTCTCATTTTCTTCATTTAAAAAGGGCAAATCTCTTCTTCCCAGGCGGTTCCAATCCTCCAAACTAAATTAATACTTGAAGCCACTCCCAAAACTGTCTTAAGCTCCTCCTTATGCAGACACGAACCAAGTTTATTGCTTATGGGCAATTTCTAGTGAGTACATACAAAGCCCTAATGTGCAATCAGAAGAACAATCTCTGTGCATGCTGTGTAATATGAGCTACTCTGCACCATTCGAAGTTGATGTCAATCAAAGAGCAGTCACCAACAGAATTTTGCCCCCTCCCCCACAAAACCGTACTTGGGGTGATGAGTGTCTGTCTTTAAGTTTCCTTTTACTGTATTCAAGTGAAGAAACCAAACCTTTATTTTAAAACATTTGAACCGACCACATTTCCTTTTCTTCCTTGTAAGAAATACTTGTCATGATGTTCCAAACCAACAGACTTGGATATCACAAGCAATCAAATGAGTTCCTTTGTTTCAATCTGAAATTTTATTACAATTAAAAGAGGAGTTGGTAAAATTTCACCAAGACTGGGCAAGAATACGAAAACACCGATAATGGGAAGAGTTTGCTTAAAAAGCTAAGTATTAAGAACACACTGGATCAATATCTCTGCCTTTCTGTAAGCGGGTAGTTATCAGTTGTTGAGCAAACTACCAATTCCAATACTTCCACATACACGAAGTTCACTCAATTTTCTTTATAGAGTGGCAGAGGATGGAAACAATACTTTCTGATTTCTCATACCTGGGTATTTACATTACAAAAGTGAGGAGTATACAGACCATTTATTCCAGCAAATAAATTTTGCACCATTTTCCACACTTTCTTTAAAGTTTCTATTTCTATTATGTTGAAAGCATTTTTGTCTATGCTTGTTAGATTTCTGCAATTATCTTTCCCTCCCCTGCCTCTTTAACTTTTCCCTGAAATGACGATTTGCCTTATCAATCACCTCACACAATCGCTTCCATTCTACATCCTCAAGGCTTAACTTATCAATATCAGTCTTTTTTGTTATTATAGGACACAAATAAAATGTTATGTGCCTAATTTTCCGTAACTTATTTTCATCTAGCTTTTGCTTCCCAGACTTTCCAAAGCAATTCTGATTGAGACGTTCTTCTTCTGTAAATACCATCTCCACAAGACGACGGACTAATTCTGCCCTGTCATCAGTCATACCTCTGAAAGCTTGTAGTGACATCCTGTTATATTCTGAAAGAGATTCCCACGCACTTGCTACTTCTTTGTCATGTTCAGAATCTCTCAAGTGGCTGGAATGGGCAGCTGAGTCTAATGCATTATTGTTAGACTGTGATGAGGTTCCCGGAATATCCTGCTGTGAGTACACTGTCCTGGAAGAACCAAGCAAGTGTCCTAGTTTGTCACTGATGTCCTTTAAAAAAGGTGTAACAACTCTTTGAACACACGATTGTACTACACTTGTCATTTCCTCGCTTATTTGTTGACTTGTTGTAGGAACTGATTCCCATTCTGTTCTGTTAGTTTGACCTATGCTGTGTTGTGTCCCTGGTTGAATAGTTGACTGTAGCTGTTCAACACCCCTTCCAGTAGCCTGTACTTCATGTGATACACTGTTTGGAGGTTCCAGCTGAAGTATTTGTTGAATGTTACCCTGTGCATTAAGATGTTTCCTCTGTTCCACTTGATTAGTTTTGTCTCTTGCTGATTGGTGAGGACTTTGTGACATTGCATTGCTTGCAAACTCACCTGTATTGGGTCCTCTATTAGGATTTACTACCTCTGCCACTGATGAAATGAGGGAATGTACTGAATTATGTGTCTGCTGTTGCACATTCTGTCTCAGTTCTAGAAATGCATCTTGTCCCTGAGATCTTCCATTCTGGTGATATGATGATGCTGGTAAATTTGGTGTTACACAGGGTTCTCTTTGCTGAGTTACTGGTTGCCCTACAGGCTGTAATTGGGTTGATAATATCGACTGCCTGTAGAAAGGCAGAGTTGAATATCTTGGCTGTGGTAGAACCTGTGGTATATTTGGCTGTCCAGCTTGTCTCATTGTTTGTTGCTGTGTCATTATAGGCACATGACTCTGTGAGACTGAAGTAGGACAACCTATATGTAAGTTAGTCTGTGACTCCACACCTTCTCCAACCTGATATGGTGTTCTCAGAACCTGGTTAGTGTGTTGTAAGCCGACTTGTACAATTGGCATTTGATGGCTAGTTGTATCAACTAATGGCTGATGAGAAATAGTTGGTTGTGCAACCATTGGCAGTGGTAGTGTCTCCAACTGTGTAGGTCTTGTTGACCTCGCAGGACTTACAGGTTGGTATACATGAGGATTAGTAAGAACAGGAGCCTGGTCTCCTTCCATTAGTTGTAAGAAAGATGGTGTTCGATGTATTTGTGTTAGCAGTTGACTAAAACCGGTGTTTGAAGTCTCTCCTGTCCCAGCATCTGTTGAATTCATGTGACCATTTGCTCCAGGTTCCTTCTCACCAGTCTAGATAAAAAAGATTAATACACACAATGACATTTGTCTTGTGTCATGGTAGTATATTCCTCAAGGGCTACAGTAGATCACCTTATCTTTTTGAAATAAAAAGGACAGTGGTGGTAGTTAACTTTCCTTGCACTTTAAGTACAAACAGGTCTGGCCATGTTTAAATGCACACTGCCCTCTCCTCACTGCTATATCACACACTGTTTCATTGGAAACCAATCCCACCCAAACAGGAGTTTCGTCAATCTCCAATAAGGTTGCCCCATGGTAGGTTCATTTGGTATTGTGTTTAAGAAGAGACAACTTTGGAAAGTTGCACTTTTGTTGTGGGGAAGTGGATTCAATACCTTCAAATAAAGAACACAGAGACTGTTACTTCAACCCATGTAATATCACATTTGTCCCCATTATATTATAATTTATTGGGTACAAAATCAAGATCTGTAGCCCTATAGCTTCACCCCTGTAAATAATGCTTTTGAGGACTATTATAATTTATACCCCTGAGGTACACGCAGTATCTGAGGTTTTCAAATTTGTGCCTTTGCTACAGTAGGCCACTATGACAGAATTACACATTGAAATGTTGAATGATACTGGGAGGTGTGTAATTTGTGCCTTTGTTACAGGATGTTACAGTATGCCACTGTGCCACTATTACAGAATTACACGTTGAAATTTTGAATGATACAGGGAGGTGTGTAATTTGTGCCTTTGTTACAGGATGTTACAGTACGCCACTATGCCACTATGACAGAATTACACGTTGAAATTTTGAATGATACAGGGAGGTGTAGAAATTTTATGATTACCTTTTCACTCTTGTGCAACATTCTGTCGTATACTGTGTCATAATTCAAGAACAGCCACAATTTCAGGCTATGATAGACACAATACACAGAGTTTAGTACTCACCCAAAATTTTATTCAATTTTCCTTTCCCCTAATTACTAAATGGGATCTACATTTCATTGTACACCAGTTTTTCCATCTTCAACTTTTATGAGCTTTCATGTGGTGAAAATTAGTCAATGCAAGTTGGTTATAGTAAGACATTTATGTAGCAACATTCTTAAAATGACCATTAAGTTTGTCAAAGAGCATCTGTTTTACTCAAGTGACATGACTGCAAATCATCACTAGCACTACTTTGCATCATTACAAACATTTGGACTGGTTCAGCAGTGCATTTGAATATACGTAGATACCTCAAAGGTGCACCAAAAAATTTATCACAAAAACTCTTGTAGAAAGCTGTAATTGCCATTGATTTTTTTCACTCAATCCATCAATTTACAAAAAAACAATGTGGATATTCATAAAATGAAGCAGCATGACTGACTTGACCCTATCTACACTACCAACCTGGTCTTTTTCCACAACCTTAGAATACCATGCATGCTACATCACCATTGTAACAATAAGGTAGAAGATTTTATCACCTTTGCTCTCTTTTCACGTAGCCCATTGTCAGCAGCAGAATGGTCTCCTTCAGCACGAGCTCGTTTACTAGCACCATGAACCAACGACTCTGTAACAGGTGCATTATTTGTATATGGCAGCGATGATAAGACTTGTCCCTGTGATAATGATTGTCCTGTACATAAATTAAAAAAAAATCTCTCAAAGTAAACAACTTGTGATAACTGTCCTTTAAATGTAATACTTGCACATATTAGTGGCAACAGTAAATCCTATTAATAGGATTGTCCGATGCCACTCATAAATAGAAGTATAACGTTATTCTTTACTTACCTACAGTACTGAGTAAATCATTAATGAGACCCATTTCAGGGATTTGGCCAGAAACACAAAAAAGGGCAGGGGAGGTGGATTATTACTGCTAAACCCTGCCTCCAAATTGATGCTGTCTTTGGCCAAAGTGGATTCAGGGGGACAAAAGCTTGCTTCAAGGTCCCTATAAGGTACAATTTGAAGGTTTAAAGGTTGTGTGACATGCCACCAAAAAGAGCTGTTTCACTTGTCACTTAAAGAATTAAGTCCTCCAATCAAAGATCCATTGGAATTATTTCAATATCTTTTACCGTTCTCAAAATATACGTCTTCAGAGTTTGATGGTTTCTGAAGAAACTAATTGCCTATGCAAAAATAATGATGTGGAGTGTTGCACAGTGTGAAGATTTCTTTTGTTAACCCTATATAAATTATCTCTTAATTACTGATCATACAGATTACAGTTTGGTGAGTGATATCAATATTTTTCAAGGAAAAAATTGTAACTTTTATAATAAACCCCTCAAGGAATAACAATGCTACCAGTGTCCTTGAAATTAAGGTTGAAAAAACAAAGGCTAACATGTGCCATATATGGTATGTCCCTCTTTGGATGTCACATATTTGCATATTTAGCTCATGTTTATTCATAATTCAACAGTGAAATAGAAATTTACCTGTAAAATGGTCAATATTTGATGGATTTTAATGGGAATTGTGGCTATTTTCTGGATTTTTAATGCTTTTTACATCAAATATCCAACTATGTTATTTTCATGTCACACGACCTTTAAAGGCTATTTATTTAGGTAAGGCCAAACATTGCTGCAAAAGTGTCCTCTTCTGAAGTAAGAAACCAAAATATTGACAATTTTTTATATTTTTATGGAAATGAAAAGGAGGGGATTTTACCCCCCTTCTTCTGAAAAGGAGGGGACAAATCCCCCCTTTTCCCCCTTTGACAGAAACCCTGCATTTACACTCCAGACAATAACTGTATCAAATTCAGTAGTGTTGACAATGACTAACATACAGTATAAAGCATGCCTATTCAACACTTATTTGTAACTGTAACAAAGAAGGCATATTCTGTAAATAAGTTTTACTATTTCTTTGATTTGGCAGTAACAAAATTATAGCACCATGGTTTTAAGGTTTGAAGCAATTGACTGAAGAAGGAGACTTTCAAAAACCCCTTCATGAACAGAGGGCTATGTCAGCATAAAGGTTAAAACACTGTCCGCTGGGGACTGACATCACACTGTATAATGTTAATGACTCAGGATCGTATATTATCATATGACAATGCTTGCTGCAATGTCAAGTGTTTTTTTTTCTTCAGGTACAAATTTATACTACTGAATGAAGCTTTTTGGCTTCAGAGTCAAAATGTAAGTATTACAGTAACACACACAATTTGGGGACCAGTTAAGTCGCCCCTAGCAAAGTCGCTCCCTACAAAGTCGCCCCCTAACTAAGTCGCCCCCTTTGGCTAACAAAGTCGTCCCTTAGCAAAGTTGCCCCTTACAAACTTGCCTCCTAACAAAATGGCCCCCTGACATAGTTGCCCCTTGACAAAGTCGCCACTCTACAAAGTTGCCCCCTCAGTTCAATTAAATCACCACTGGTAAAATTTCATCAAAACTGATTCAAGAAAATTAATAATAAACAAAAAGATAATCGTTCAGTCTATATTCATGAACCATTTATGTGCAATAGTCCTACTTACGTATCCCTTGGTCATACTACAGTATGTACATACGTAGGCTACGTACGTAGGCTACGTGAGTACAGGGATACAGAATCGCGTACTATGTTCCCATACCTACTTAGTGTACTTACGTACTCCTGCATTTTGTGTGAAACTGATCGACAGCGTCTGAGCAATACATACTTTTCACAGAACTGTCACCAAATTTACACCTCTAATTGAATGTTAAGTAACATTTGGTATAAAAGAAGTTAAAGTTTTAAGTAATTAAAATGAAATTACAGGATTAATTTTTCTAAACTTCAAAAAAGAAATAAATTGCAGTTAGATGTTGCTTTCAAAAAGTAGGCTCTGCATAATTATGAGGCTAAAGCCTGACATCAAATCAGCAACAAAATTGCGTACGCACTTGATAACAGCTAATTAAAACAATTACTGTATCTTTGTATCTATTATTATTATTATTGTTTTTAAGAAATTTTGACGGTACCACTTGTTGAACTGAGGGGTGACTTTGTCAGGGGGCGACTTTGTTAGGAGGCAAGTTTGTTAAGGGGCAACTCTGTTAGCCGAGGGGGTGATTTTGTCAGGGGGGCGACTTTGCTAGGGAGCGACTTGACTGGCAACCCACAATTCAACTAGACAACATAAAAGAATTTCAAGTAGTGTCTTAAGTACCTTACAATGTGATCATCAATTTATGAGATACCCACATATGAGGGACAAGATCTTACTAGGCTTTTTGTGATCATCATTGAAGCTTGTGTCAATAGGCACTACAACCAAATTTAGACTTTTTCATAATAATGGATGGCTGTGAAAACCACTTCTCCTTAGTTTCTGTACATGATGTAAAAGAATGGAAGTTTTAAGGAAGGTGGATGAACAACTGAGTAAAACTTGTTTTTTTACCTCGGTAGCTCTGACTGAAGTTTTCCTGCCGGTATACAGTATTTACGCAAGCGTTGTGGCTCTGACTATGGACAGAGTGCTGTAGTTGCAGTAACGATTCTGCAATGTTGTCAGAAGGTCCAGAAAGGACTGAGTCAGGTCTTTCAGTGATACAGGTTTCACCTGGAACAAGGAAAATGCATGTTGGATGTATAAGAAACGCTATACATTAAATAATGCAATCAGGAAACCCATATTCGCATAAGACACGTGATCAGAACAAATCTCACCCATCTCTTCAAATCTGAGAAGTGCAAGGTGGTGTACGGTTTATAAACATCCTCTTTTTATGTCTCAGTTATACAAAGTGTGTTTTCAAACTGAATTAATCTTTTGTAAACTTGTCTGTAAGAGGCAAGAACACTAAAAGTACTGTACAAGGAGTTCAGTACCACATATTGCATATTCTCCACATTTTGATACAACTTAATTAAAAAAAATATCCTATTAAGAAAGCAATTAATTGAACCAATTTAACAGGCAGTGTAACTTCGTATGTGAAAACTCCCACTTACTTGCATATTTGATGTAGGTGTCCAGTGGCTGGTGCAATCTGTCCACATATAATTGACCCAGACCGGCAAAAGCGTTTTTCAGGCTGGTTACATTTGTCGAAGTAATGTAACCTTTTGCGGTCAATATTTCCATGGTACTTTTTATCTTTCCTGCAACTTTTAAAATGTCATCTTGCAGGTCCTCCTCATCCATATTGTCTACAATTTCATGAATGCTGAGATGATAGAATGCTATGAGCATTTCATACTCATAAGAAGAAAATGAATGGGCAATTCCAGCCTTCCAAGTGTCAAAAGAGATTATTTGATCCTAAAGTGAGACCCCAAAAAAAGAAGAAAAACATAACTTCCAGGCACCGTAATGTAGCAACAAGCATGTGGGTAGTAAAGGCATTGCTCAGATAAACACTGTTGTAAGTGGGTCTTAACCAGGACTTCAAAATTTTCACTTACCCATTTTGTTCCACAATATTGAGATATCATACCATACCTGTAATGCAGTACAATTCTGCAACTCAGCAAAGTACAATTTAATAGCAATATCAACCAAATCCAGATTTAATGGTTCAATGCCATACAACAGAATTGTCTGCTCAAGAACTTTAAATCAAAGCTTTACCCACAGTAGATGACAAAGCCAGTGACACAATCCTTCAGTAGGAACAATGGCTTGTTCAAAAAACAATGCATGCATGCATCTCCACAGATTTTGCTACAATCATCAGAGCTGTATATATATGCAACCAGATAACATGACTGCAAGGTACTTTATCATACACGTGTAGCTTTAAAAGAAGAACATGTAGTACTATACTGTCAAACTTGAGAATCCATGTAGAATAAAGGGTATACTGTAGCTGTAATGAAGAATCCATTGATTCAGAGATCTGTACTGATGATGACCTGTATATTTGAACTGACTCTCATACTGCATATACAGTACTTTAATTAATGAGATCACTGGTGAGCAAGTTCAAAAATGTGTTGATGCATGCAACACTGTAAGCTTACTATTTGACAAGCAATAATTCAATTTTTGGTGACTTTATATGTTAGTCTGTACTACCCCTCATCTTGTACCTGTTAAGTGTACTGAACTGAAACTTACCAAGGGGGGGGGGGGGCAGTAATGTATGCAAAAGTGCAGGACATGAAAGCAATTTCTCTTTTTAATTTGTCTGACTCTGACAAGTTATGGATCATAAGGAAGCTACAGTAAAATAGTGAAGTCTCATGATATGGACTCAATATTTCATTTTGGAGTCCTAAAAGCAGTTAAGTCAGCAGTAAGAATCAGCATATTATTTTCATGAAAAACAGAAAATAGGGCAGTTAAAACACACACTTGAGAACTGGTGAATATGACATCTTTTGATATTGGACCTAACTGTTACACTTCAGTGATGTCAAAGAAATGGCTTACAGAATTGTCACAATCTTACTTAAAAAGAGTGTCAATTGTGCTATATTTTCAAAAGTAACACTATCAAAATTTTTCCAACAGACATATGACATGTGATGCAAATCACATTCATGTAAGTTAATAAAATGCATCATTGAGTGTGAGTGATTTTTTTTTTATTTTGGCTGTTATGGTGACATGAAAAATATCATGCTGTTACTTTTTGGTAACAGCATAATGGTGACAGCATCATGACATCCCGTTGAATAACATAGGAAGCTTAGTCGGGATAATGGGGGAAAGGGGGGCACTTTCCCACCCCCACTTTTTTCAAGAGCTTAAAAAATAAATGAGCAAAAGAAAGTGAGACCAGAGAAATAAGAAAATTTTCAATACCTATTATGATTAAATTTTGCAATGTTTAATAAAACCATTAATATCAAAAACTATAAAAATGCTAGGGGGAGTTTCCTTGGCACGCTTCTCATGCACCCCCAGAGAAAACTGACTAATACAGCCGATAATTTTGTCTGGCAGCGTAAAATTTCTTTTTTCTTATGCGCCACACTATTGTGAGACGAGGCTCTGAAATAAGGGTTTAATACTAAAAGTACTAATGTATGACATTAAATGCACCATGATCCTTGCAAACAAAGTCCCAAACCCTACCCATGTATAGGGAGGTGCAATTCTTGAAAATTTTTTTGCATTCTATGTATGAGCTTTATATAAATCTATGTCTCATTAGTACTGCTGTACTGCTGTGCCTAAGAACACTTGTGGAATTGCCTCGTTATTACTTCCTGTAGGAGAACTTTGAGTAAATTACTAATTTCCAAAATCCACACTTCTCGCCATTCGCTTTCCTCACCAACTACCACCATCCTCATCAACCTGACTGACGGTTACTCTCTTAAATTTGTGACCGTCATAAGAAACATATTTCAATGTCATTTCAAATTACACCTGGGGGAAGCAGGATTTTCTCAAGAAATGGTCCAGAATGGCCACAAAAGCTGTGTAATTTAAGAAAAATTATTTAGGGAGGACCATCGGTCCCCAGCCTCAGGCTTCATGCCTTAGGTGCTCACAGTCAAAGGCTTTGCCAGCCACAGCTTCTCAAGATGCAGCCTCCAATGAAAATTACTTCCCTAGCTGGCACTTTAACGACCGACGTTCTTGGCACATTAAGTATCACAGTCTTTAACCTTCAAAATCAACTCTACCCAAATTTCACTTTCAAGATGAGTGGGGCTTGTCCCAGATCAGCCACAAAACTGAAACATGAAGAACCATGCTTCATTTAAAACTATAAAGAAAAACAATAGGCTACAGTACAATTAAATGTCTTAAATGCCATCTAAACCACTGATCTAAATGTAGGACTGGATATAACAGTTGCGTCTAAAGAAAGGGGAACCACTCTGCTCACAGCGACTATACTCAAAAAACACCTAGCCACAAGCACAATGGAGAAAGGTTATGAGAGCAATGTTTTGGAGGGAATTTCTAGAAAATGTTGGTACAGACAGCCTACAATTGCACCATCCGTCAAGGCAAAGCTCATCCTTACACACTACATGCGGTGATCTGAAGCGATGAGTTTTAAAACTTATCTTTTTAAAGAAAGAAGATGTACATGTAGCAGAACTGGAGGATATTACATGATGACATCATGGTTGGCGAAACCCATGCCGTGATATGTATGAGTGTAAAGTATATGCCGTATGTTAAACACTGGCACCATTGTGTGAGGTTATAGATGAATAGGACTCAGTTGCACATTGTTTCGACAAAAAAGCCTGTATTGTCTGATTATATTGAATCAGGCTAGGCATTCTTTTGCCAACGAGTTATGACGTTGATCATTTGCTGCTAAACTTATGGCCCTATGATATTAATGTAAGGAAGTGCTCAGTGGCAGTTTAGCCATAATCACTACATTTGTTAGGCTGTTTTCCATACTGTACATTTGTTCTGAGGCTACTGTATGTAGTAGCATGATATATTGACACAACCACATAGGTGCTGGAAAGCTGAGATACATCATCCCCTTCCCCTTCATTCGCTTCATTTCACAAGTTACTTCACTTAACCCTTGAATTATGTTTTTTAACCCAGTAAGTTAAAGTAGGGTCTAAAGAGATGAAAAAAAAATAAAAATGTTTTCAAAGATTTTCTACAGACCTGTGACACTTTGATAACCTGGTAACCTTCATTAACTAAAAAATTCAATAGTGTAACCTAGAAGATGAGTGAAGACTTACTACTACTCCTTAGGTCTGTCCTAGTGGAATGCAACAATAAATTTACAGAGAATCAGTTCTCAATATCCATCATTGCCCACATGGAGAAAATCTCTTTGATTCACTTTTCGGATTGAAATTGTGCAGCTGATACTGAAAAATTTATGAATAAAAAAATTGAGATAAAACTGAAAAAAGTTTCTTGCACAAGTACCTTTAGTTTTGTCCTATGGTTAACAGATTAGAATTTGCAATGTATTTGACACATTTTTCTATATTCCTGTACATCCCATACCTAATTTAACCATTAAGCGCTCAGTTGCTTTGTTAATTAGGGGTAGTTCACACCATGCTGTGAACACCAAGTGGTTCCACAACACTGCAATGTTAAACAATAGCTTGCGTTATATCCAGTCCTACATACACATCAGTGGTCTCAATGCTGTTTTCTTCGGTGCGCTTCCCGTGCACCCGTTTTAAATATTGTTTCGGGATTTGGGGATGTACTTCCTGTAGAACATCTTGCTTGTCATATACCTTCTTACAAACTCTTCTCTTATCACTGAAACCACCAATACCTCCATGGTCATACACAGTGGAGGGGGAGGTTGTCCCCTCCCCCAGAAATTTTCAAAGCAAAATTTTTGTAACCATCAACCTGTGTAAATTTACCAACTCTTTAAAGATTATTTAGATACAAGTTGTTAGGCATGGAAAGTGCTATTTCCGGTACCATAACAACACAGGGCCAGATCCAGGAATATGAGAGGGGGGTGAGGCAGACTGTCAGCAGAAAGTGATCATAACTTTTTCATGGGCTTGGAGATGTAACATTTTGATTTATACACAAATCATTGCTTTGCCGAAAATAGGGGGAGTACGTCCCTTATGCCCCCTTGGATCCGACCCTGCAATGGACAGACACTTAACTAGAGAGGGGGGTGGAGCAAGAGTCCTGGGGATACTTTTCCTAGCTTTTCTGTTACTCATATTGCTAAATAGTCTGAAAAAATGTGATTTTTCCAGTGCGCGCACCCACTCTGAACACTAGATCTCCCACTCTCAAAACTATTGTTCCAATTCCCTTGAAAACCCTCAAAATAATCCATGTATCTCCTCCTCCTTCCTCAAGCACTCTGCATTATTGATTCTAGCCGACTGTTAGTCATACAGAATGAGAATATAATTGAAAAAAGTCAAGTTGTGATGTTTGTGGTCTGTTACTGTGGGTGCCAACCTTATGTCATTTGAAGTTGATGCTAAAATGCATCACTTTAATGCCTACAATTTTGTAAATACCCTGGACCTTCCAGGGCTTTTCCCCCTTGACCCCAACAGGGCTCTGCCAGGGGACTTGAGGTGGTCGCCTGGGCCTCACACCTTTAGGGGAAATACAGCACTCCTGCAGTACCTTTCTCGCCATTTGAAGGTCCACCTCCCCCCCCCTATTCCCCCAACTTTCAGACACCAAATCCCGGAAGCGGATGAGTGATAGCACTCAACTGTGGGCATCCACATGAAAGTACAGTACACTGCAAGTAACCAGTTTTGGAAGAAAGGCCGTTAAACCTGACTGTCAACCTGAAAAACATCAGAATTTTGGTTTTTAGGCTCTGGGACCATGTTTGACCCCCCAACCATTTTGTCAAGGAAGTTGTTTACGGCCTGTTTGTTTGTTGGAACAAAGTGCACCCACCAGATATTGTACATATGAAAAATTGTACTTACCTGATAGAAGGTGGTTGAACCACAGGGGTCCAAATGTCAACCACAAAGCCAAAACGCTTAGTGATTCCTTGCCAAAATGGGGGTGCTTTGTTTCACTGAGGTTCATTTATCATATTTATACTTCTCTACTACATCATTTTTTATGATGTGGTCATAATTTGACCCCTGATCACATCAGCTCATGTCACATGACCTTTGAACCAAAACTTGAATAACCAAAAAAATGAAAAAAAAAATATGTGTAAGAAGGAATTTGTCTGTTCTTCCTCCCTTGTGATGACATGCTTATAAAATTTATCTTTTGACCCCTGGTGACCTCAAATGGCTTGTGACCTCCACAAAAAAACAAAAGGATTTTTCCTCACACCATAACACATCCTCATACTTAGTATGAAATCTATCTAGCTTCCTACCTTGAGATAATGTGTAAAGAAGGTTTTCAGACTTTGACCCCTAGTGACCCCAGATGACCTTTGACCTCCACCAAAAACAACAAGCCTCTTCCTCTTGCCATAACACATCTTCAAACTTAGTATAAAATCTATCTAAGCTTCCTACCTTGAGATATCGTACAAACAAGGTTTTCAGAGTTTGACTATTGGTGACCACAGATGACCTTTGAACTCCACCAAAAACAGATGGTATCTTCCACTTACAGTACCATAACACATCCACATACTCATTATGAAATCTATCCAAGCTTCCTACCTTGAGATATCATACAGTTTTCAGAGTTTGACCCCTGGTGACCCCAGATGACCTTTGAATTCCACCAAAAACAATGGGGTTCTTCCTCTCACCATAACGCATCCACATGCTTAATATTAAATCTATCAAAGCTTCCTACCTTGATCGAGGTATCGTATAAACAAGGTTTCAGATTTTGACCCCTGGTGACCCCAGATGACCGTTTGACCTCCACCAAAAACAGAAGGTATGTTCCACTTACCATAACACATCCACATACTCATTATGAAATCTATCCAAGCTTCCTACCTTGAGATATCATACAGTTTTCAGAGTATGACCCCTGGTGACCCCAGATGACCTCTGAACTCCACCAAAAGCAATAGGGTTCTTCCTCTCACCGTAATGTATCCACATGCTTAATATTAAATCTATCAAAGCTTCCTACCTTGAGGTATTGTATAAACAAGATTTTGACCCCTGGTGACCCAAGATGACCTTTGATCTCCACTATAAACAATAGGCTTCTTCCTCTCACCACACCACATCCACATAATTAGTATGAAAGCTATCCAAGCTTCCTACCTTGAGATATTGTGTAAACAAGGTTTTCAGACTTTGACCCCTGGTGACCCCAGATGACCTTTGCCCTCACAAAAACAATAGGGTTCTTCCTCTTACCATAACACATTCACATACTCAGTATGAAATTTATCCAAGCTTCCTACCTTGAAATATCGTGTAAACAAGATTTTCAGACTTTGACCTCTGGTGACCCCAGATGACCTTTGACCTCCACCAATAACATTAGGCTTCTTCCTCTTGCCATAACACATCCACATACTTAGTATGAAATCTATCCAAGCTTCCTACCTTTAGATATCATACAAACAGTTTTCAGAGTTTGACCCCTGGTGACCCCAGATGACCTCTGAACTCCACCAAAAACAATAGGGTTCTTCCTCTCACCATAACGTATCCACATGCTTAATATTAAATCTATCAAAGCTTCCTACCTTGAGGTATTGTATAAACAAGGTTTTCAGATTTTGACCCCTGGTGACCCAAGAAGCCTTTTGACCTCCACTAAAAACAATAGGCTTCTTCCTCTCACCACGCCACATCCACATAATTAGTACGAAAGCTATCCAAGCTTCCTACCTTGAGATATCCTGTAAACAAGGTTTTCAGACTTTGACCCCTGGTGACCCCAGATGACCTTTGCCCTCACCAAAACAACAGGGTTCTTCCTCTTACCATAACACATTCACATACTCAGTATGAAATTTATCCAAGCTTTCTAACTTGAAATATCGTGTAAACAAGGTTTTCAGACTTTGACCCCTGGTGACCCCAGATGACCTTTGACCTCCACCACAAACAATAGGCATCATCTACTTAATATGGGCAATCTACATGCCAAGTATGAGATCCCTCAGAGTTACCCTTCTTGAGATATCGTGTAAACAAGCTAAAGCATCACATACACACACACACGTGACATCGCATAGATTCCTTGCCTGCCTTCGGTAAGGAATCAAAAATCTCACAGATGTCACAAATGACATGCAATGTTTGGAGCCCTATATCTGGGTAATTACACCAGATACAGTGTTTTGGATACCAGATTCTTACATTTTTTTGGCAGAAAATTGGTATTTTCAGCATTTCATCTCTATTCCCTGTCAAGTTATAGGAACTCAGAAATGACTGAAATGGAAAGCAAGGATGTGAAGAAGGGGGTCTGGGACACTTTTCCCAAACTACTTTGAATTTTGATCTAAAATGTTAGGTGTATTCTATCTACTACTTGAGCTATACTAGGGAATTTTTTCAGCAAAATCTGAGACGGTGCCAGACCATGATTTTCTAAAAATTTGTTGAGCTGGCAGAGAATGACCCTCATATGAACTCTATCCAAGATTATTCTCTCTAGATATCATGTTAACAGTCTTCTGAGTTTACCCCCAGTGACCCCTGATGACCTTTGAATTCCACCAAAAACAATGGGGTTCTTCCTCTCACCATAACGCATCCACATGCTTAATATTAAATCTATCAAAGCTTCCTACCTTGATCGAGGTATCGTATAAACAAGGTTTCAGATTTTGACCCCTGGTGACCCCAGATGACCGTTTGACCTCCACCAAAAACAGAAGGTATGTTCCACTTACCATAACACATCCACATACTCATTATGAAATCTATCCAAGCTTCCTACCTTGAGATATCATACAGTTTTCAGAGTATGACCCCTGGTGACCCCAGATGACCTCTGAACTCCACCAAAAGCAATAGGGTTCTTCCTCTCACCGTAATGTATCCACATGCTTGATATTAAATCTATCAAAGCTTCCTACCTTGAGGTATTGTAGAAACAAAATTTTGACCCCTGGTGACCCAAGATGACCTTTGATCTCCACTATAAACAATAGGCTTCTTCCTCTCACCACACCACATCCACATAATTAGTATGAAAGCTATCCAAGCTTCCTACCTTGAGATATTGTGTAAACAAGGTTTTCAGACTTTGACCCCTGGTGACCCCAGATGACCTTTGCCCTCACAAAAACAATAGGGTTCTTCCTCTTACCATAACACATTCACATACTCAGTATGAAATTTATCCAAGCTTCCTACCTTGAAATATCGTGTAAACAAGATTTTCAGACTTTGACCTCTGGTGACCCCAGATGACCTTTGACCTCCACCAATAACATTAGGCTTCTTCCTCTTGCCATAACACATCCACATACTTAGTATGAAATCTATCCAAGCTTCCTACCTTTAGATATCATACAAACAGTTTTCAGAGTTTGACCCCTGGTGACCCCAGATGACCTTTGCCCTCACCAAAACAACAGGGTTCTTCCTCTTACCATAACACATTCACATACTCAGTATGAAATTTATCCAAGCTTTCTAACTTGAAATATCGTGTAAACAAGGTTTTCAGACTTTGACCCCTGGTGACCCCAGATGACCTTTGACCTCCACCACAAACAATAGGCATCATCTACTTAATATGGGCAATCTACATGCCAAGTATGAGATCCCTCAGAGTTACCCTTCTTGAGATATCGTGTAAACAAGCTAAAGCATCACATACACACACACACGTGACATCGCATAGATTCCTTGCCTGCCTTCGGTAAGGAATCAAAAATCTCACAGATGTCACAAATGACATGCAATGTTTGGAGCCCTATATCTGGGTAATTACACCAGATACAGTGTTTTGGATACCAGATTCTTACATTTTTTTGGCAGAAAATTGGTATTTTCAGCATTTCATCTCTATTCCCTGTCAAGTTATAGGAACTCAGAAATGACTGAAATGGAAAGCAAGGATGTGAAGAAGGGGGTCTGGGACACTTTTCCCAAACTACTTTGAATTTTGATCTAAAATGTTAGGTGTATTCTATCTACTACTTGAGCTATACTAGGGAATTTTTTCAGCAAAATCTGAGACGGTGCCAGACCATAATTTTCTAAAAATTTGTTGAGCTGGCAGAGAATGACCCTCATATGAACTCTATCCAAGCTTATTCTCTCTAGATATCATGTTAACAGTCTTCTGAGTTTGCCCCCAGTGACCCCTGATGACCTTTGTGACTTCCACCAAAAACTATGGAATCTTCCTCTGACCAAAAGGCATGCATCCACAAGCGAAGTATAAAATCTTAAATTCGAGCTTCCCACTGGAGATATCATGTGCTCACTCAGCAGAATTTCATAGTTTGGTCCCTGGTGACCCTAGATTACCTTTGACCTGCACAAAAACAGTAGGGTTCTTCCTCTTACTATAGCACATGTACATACAGTACTTATCCAAGCTACTGTACCTACCTTGAGATATCATGTTCACAAGGTTTTCAGATTTTGACCCCCTGTGACCCCAGATGACCTTTGAACTCCACTACAAACAATAGGGTTCTTTCTCTCAATATGGGGCATCAATATACCAAGTGAGAATTGTTTCCCTTCTTGGGATATGTACCATGGTAATAAGGTTTTCAGAGTTTGACCCCGGTGACCCCAGATGACCTTTGACCTCTACCAAAAACAGTAGTGTTCTTCCTCTCACTATAGCACATCTACAAACTTATTGTGAAATTTATCCAAGCTACAGTATCTAACTTGAGAAATCATGTTAACATGGTTTTCAGATTTTGACACCTGGTGACCCCAGATGACTTTTGACCTCCACCAAAGGGTTCTTTCTCTTAATATGGGGCATCTACTGTATGTACCAAGTTTGAGAACTGTCGGAGTTTCCCTTCTTGACATATCATGTTAATGAGCTAAGTGTCACACACACGCGACCGAATAGGTTTCTTGTTTCATTAAAACCAACAAATAACAGAGTTTTTCTCATAATGGAATACAGTTGTTCTGATAGTGCCATTTCCAACCATACAGTGCTGCAACAGAAGTTGCAAGCCTCCTGATTTGCCTTGCTAAAAGTAACACTATCATCAAGAAATGTTCTGGCATCTGTTGTTCTGTATTTAGAGGAATTTCAATGGTGCCCTTCCCTTTTTATTAAGCTACCTGTTACTGGTAAAGATATTTTGAATCCTTCTGGCTTCAAAGCCGACACTGAAAATGTACACTAGCCAATTCTCAAGTCCTCAAATGTGTAAGGAAATATAGTACTGTACCAGTACTGCTCATTAAAAGATTGCTAAAATGATCCCTGAGACTCTTCAAGAGATATTGCTCCACAGTTAAAGATTGACTGCTGTCCAATCATATTGTTTTGCATAATAGAACTTGAACACATTTTGCCAAACTGCCAACAGATTCCACTGTATTGTAATGTGTTTTGAATACAGGGGTTACATTTTGTTGCTCGACACCATACCCAGTTTGTTGGGTCTAAAATGAATAGGCCCTAACATTCATTCCTTGCTACAAATCACTTCTGTACAGCATCCACTTGTACATGTATTAAATACACCAGAGAAATGGTAATTAATTTTTGTAGGCCTGTGCTCTTTTGATCATAAAAATCATATACTCCCCCATAGGCCTAATTAAAGCATGAGGCAAATTTTTCAGCCTTGTTATCACATTCAATACATTGAACTACTGTACCTCAACCTCCCTTCACTTTCAATCCTTCCTCTTCCCCGCCTCTTGACAAGAATTTGTATTGTATACTTTTCTTTGTAGTGTAAGTAGGGCTAATTCCTACAGTAGTTGACTCAACTGTGCAGTACAGTGAACACATTTTTACTGGCACAGCATTACTGTATGTTTTTGTAATTTGTAGTGTTAAATCTACAAGTATGTTGTCATGCTGTTTCCATGAATGCTCTTACCATATATATTCAATCACTTATGATCTCAAAACAGCTTCAAATATCAAAATTTTTTGAATGATTGGCATCATGGTGAAATATGGTGGTTACAGTAGTTTACAGAATCATCTTTCTTTGAATTCACAGAGGTTTGTACATAAATTACACCTTTTACCAAGTCATTCACCTTTTCAATAGCAACTCCTAGCCCCACTATCCCAATTGCACATGTATAATGTTTGCTCATTTACTTGTTTGTCCATTTGTATCTTATGGAAGCATAACAGACTCGGGGCTAAATTGGCAAATTTCTGTGATGAATACATGATCAATTGTATCTTTTCTCAAGCTGTTACCATCACACCATTACCATGTAAAAATTCATTTATGATGTCATACCTGTAGTAACCTACCGTAAGGTATAAAAAAAATTACAACTGATATCATGTTAAAGCATCTGTTTGATTAATATAGCATTTTGGGCAATATCAAGTATTCTTCATCTTCATGTTTGCAAGTTCAAAATATAATGAAATTCTAAGGTAAGAATGTACTGTAAAGAATCAAAACAATATTGCAGAAACTTTCCTGAAATCATGAAAGTACAGCTGGTACTTACAGCAGGAGAGTATTTACTATCTCCATGTCTGGAAACCATAAGCAGGTAATTGTCCTGTGAAAATCTGATGATGTGAGCAGAATTTTCCTTCACAACTGCAACACAGAAGCCTCTTGAGAGGGAGTGAAGAGTTATTTCATTAATGTCGCCATCATCATTACACCATGAAACCCCTACTAAGTCTAGACTTTCATTGACAGTTATGCTGAGTGGATACCAATAACCATACATTTGACTCCTGTCATATGTATACTCCATTAACTGTCTTCCATCTTCCATGTTAAATGACAGTGCTGCTCTTTGTAAGGTACCCCAAGTGCACACAAACAACTTGTCTGGAATAACTGTCAAGTCATTTGGCCACTGCCAATTCTTGACTTCCAGCACAACACTTCTTTTCTCAACTAACTCTGAATCTAATACAACTATCTTGGAAGATTTAAAACAAACGAATATATCTCCATCTTTGGTAGCCATACAGGTAGCTGCTGAATTCAGCCTATGTGATTTAATAGTTTTTCCATGTGCACCAAAGTCTGTAATCTCAATCAAATCATAACAGCATGTAACTGCTTGATATTCATGCAGAAATGAAACAAAGACCTTCGAACCCCCATCTTCAAATTTTCTGTAGAAACTCAAAGAAGGCTGCAACTTTTTATTTCTGTCCCAGTGGTATATGCAGACAGACCTCGTGTTTTCCCTTGGTCTGAAATGGCTCGTGTTTTCCCTTGGTCTGAAATGGCTCACTGCTATTTTATTGTTAGATCCAAAGCTAACATCCACACCATTCCTGCATTCCTCATCATAATCGTCATCATAATTATCAAAGTAATCATACCACTGGAATCTGTAACACTTCAGTGGCTCCCTATTAAGGTGTTCCAAAGTGAAAAACAGTGAAGAATATAACTAGTTAATTGTTTACAAAACATTAATGATTAATTCACTTTCTTCTAAGAAGAACAAAGAAAGGGACAACATAATAATATTAACAGGGACCACAGAGCAATCCTCAATGCAAAGCAGAAAGGCTATTAAGAAAAAAGGTAAAATTTTGATAAATACTTCCCAGTACAGTACATAGTCTGAACTCTTTTGTAATTTTAGTCATCACATAAAATCTAGACACTGAGTTTCAATGCAGCTTCAACAGAGAAAACAGAGAAAACTGCTCACTACATTTCTTTGTGTATAATGATTAGTGTTTATTATTAAAACTGCATAATAGACTTACCCCTCTGCATCCACTTCTCTGACACTGTCATTATTAGAGCTATCTTCAAGTTGAGTAAATTTTAGTGTTAGATTGGTGATAATATCTGAGTCCACATGTCCTTTAACTCTTAATATGGTGAGAAATTTACATAATTTACTCATTTTCTGAAAGTTTTTAAGGAACACATCTTCGCCATTCCCATCTTGCTGAAAGTCATGACTATTTCCACAGCTGTTATTACCTTTGACTACACTTTCTTCCTCTGGTTTTCTAAATCCTTTACGGTCATCAAAAGACAAAGTCTGAGACAACACATAGCTCAAATTTTCTTCTGAAAGGATTTCTTTCTGGAAAACAAAAGTTTAGCTGGATTAAAATACTCTCACATTTTATTCAAATGTTTTCATTAGTTTCATATCTATCTTCAATTTTGTTTTCTTATTGTCTGCAGTGTAAAATGCTTTTGGAATGTGATTATATGACAATACATCATTTTCATTAAAAAATTTACATCAGCATCATAAATAACTCACCTGGACGTAACAACTTGTAAAAATGATTTGTTGAATTCATTCTGACTTACTTGTTCGTCACAAGTAATATTTGATTAGTTCATATGCTGAGACAAGACAATTCACAACCAATACTTGTACATATATCAGCAAAAGGGGGATTTAATTTATTAAACTGATTTTTCATTTTTGAAGGCTGCTTGTCCCCTTTTAGACTAAAATGAAGATGTTAGGATATGACTATGCTGTCCTAGTATTTATTCAACCTGTAATATTAAGACAGTGCACTTCTACTGAATGAAAGAACACCTGGCATTTATTTTTATTTTTTTTTTTTGTGACAGACAAAGCTGGAGAACTATCCAAGATGGATTTCTACCCCTGAAATCTCTTCCCTTTTTCCTAAAAGACAGGGTTTTGGATTGTCTAATTTTGAACTTTTTTAAGTCAAAACCTAGGTCAACGTTAGCATAACTCTCTAAGCCACCTTAATACATACAGTAAACACACTGCAAATGGGAGGCATGCCCTCTTAACCTCTCCCTAGGATGGTCTACCTCAGGAAATCTCCAAACTCTGATCTGTCTTCTTGTTCATAATTGTAGAGTACTTGCAGCACTTTACTTACTCCCTTCTTGACAAACATGTCTTCATGCTGGCTCAATGGACCCACACATACAAACATGCCCACATGCAAATATGTAACATCATAAATGCACATCTCTCCCACTCAAACCATAAATTTTACCTTACCATACTAAAGAATTTTATTCCACCAAGGTCATCCATCACAACTGCATGTTCAGATGTTAATCCAAGTCTCTTGCCAGATGAACATCCTGGGTAACAATCACACTCAAAATCATGAACACTCGAAGCGACAGCAGCAAGAGAGAGGCAGTAGCCATGTTTCAGACTGTGCAGGGCTATGTGACCATAAGGTTTTTCCTCATAATCTCCTGCATCAGCTGGCCACAATATACCCACCAGATCTGTCTCCTCACATGCAGCTACACTTTGAGGTGCTCTGTTTCCATCTTCAACATTTCTGTACTCTACTAACTTCTGTCCATTTTCCTCATTAAATAAAATAACTTGAGAGGTAGAGTTATCCTTCAGACAAACAAGTAGTTTGCCAGAAAGAGCTACCAGATCCATAGGCCACATACTTTTAATATCATTTAAAGTAACAGTCATCCTGTCTTGTAGCTCTCTATTTAGCACCAGTATTTTTGCTGATTTATTGAAACCAATGTAAACATCTCCCTTTCTCACGGTAATACAGGTGGCAATACTATCACTTGACTCAAGAGTTTGTTTCATTTCAGTTTCATTTGTATCAAAGTTGATGATTTCAATCACATTACCACAACAGGTAACAACTTTATAGTCCTCAATAAATGATACAATACGTTCTGCATTAGATACTCCTTCAAATTCTTTTGTTTTTACCCATGGAGTCCATGAGTCTGAATCACTCTTACAGATAAAGTCCAGAGATGTTTTGTCTGGATTTCTACAGTATCCAGCCACAACAACCATATTACCACAAATGCCTATTGACATATCACAGGCTGACCAGTCTGCTGAGAAACCATCTAGCTGTAGTTCCTGATCACTGTCATGCAGAAAAGAGAGGAAAAAACCTTAAAACTAACATCACTTTTGGTCCCCTGCACAATGACAAAGTACAATTATCTTTATTTACTGCATCAATGTTAAGTTCAGTTTCAGTTGGAGCTTTCATTGAGCTGAGCTTGCATGTTCCTGCAATGTACATGTTTAATATGCACTTGTAAACTGTAACCATCCCCCCAATGCCTAATGGCGACTTAAAGGGGCCGATGTGGTTTATGACATACAACAAGTGTGTTTCATTCACTGTTAAATCTTAAACAAGTTTTGGTAGGGCAACGCATCACTCCACTCCATACCCCTGCTAATATGTGTCAAGTCTCCACATAGTTTGAATGTACTCTAGGTGCACTAAGTACCCTCTAAAATATTCGATATACTGTAGCTTTAAGAGAGACATGCATCCATATTTCTATAAATATTGAATGTAAAGATGACTTGAAGTCACATTTAAATGGCTGAATGTTAACACAATATGTTCATTAATGCTTCATTTCTGAAATTTTTTCACATGTACAGTAGTATGATCTAAGAATTGCCGCAGCAATATTTCATATGTCTTATCACAATCTGCTGAAATGGTACTGTATCAAATAATAATCATGAAAGAGTCCTATCAGTCATTCCATGGAATGACTGACTCAAGAAATTTGAATTTCAAATTGTCATTTTGTAGCATATACATAGGGAAAGAGTGCAAAGTACCATACAGCACATCACATCACAGTACAGTACAGTAATGTCATTTCTAAGCCTTGGATTTCCAGTCATGGAAAGGTTCCTAGTAAACAAGAGCGTTTCCTTCCCAGAAGCTAATACAGCATGTTACAATCATGATTAAATTTGTAAGGGACTGGTTGGGTCACATCTTTAACACCGCAGTCCAGCAAATGATAATGTACGATAACGTTAATCACATTACACACTCAGGCTGGACAGTATGCTCAGCAAACTATGCTCCATGTGAGGAAATACTGTACAACTACGGTTTTCAAAATCCACGAGGCTCCTTTGTTGAAGGCAGAACAGGTCACTCATGCATGGTAATTATGTATTTCTGCCTGGATCAAGACCACAAGTCAGCTAGTTACCAAGACTACACACTTTCTGCTACATCAACCTCTACTTTACTTGTAGATGGGTGGTTACTGTGTTAAAATGATAAAGTATGTTGCATTCAAATGCAATCCCAGCTTGCTGTGCTGAAAGAATACATTTTCTAACAGTTTGCCTCCCCCCACGTAAATAAAACTGTAATCAAGAATACAAGAAACAGCAAAAATTAATTAAGGACGACACATACAGGTTACTGTAATTATCATGGATGACACACACATGGACACAACACATTTTACCTTTCATTGTCTTCACTTGTCTGCAGGTCACTGCTTGCATTCTTTTCTGAAATCATGAAAGAAAAAAGTCACATTTTGGATAACTATCAAAATACTGTAATAGTGAATTATCTTCAGTGCTAACTTTAAGATGAAGCACTCCACTGCTATACAGTATATAGCAAAAGTTTTAACATTTCCACAGCTTTTGCCCCTAGCTTGCTTCCTTTTACTGCATGTACAGCTGACTGACTTTGAGGAAGAAAAGTTGACTTACTTTAACAACCATCATTTGGAAGTAAAGTTTTGGTAAGCAATTATTCAGTAAGAACTGTTGACACTGTACAGTATAACAAATACTGGAACTTTCCCCCCACCACCAATTGTCAATTCTTCAAAAAAGACAAGATGACATGTCACTATGTCAGCAACTTCCTGCTGACACACAATGCATATTGTACAGCACCAAACTGCAGATAGGTGAAATCACTGTCTTAAATGCAATGACCAAAGACAACCATGCAGGAAAGGTACATAGACTATAACATACACTGTATGACAGAAAACAACAGTACCTGTACCATGAGGTTCATAGAGTACAGTATATCCTCTCCCCATTAAACTCTAATCACCATATAACAGATGGGGAGAAAATAAAAGTAAAGTCTGGGGAAAAAAATGAATTTTTGATGAATCACTCTTATTTTGCTAAAATTTTAAGAAGATGGTGGCTGTTGGGAAAAATATGATGTACATTGTTTTATGTGCACGTGCTTTATACAAAAATCATTGCCTTTGAATTGACCAAAAGTTACAGCTCTGCAGCTACTAATCCATTATACTGAATGTCACTCAAAGAACAGCTATTGTGACACTTTATTTTATACTTATACAGGTATATCAGACTGATGCTGAGATACACAAGCATGTCCAAGGGGCATCTACTGTATGTTATAAACTGCAACTTAAACCTCATAAACAATACATGAAACTTCAATAAGCTGAGGTTCAGTCTGGGGAATTAGTAGTCACAGCAACTTTCCAGCAACAGCATGTTGAAGCAATCACTTTGCAGGAAGAGTTCTCATGATTTTACTTTTGCAGTCATTGGGACTTCATCGCAAAGAAACAGCACTTTACCAGAGAGTCTCTTTCCAACAACTAGTGACGGAAAATTCCTCACAATCTTGCAGTGACAGAGTCATGGCATGGTGGCACCTAGAGTGGATCACTTTCCCAGAAAACTGTTTTGGTGTGACTAGTCGGACACAGTCGTGGCAGGAATAAATCCATGCGTGGTGCACCAGAGAGCTGTTTCACTGCTAAGTTGCCAAAAGAAGGCATATCATTTCACTGAGAACACACATGGTTTGTGACTCTCTAGGATGTCTATTTTGATTGGTCAGTGGATCAAAAGAGGGATTTTTGAAAGGTGATGTGGATATATAGTAGTCCATAGCAGTGGCGTCACCAGACATTTAGAAGTGGGGGCACAACATTCTGCTGAAGGGGCACACCAACATGAATTACTGAACAGCGATGGAAGTGTCACTGTGAAGCAAAGTGCTCTTCCCTGTAGGAGTTGGCATCCAGCTACTGTAGGGGTCCAACCCAGGGTCCAGGTAGAATGTCCCCACAATCTCTGGGGTATTTACATAACTGTGGCCATTTAATAGAATGAAGCATTCAACTACAGTATCTCTGGGTATGGGGTTCTCTGAGAAGGAGCCTCACATTACAGCATAAAATGTGCACCTATGGTGGTGGATTGGGGGCCTTGCTGGGAAAATTTGGAAAAAAAAGTGGCCCTTATATGTTATTTACTGGGGTGGGATGCCCGAATATTATAATTACCACAAATATAATTCCTGCATTTCCTTCAGTAACATATGAGGAAAAGGGTGGCTAGTGCCTGCTGAGACCACCCCTGTTGTACGCACAAAGCACAAAGAAAATTCTGGCACAAAGTATAAAAAAAATTTTTGTGCAAGTGCTTCTTACGGAGGTACCACCTAATGATCTCTAATTATGCTGTGCTTGAGTGGTTCTGCCTCAGCAAGGATCCAGGAGAGCAACGTTGAAAATTTTAAGGTACCAGTACTTGAACGGACATTTGCCTATTACACGAAGTTATAAAATTATTACCTTGATATGTTATTGTATGGATGGGCACTAAAAAAGGCAACAGAAATCACACTCTTAACAATTTTCCAACAAATAAAATTAGACTAAAAGATGATCGATGTCAAAAACTGTGCTGAATGGAGAACTGGGACTTACAGCCACAGTGACCCCTATAGTTGTTCAAAATAGCCATTGAAACAATAACCCTGGAATATGCTTCCCACTAAAGGTAATGCTTCACAATACCAAAACTGACGCACCAAAGCCTGCAGCAAAAATAGTTGTGAGACCATTTTGTGAAATTTTAATCCCCTAAGTTGATGAAAAGTCCCAGTGGGCCAGCTGTGCAAATTGATATACAAACGACGCTTTTGTGCACACTTTTTTTCAATACCGAAAATCTTATTGGGGGGTGCCAAACTTTTGGGGGATGTGACACACCCCCCCCCCTTGCAATGCCACTGGTCCACATGTCATGAGGCCATTGTGATGGACTAACAGTCCATCTGTGTTTATATGCACTGTATGTGAAGTGAGTTGTATACATGCAATTAGCCTATTAAAGTGTACTGTGCAGTGGACAACCTACAGTACAAGGAACTGTACTGTAAAGTGGCATTCTGTGCGTGCATGGAAGACAGAAGAAATAATTTAGGTAAAAAGTTGTGTAACATAAACACAGACCATTTCCTGGTCCAAGGGGTGGCTCTGGTCACTTCAAGAAGTTGCAATAAGAAGAAAACCTCCTGCACTCCTACTGTCCATATGACATTCACCCTGTAGGAGTAAGGCATGTTTTTGCGCATTACATGCCATTAATGGGTTGGAGCCAGAGAAGAGGTGACCATAAAAAGCAAGGTGTGAGACTGTGGAAAGAAATTCCACCAAAGAGAATTGTTACGAAACTTACCGTACTCAGTGCAATTTAACAAGAAAGTTAGGAAGTGTGGTGAGGAATTTGCAGTCCAATATGAAAAGACAGGAACCTCACTGCGTACAGTAGGGTTCATTAAATAAAAAGAGAATCTAGACTGCAGTTTGTATCTTACCTTACACTGTTCAGTGTTAGTGTAAGGCAAGACAGACCCTAGGCTGCTCCACTACATGGCTAAGTCCCCAAGAAGCCCAGGGAACGCCATTCAAATGCCTACCCTCCCCCCTTCCTGCACTACTTTTGTCAATGGACTCTGAAAAACACGTCATAATTTGATCTACAGAAGGACAGATTACTTAAGAGCTCGCCTAAGTCATCCACAGAAAGAAAATTAACGACTTACAGTGGCAAACATCACACAGTAATTTTTTGGTTATTCTGTGGCTTACTGTAAACTATAATCAAAGGATCTTCACACAGAAAACCTAGTGTAGGCTGTAAGTCCCCCCCTAACCCCCCATTCCTCATGCACTGAGGTGTCAGCCCACTAAAGGTGTCAGTATTCTGACATGCCATGCCTGCAGAGGGTGTCAACCTGCTGAGGTGTCAGTCTGCTATTGGTGTCAGCACTCCGAGCTGGGTTTCAGCACTCTGAGATGCCAGCATAGTGAGGGTTCCACAGCTCTTGGGGGCAGTCTGCTGAGGGTGTCAGCACTCAGGAGTAAGTCACTCTACAGAAGGTTCAGGCACGCTGAAGCTGCGGTCAACAGTAAATCTCAGCGCTCTGAAACAACAGCCCACTGAGGCCTGTAGGCATACACATCCTGACCAACATACCAACAGTAAAAATGCTGATTGCTTTTGCAAAGTTGTGTCGCTCTCTCATGCAAATTCACTGCAAGACTTCCTCCTGCAAAGTTGCAGAAGGGCTGGCTTCTAAAAAGGCTCTCCCTAATGAAGTTGCTGCAGAGCTTATTTGCATGTGAGGAGCAAAGTCACAATGAAGTTGCAGCAAAGTTACAGTACAGTGAAGGTGCAATGACAGGTTGTGGCAGGCAGGATTTTTCAGTAAGGAAAGAGTGCTTGTCATTTAGTTCATAATTACAATCTTGTGGTTAGAGATGTAGGGGTGGTTTTTATAAATAAGGTTCTCTTCTTGGGAGGTTCAGTAACGTGGTAAACCTTCGGAAATTTCTAGAATATCGATGGCGTGTCCCTACATATTAAGTTCAAGGTGTTTCCAAATGAAAGGACGCAAACAAATATTTACAAGTTCACATGAGAAGTGTATTACGTAGTTCCTTGACTTCTCGTTCAGGAATAAAGATAGTCAATATATACAAGTGAAAAGATGAAACATAACACATTAAAGTCTACTCCATTGTAAAGGGAATTAAATTGACTAGCACCACTCCATAAAGTTCTAAGATGTCTTTTCTAAACTCTCTTTCTCTTTCTATCTTACTTCTCTCATTCCAATCTCAAAATCAACTCTCTTTTTCTTAAGCTAAAATCTGACTCTCTATAAAATCTTGAATTCCTTTGTCACATGGGTCTACACCCATGGTGCCAAAGTGGGAGTGTCCTTAAAATTAAAACTATTCTCATTGGTGCAGAGTCTACAGAGTGCATCTAGGTTGAGACAAAGAGAAGTCTACACTAATGAGTCAGTCCTATTTCTTAATAATGTTTTTCTGACATGTGATGTTGACCAGATGCCAGGTCTGTGGTCACATACAGTGGACACACACTACAAAGAGATTTTGTTTAAGAACTAGTAAGCTAATGCTAGAACAGTAAATAGGAATTATCTGAATTCCATGTAGGGGTGAAACAAGATTTACTAGGGACAACTATAATTGCATGAGGTTAAAAGAATGATAAAGAACAGATATTCAGGCTTACAGAGAGATGTGTATGTTTGTCATGTAGTTCCCACTCATCATCGTTTAAAAGAAGAACACTTGCAGTTTAAACACAGTTTTGATATGTTACAGCTAGGGGTGCTTAATTGATAAACAGGTTGTAAGCATTTTCTGGTATAATTTGAAGTAATTCCTTAGTGTCATTCCTGAGAATAGATGATGAAGTTAACACATCTTGAGAGTATTATAGCAAACTTTAAACAAGTTCACTGGACACAATAACCTCACTTTCATCACTGATCTTAAAGTTACAAAGACTGCTTCCAGGCTTTGATCTGACACAAATTACAAGGACAGATTAATGTAAAGTAATCCTGTTTATGATAAGGTGACCATATTTGGGGGGTTTAAATCAGGGACGCTACTAGACCAGGCACCCATGTGTAACAGCCCAGTTTTTAGGTAGTTTAGTTTTTATTTGCTGCCCCTATTTTGTTGAGAAACTGCACTAAGTTTAAGTTTAAACTTGTTCTAAGTTGCTCTCCATGGAGAGCAACTTTGAACAAGTTTTGTGACTCAGCGAGCCATATCCTGTTTTCCAAGAAAGTGAATCATCCTGTTTTCCAAGAAAGTGAATCATCTTCGCTTCTCTTTTTTTGGACCTGAAGGTACCTCTCCTGTAACACGTTAGTCGTTGGTTGTACGAAGGACAGTACACACGTAAGCCAACGACTCTGGTATTTCCACGCCGTAAGCCCCAAGTTATTTTAGAGAGAAAATGTAGATTCCTGGCCCGAGGTGTTGTCTAGACTGTCACGGTAAACTGTGACCGTTGTTCAGTCATCACCATTGATACTACTTAGGTGTGCAACTTCTTTGGAGTCTGACTATAGACTGAGGCCGAGGACTTTCAAGTAGCAGTGCTGTTGCTGACCTATTGTAATCAAGCAGGGTTTGATCTAGATCGCGATGAGTATGGAGACAGTATCCAGAAGCCGGTAGTGATGCTAGCTAGATTTTCCTGAAGATGTAGCCAGATCAGTAGTGAGCAGAAGGTATCCCCTATCCGCAATCAAATAAAAATAATTAACGTTACAGTATCTTAGCACTTCAAGGCCACTAAAATTTCCACTCAATTTACTTGGTGTACGCCCTATCCATATGAATATATTTTTTGTAAACTGTCTTGCCCAAAACTTACTGTACGTCCAGTTTTAAAAGATTCTCCAAATGAAATGCAAACCCGATATATTCCCGTAATCGAAAAACTGTTGCAACTCCCTGGATAATTGCCGGTGGGGGTGCATGAATTTACATGGGGCCGCTTCCCTTAGTTCATTCATGACCAACGCCCTATGTAACAGCGCGGGCAATACACTGTCCTTGCATTATGTATTGCAAATCGTACTCGGTGTACTACGAAGGTGAACTTCAACTTCGCAAGAAACTTTCTTGGGAAGTTATGACGCACTTGTTTTGGCAATTTATGTGTACGCACGCGCGTGTTATGAAAGTTAAAAATTTAACAAATAGGAATGTGGGAAGTGGAATAATTTATGCAGGTTAACGATGCACGTGTGTAAAAATGATATATGATTTAGCACTGGAACTTGGAAAAACATGGCGTCGCCCTGAAGTATGGCTTGTAGACTATGTAGATGTATGGCATTGATTGTCCGTGACATGCACACCTCTTAGGTAATACTGTGTGAACTTTGACGCAACAATTGGATGATCGTTATCATTTGGAGAGCTTTAAATTTTGCAAATCTTGTGATATCACTGCTGATATTTTGTGCATATTTTGTGCATGAACTTAAAGAAATGTGTGTTTGGGGGAATTATTTAGTTATTTGCAGAAACCAGAAGTGTATTTTAGCCCCGTTCCCAGTTTTCCAAAATCGGTGGTGGTAATCCATTGAGTAATAAAATTTTACCCATGCTATATTATTCCCGATTTATCTGACAGATGATCGGTCCCACAATAACTATAAACCAGGTTTGTAACTTGTAGGTGTGCATGCGGGACACTTGCAAGAGAAAAGGAATTAAACGGAAGATCACGGAAACTTATAATTGCCATTTATATCTGAAATGGAAATCTATGGAAAAGGGAAAGTTGAAAACGGAAAATGAAAAGTGGAAAACGGAATTTACCATTTTGTGAAGCGGAAAATCGGGGGCCTTAAGATTAGTTCCTTGCCAAATGATCGGGCAAGCCTTTCACAAAGAAAAACATTATCACTCATATTGAACAAACAAAACACAAAGGAAACATGTTCTACTGTACTCTGAAGTTTATGAAAAAGTGCACTTTGGGGGGGGGGGGGGGCGCTACATGGTAACTCTGGAAGTCTAGAGGCAATTAATTCAAATATGCTGGAGCACAATAAAAGTATCTACAACTTTTAACTCTATTTCACAAACATATTTGCATCAAAATTTCCTAACACTGTGCATGCAGGTACTGTACCTGTGTGTTGCTGATAAAAATCAATATGGCTCATGACCATGGAAGTGTTCCAGATGCCAAGATGAGAAAAAGCTTGCTTCAAGTCTTGGAAGTTCCTATCTTGTAATAATCCTTTCTTCTCAAGAATTGTAAGAAGCCTGGCCTTCTTCTTACCATCTCCCATACCATCACTATCATCGTTATCATCACTGTCATTGCTGTGATCTCTGTCATCCTTCAGACTGTCATCTCTGATCTTAAAATACTTCACCAGCTTCTCCTGGTCACTGTCTGATAACAGACTGCTCAGTGTTACCTTCAAGTTGTCATAGGTAAAGAACTGTGTCTAAAAAAGCAAATGAAATGATAATGAAATGCCTTGTGACCACATATTCTCAAACACTGACTGAGAGCACAGGATGAGGGACAGGGTAGATTACCTGGAAGAGTAGCCAAGTCTTATGTTTACTTAGTTGTGTCTGATATGTACTGGCACCAAGCAATTACACATCTGTGCAGAGGTTGTAGAAATTTCATTTCCCCCTCCCTTGTATGCTTAAATACCCCCAAAAGATTACAATAAAACAGTGTCATAATTTCAACATACAGAAACATGGAAAGGGTCTGAAAGACCTATACCTGTAAGTGATGGTGGGGAGGGATGAGGGGAGAAGGGGTTCTGCCAGACAATATTATTGGCCTGAAGAAGTAAGCTATTTAACTACAGACACTTTCACATCCTGCAACTGAATGAAATATACTGCAAAATTTGCGACACACTTCTGTGACCCATGTGATGACTGTTGCAATGAGCCAGGAAGGGTCTCACTCTTACCAGACATAGAAAGTAAGCACAGCTACTTACAGTACCTCATCAATTTCCTGCAACATAGATTATTTGGAATGCAAACAATACCAAATTTCTTTTGGGGGAGCCATGGAGCTCTGGAGGGCAGAGGGACATACAACACATCTATGAGGGAACACTTAATCCTGTCTTTATTTTAAATTTCTTCAGGGTG
This sequence comes from Holothuria leucospilota, assembly GCA_029531755.1. Taxonomy (NCBI): domain Eukaryota; kingdom Metazoa; phylum Echinodermata; class Holothuroidea; order Aspidochirotida; family Holothuriidae; genus Holothuria; species Holothuria leucospilota. The sequence continues at coordinate 3,801,034 of CM055970.1, forward strand.
CTATAATGGGTTTTTAACCTTCACCCTCAAACATTGCCTCAATGGTAGGAACAGTTTTTTAGATGGAAGTGGTTTTTACTGGTACTGTATTTGGGGGAGCCATGGAGCTCTGGAGGGCAGAGGGACATACAACACATCTATGAGGGAATATAAGGTCTTCACTTTTTTAAACAGAGGAATATTTTCAGGAATTTTTTGGTTGATTTAGAAGAATATTCTCTGCGAGAACCTATATATCATTGTAAAGAGCAAAGAGAGGGAATTTGAATGCATATTTTATTTTTGTAAACTAATCTCATTATGTATGCAAATATGCAAATTAGATGACGTAATACAAATTTTCATAGAAAATCGTAGAAAACCCATACAGGTCACTATTATTTTGTAATTTATGGTGCAGGAGATTGTTTAGCTTCCTTTTCTCTTTCATTTGATACCAAATTTGAGGTAATTGGACAAAAAATGAGGAAGATATGCCCATTTTACTCTTGCTATACAGCCCACACTGAACTCACACACACTGAACTATACTGACCTCTACACAGGACGCTATGGCTCAGTGCACAGTGAAACGTAAACAACTTTGGATCTATAAATAGAGCTGCATGGCTTTGTAAGGTAGCTCTAAATGGCCATTTTAGTGAGTGGAAAAGTCGGAGGGGTGTTGTGGGTTATAATTTTTGATATTGGGAGGGGATTTTTGGGTCAGAAATACATGTTTTGGGCCAAATTTGACTCATTTTTGAAAAATGCAGTTGCTTGGATCTTTGGAACTCTCTTACTCACCCTACCCTTGCCATTTCTTCATATTTCTTGGTGTTTCTGCGTAAGGTAGCTCATAACGGACATTTTGGTGTTTGAATGAAAAACATCGGACATTCCCTTGTTGACTTAGGTAATTTTTTATTGGGAGGGGGTATTTGGGATGGAAATGTAAAATTTGACTGAAAATGACTAATTTTTGAAAATTATACCTCAAATATCTCTAAATTCCCTACCCCTGACACCTAATCACTTCTTATGGTGTTTGTATAGGTTCCTAGGTATTCAGAAAAAAAAAGTGAGTAGGGTGACTTTTTTCTAAGTGCCTCAACTGACTTTTTTAAAATTATGACGTCATTTTTAGCATATTTTTGAATTGTTGGTATATTTTTTGAATGTAAACAACTTTTTAACGATTTTTTATGAAACAATGTCAAATACGAACCCCCCCCCCCCCCAAAAAAATGGTGGCATTCGATAGATCTTTTTGTTGGCTTCATTTTGATGGTAAAATAAAGGCTAGTGGATGTTGCATGACAGAGTTATGATTTTTTAAAAGTGATAACCCTTTTTGCCTGACCCCGTCATGCACATACGGTAAAAGGTTAATCCTGTCTTTATTTTAAATTTCTTCAGGGTGCTATAATGGGTTTTTAACCTTCACCCTCAAACATTGCCTCAATGGTAGGAACAGTTTTTTAGATGGAAGTGGTTTTTACTGGTACTGTATTTACCAGTTTTTCCCGGTTTTACCTGGTTTTTACTGCATGCTTTAGCAGGAAAACAGGTTTTTCCCAGGAAAATGTTTTTTTACAATTTTTTTTTTTTTCATAGCTTTTTTTCATGTAGCATAAATACTGTAAGAGCAGTCCACATGCATTCTCCACTTTAGCCAAGAAAATGTGTTACTGTACTTTGAGATCTTGCACAGTAGATTGTGTACGTAGACCTGTAGATGCATGTGGTGGGCTAATCTTTTAGGCACTATTGATCTATTTTTGTAATCCATGAACTACAAGTAAATTCTTAGTGTTATTAGCATCCTATATGCATGCTACACAACTATAGTTTAGTCACCCTTTTAACCGGAAAGACACTGAATGCAGCATGTTTACAGTTGTGGGAAATGTGTAAGGCTTACGACATGGAATGATACGGTAGCCTACTTATTCTACTGGATATGTCCTGGCACCGTGTTCATGAAATTTCCTCTCTTACTAATGACACTTGTATACATGTTACATATTACATGCAAACCTGTTATGACAAATGAATTTATAGCCTTGTAATTTTCTGCAATCATATGGGGCATGGAAATCAAGGTAGAAATCTGTTCTCAATCACGAAATTCATCAAGTAACTCATTGAGCCCCTTTCATACTGTACTTTTACAATATCAGTGACATAGGCATACCAGTTACTTTACATGCACACTGAATGAAGCATAAAGAAGCACGATTCTGGCGAGCATGGTTTACTCCCCCCTCCCCCCCCCCAACTTTTATCAAGCGGCTATTCCATTATGAAGACTCTAATCAATCAACAGCAGATAGACAGTGGCATCACCAGACTTTTCGTTCAGGGGGGCACAACAGTTTGATGAGGGGGCACAACTAGATAGTGGCGTATGCAGTATGTTGTGGGAACGCCGGCCAGGGGGAGGGGGTGTCCCCCTCCCCTTTGAAAATTTTTGAAAAATTAGGTCTCCTTAGATGCAATCTGGTGCCACATACTGTATGCTACCTTTTTGAAGTAAAATTTGTGTCAAAAAATAACCAATTTTTAGGAACTAAAAAAAAAACTTATGCATGGATTGAGAAATTCTCATGAAAGTGAAAAAATGTGCATGTGTATTGCCGAATCAACGATCAAATATTCGTTCAATTGTGGACTTTTCAAATAACATGACATTTTTAGATCCACAAACTGAGTGACTGGCGTCTTAACGGGTTAAAGGGATCATAGAATTTTGTATTTCCCTTTTAAAATTTATTGGAATTATTTTTTTTTTTCGAAGAAGAAAATACAGAGAAGTCTCATTAAAATTGCTGGCACTGAGCTTGCATTACAATTCGCAATGCAAGTGGCAGGCAAGTTCCATGGCACGTACGAAACAACACCATTCACTGTTTTGGTCAATGAGTCCGCGAGGCAGACATTTCCGCTACACTTTATCAAGGCGTATATTCACACCTGTTGAGGCGGCAAGGATTGTGGATAGATTACCAAGACCGATGCTCAGCCTCCTACACAGAGAACACCGTGAGTTTTATGAGATGGGCGATTTTGTTATTCGAAAAAATACAAATTGCTGTCTTTTCTTGTCCTACTGTAAGAATTGAGAATCAAATCATATGAAACATGGTTGTCAAATATTCTGACTACAGAACTTACAGGAGATCTATAATTTTTTCAAAATCTCAAATCTCAGTTGGGGGGCACACAGGGGGGGGCACAAGGTTTCCGAAGGGGGCACATCCCCCCCCCCCCCTTGGTGACGCCACTGCAGATAGATCTGCTTACAGCTACAGTATGTAATTTTCAACCCTGGTTGAAATGCCATAGTTTCTTTGTTATTAGCCAGAAACTCTTTGAAGACACAGAGCCATGGGTTTGAATTGTAAGTATAAGGATAGTTCCTGCTTTTTTGGATTTAAAATTCAAGGATTTCCTCCCATGCTGGTGACCTACACATCTCAGAAGAGAAACCTCTTTGAAACATGCAGAACTGATTCTGCTACAAAACCTGTTTTTCAAACCTCACCTTTCTATATTGTTCTACTGAGGTATACAGTATCATGTTAAATTCCCATCACCTACAGCCATCTTTGTTCACCACATGGTGACTCTTTTCCACTCAGGTTACAAACAATAGCAAAGCAGTAAGTACTCCTTAATCACTTTCACCCTGGTAATTTACTTTGAAATGCAAGATACACAGAAAGCCTCCTGTTGCATACATGTCCATGTGCAATTGAGAGATGCTGAGAGCGTGCAGAGCAAGATGCATTTTCTGAAGGTACAGTAGTTTGCATCAATTCAATTGTTTCTATACTTTTAGCTGTACTGAAAGATACTGATAAAGTAGCTATCCATCCCTCAGCATTTGCTGTAACTGAGATGGGAAGAAAAAGAGCTTGCAATTTTAATAACATCAATTCTTCATGAATTTGTGCTCTTTAATGCTATGGTATGGCATCACATCAAACTTTCCCACCTTGGCCCCAATTTTAGTTCCTCTTGGGTTGGCTTTGGTCTCGTCATAAAAGCTCTATTCCAAAAATACAGGTAGCCCTATGAAAATATTTCTGAATTTGCTGGGCTGCATTTTTAGTATTTTTTTCCCTTTAATTTCACAAAAAATGTGAAATGATTACTAAGGAGACCTGCCACTTACGTATGACAAACAGAGGAGTGAAACATACAAGAATGATAAGCAGCATTATTAGTGACTATAATCAGTGGTGCTAGGCTATGTCACAGTTGTGCTTATTTTTCCAATCATTGAGCTGTAACCAGTCATTAATGCTTCTTGGTCCAACCAAAACCATAGAGCTACTGTACTCAAGTACACCCATTAGTGGCCGGAGCCCTAAGTTGGCACATATAATTTAATTAGAGCCTTGTTCAAGGCACACATGTGATTTCACCGTGAACTAAACCCACACTATAAACATAGGCCTACAAGTCATTGTACATACAATTTCACTGCAGTACTTGGGTGTTACTGAATTACCACCAAGCAGAATGTTCCTCATTGGACATGCCATATAATGCTAAAACCACAGCATAAAATGCTAAATAAATGAATAAACCTTCATGCTAGGATTAATGCTGAAACTTTAATATGCAAGATTTTGCAGAAAATGGAAAGGATACGGCTTATATACAGGTCTACTGTAGCACTGCAGTCTACACTTTTCAGTAATGTTCAGGACATGCCTGGCATACAAACTGAATTGACAACTTCAATCCCTCTGAAAAAAAACTGAAAAACATCCAAGAACACATGAAATGCGGTGTACCTGTAATGCTTTGGTACCAACACTCAGGCCTGGTGAGCACCAGCTGACAAAGCTTCCAAGGGCACTCTTGATGTGCAGTACTATACATGCAGTACTGTACGCTAGTCTTTGCCTTACAGCAGGGGTCGAAATAAGCCTTCAACCTTTGGGGGCCAGCCGGGCCCCTAGTCCATGGAATCTAGGGGCCAAATGAGAAATCAAGGGGCCCAAAACTAACAAAGAAAAAAAGACTGTTAAAGTGTATGGATGCTTTTTACGTGCTTGGAAACGTGTAGTATAGGTATATTTAAGCTAGACTATAAGTGCTGAAACTAGCCTGAAATCTGTCCACACCCTCTTAGACCAGTACTTAACAACTATACATGTTGCATGTAATGTACATTTTCAAAATTTTCTCGTAACTCCGGAATTTATTCCCCGGTAAAATGAAGGGCACTCTCCAATTCCCGCCAACCAGTCAGTCATGAACGCTACGTATTTGCCTGAGCAGCCCACCCATAGTACGGCAGGTTTTGCAAATCCTCAGTCACTCATTCATCATTGTTTATTGTAATCTGATTGGAAAAACCCGACATTGTGCATATGTGCAGTCAATGACCTAGGCCTACAGTATTACTCATGAATGACATCGGTGTGCGTCTGCGTGAGTGATCTTCCGTGTTGTGACAAAGCAGACTGTTAATGAGTGATGTGAACTGATTTCAGAAATAATGTGTGTTTTGCAGGTTTTGTAGTGACGAAATAGTTTTTAGTACGAAATACTGAACACAGGCCGTGCGAGATGTAAGATCGTTTACTTGTGGGTGGAGAGGTTCATGTGCAGGCTGTACAGTTATACTTGAAATATTTTGGAGCCTACCGGGCCCCTTTCCCTGTAGAAGCTACGGGCCCGAGCGAATTTCTAGGAGCATCAGGCCCACGGGCCCCCGTTATTTCGAGCCCTGCCTTACAGTGTGCTGTGCATTTTCAGCTTTGTTTCAAATTACAGCCACATATTAAAGCACAGGCTATGCGCGTACTAGCACTGTACAGTACATACTGTACAATGGCACTGACGGCTAGTGGAAACCATGCTGAAGCCAATACAACTTGAATGTATTGTACAGATTTCTTGATAAGTCTGTTAAGAAGAGAATTAATAGACGAGTTGGGAAATTAGATTTTGCTGTACCATTGTACTACCACAGATCAAGGCCAAGGGTAACTGCGCACGGACACAAAGGCTTTGAGAAACTGTTTTTTGTCTTTCACAAGTTTCCGTCATACTAGTGATACTACCCAACCCTTTTGGTCCTAATTAAGGAGATTTACTTTGAAAAGAACTTTTCCTGTAAAGAAAATTCTCTTTGATCCGTGATTGATGTCTAGAGAACCATAGTTTAACACTGGAAAATTGTGCGTGATTACACAAAATATCTGTCTTGCACATGCAGTCTCTGTTGTGGTACACTTTCCTTCCCAGCATGCATTGTAGCCCGAAGTTTCCCAACTCGTCTATTCTACAGCACCACTGCAGGATGCACAGAATTCTATTCACCCCCATCCCTCCATCCATCCCTCTCCCACACCCTAGAATCTGACGAAATTCTCTCTTCCACAGGTCTACAGAATATCAAAGTGCCAGTGATACGTTATTGTCAGTCAGGGCTCGGCTACCCCGGGGCCGCTAGCTTAAACCACATGGCTATAGTGGCAGCCATACTGTACAGTATATAAAAAGCCCTTTGGGCTGATGCAAAATGCTGTACATAGTACTGTAGCCTATAATTCCTTTGGAGGCTTGTGCACATCCCTTGGGCTAGGGGAATTAGAAGAATGTCAAGTGCCCCATGGGTTAATATACAGTAGAAAAGAGTCCAGAAATTGTGAGCCCTGATGTCAACACTGGAGCGGAGCTAGTTGCAACACTTTTTTCTTTTTTTGCTCTCAATGTCATAATAATGCCAGCTGTTTATTGATGTTTGGGCATGTAATAGCTACAGTATATTTAGCACCTGACTAACCTATAAACACAACATACATTCCTACTGTATCACAGCAGGCTACAGAGAGCTGAAACGGGAGCAATTTTTCATGTTGCAATTTACCCCTTGTTGGGGTAATCGCATCATGTCTGGGGGTACATTGCAACATAATTTTACTTTGTGACATGTACAGTATAACTTTCACTGAAGGTACTGTAATTACTGTACACGTAAACATGATATCCTGAAATTGCCACATTATAAGAAGCAAAAAAACAACACAAAGTAGGGAATTTTACTCATGGTGTCCAAAAAGATGAATTTATCGTCACATTTCTCCAGAAGATGTGATCGAATGTGGCTTCTAAGGTGGTTGTCAGCAGCCAAAAATGTACCACGGTTTACCATAGTTTACCATGGTAAATTGGCCAGTACCAGTTGCACTACAAACAGGTGGCACAGCAATGATATCATCCTCACTCCCCCAGTCCTGTTATTTGCACTGCTGCAATTTACCCCTGTTGAAACTAGAACCCCGCTCTCCCCTACAGTATACACTCATTATGACAGTCTAAGTTTGGCAGGAAAGCTGGTTCTACACTTGAATGCACTCCTGATGCACTACGTAAGGAGTGCACTACGTACAGTACTCTCATTGGTCTACTGTACAGCTGAGTTCCTGAGAGTACACTGTGCAATTTTGGTATTTCTTTTCATATTTACAGCTAGAAAGAAATGCATTGTAGGTTGTTTTTGATACAACTGAAACCATACAACAACGTGCACGATTTCACATGTAGAACAATAACTGTGCGGTACTACAGATCACCACTACAAGGCTCCACCCCCTCCCCTTTCTCTTTTCCTCAATGACCTACTGTAGAATGCTGGTACAGTACATTATGCATGTAAACATACACTACACAAGAAACAGTCTACAGTACACTGCTTTACATCTCATATAATCCCTGCATGTAAAGGGTTGTCAGTTTTGTGTTAAAATACCAACAAATAAATTCCTGTACCATTCTTATATCTCAAAAAGTGGCTGTACCTCTCTGCTGTTGCAAGTTGTGTGGTGCAATGAAACAATCCAAATGCCCTGATGAACCACATGAGGTACAAATAACATGTACTGGGATTAAATTATTCCCACACGTACTTAAAAAGCTACTGTAGAAATTGTTTTCCTACAGTTGCTGTACTAGTATAAAATTTTGCACAATTCTGGTGCTAGTTAGAAGTCTCTCCTAGCCCCCCCCCCCCCTTTGTAAAACCGTGCCCAGACCCCAGACAGATGGTCATTTACGTTAAAGTTAATCGCAAGGGTGTTCAATATTCATGTCCACTAGAAATGGTCATTTTTTTCTTTTTTGGGTGTTACTTTTGTTCTCTAACTTTCACTTATCATGATAGAAAGAATAGCTGAACTTAATGAAATCTAGAGTTAATGCAAGCAATTCATTATTCATGATGAAGATCAAGTAATGCCTGTCATAATATTGCCTGTGTGGCGCCTCTGAGGCTGCCGCCCCATTACGCTGCTGCCCCTCCAAGCCTGCCGGAGATAGCCAAGCATTCCTTTCACAGAGCCCAAAAGTTGATGAACTTAATATTCATGAGTATTATTTTAGATAATGGCCATTGGTCTATTCCTGAGGTAGGTGGCCACTCAATGATTCTAATCTTCGCAATGCTACATTGATTACAAAATTGTTCAGACCATATTACCTTCGTTTCATGCTCCTTATTGATGGAAGTCTTGATAATCATGGACAGCCTCTTACAAATAATGACGTTTCAAAGAGTTTGTTTAGAAGGTGACAAATAACCATGGTTGAAAAATATTGTAACTCTCTTTTCTCATGGCCGTGTGCTGCGTTGTTAGTAATTAGTTGAGTAATCGCTATAGGCTACATGTGTATGCACAGACTACCACGGAATACCAGGCTGGTGTCCAGTTACATTGACCACTGTGGCTCTACGTACTGTTGTGCGACGGTACTAGCAGAGTTTCTCTTATATGTTTAATAGCCTTGCTTCAGCCAATCACCTTAGAGCTTTGTAAATGAAGTTTGCATTAGATTTCCGAAGGAAATTGAAATGGTTTTGGCTCGAAGTCCTGAGGACGTTGGTTTTTTTGCAGCGATGAGCTGAACATAAAACTCTGTCCGCTCCGCGGGGTAGTCACAATACAGCATTATAAGCCTACTGTGCATCCTTTTTTATAACGATAAAGTCCAAAAAAATGAGCTGCTGTATGTGAATAAGCACAACGGTAATTAGGATGGACTGCATTTGTCCTTTTATAGTTCAAAAACTACACTCCAATGCCAAAGCCATCATCCAATCTTGGTCTTAATACTCTTATTTCTTTATGTGGGAGTAAGAACCCTTTCCTTAAGCTAATATGTATGTATGCAATAAATTCAAAGTATTGATCTTATGTACTATAGGCCTATGCTGTTCACTGAATTTTTTTTCCTTTCAATCTTGCTTTTAAATTTCATTCATTTTTCCTAGCAATGTTGCGAAAGTTTGTACTTCACCAGTACTAAATTTGAAAGTGTTCCTCGTATTTCACATGTCATGTTTCACAACTGTTTTTCTTCCCTCCTTAAAACCCTCAGGACTTGCTTTCAGTGAAGTGCATGCATACTAATTAACACTTCTTACTAAACTGTTGCCTATAACAAATGTTTACTGTTAGTATACAGTACTTACCAAAGAGAAAACTTTCACTTCTCCTGTGTTTATATTTCCTGTCACAATCCTGCCATTGTCTGATATTCTGATTCTAGAGACACCAGATTCAACATTGAAAATAACCAAACAATTGTTACTATTGATGGAATAAACAGCGACTTGTTTGCGATCCCATAAAACAGCCACTATTTGATGCTGTATGTTCACTGCCATACTCCTTGCCTCGCTGCGGTCCTGTCCTGTAGTGTATTCTGTTAGTATACTACCGCTATCCTGACTGTATACAATAGCTCTGCCGTACCTTCCTGTACATACGTATAATCTGTCTGCTGCTGCTGCTATGTCCATGGGACAGTCATCTCTGATTCCTTTTAATCTGATTGATTTGATTCTATTCAAATCATTATCATAGATATTAACAATGTCTGACCTCCGTAATCCGATAAAGATCTGACTCTCACTGACAGACAGACACTCGGTCCTACCATTCACTTTACGAGATCGTAAGACTACATCTCGGTTATAATCTATGACTTGTACTTCATCGTACCGACAAGTTACTATTTCTGTAGAATTCGGTTTTATAAATGAAATGTATCGTCGCCGCCATGACGGCCATGACAGTTTGTCTGTAAATTGTTTGTGATATAATAATGTTGGTTTATCTCTAGAATCAGAATTATCAACAGTACTGCCGTATATACACACATATGTATGGTCTGTATCGTCGTTGTGACCAGAAACAGCAATATTACTAGACGAACACAGACAAATATCGTCAAGCTGCCAGCCATCTTGTTTCGCGTATCTACTATCCTGCTGAATGATATGTAGGCTGTGTGGGGAAAGCGAAAAGGAGAAATTTGAAGGTCATTTTGTGAGTGGGTCTCCATGGCAACGAGGAATGTGAAGGGAAAAGTTAGGTCACGATAACTGGGTCAGTTGTGAGCTTAGTGTAGCCATAATATAGTGTAGGAAAGTGTTAAAATGTAAAGGTTTAATGATTGAAGGAAATATTACGGCTTTTATGGGCATGGTAGGGGATGAATGAATTGCAATGGGTAATGTTATTAGGTTGTTGAAAATAGTTTGTAGATAAAGAACAAGTTTTTAAGGAACTTATTCTTACTTTTAGTCATGAACACAAAAATTAAGTTCCACTGATAAGGTTAATATTCCAAATCTGACTTAGCTGTGTGGCAGAGCAAACCAAACTGAGGCCAAGGGTAGGGGTAGGGTGGTCAACAATGGGGGTAGAGTAGACAAGGGTGGGGGTGGAGTGGCCAACAGTGGGGATGGGGCCAGTGTTGTGCATAGAACATGTTCTGACAGGAGCAGGTTATTAGATACAAAAGCAGACACATTATTGAACTAAATCATAATTACTTCAGCCACATATCCTGTAAATGTTTATACTGGTAAACAGTTTTTTTCCAATTGTGTTCCAACTTTGACCATGGAGAATAATTATTTGCAATAAGCTGTATACCATAGGGAGCTTAATTTATTTAGAGTTAACCCAGAGGAAAATTCCAGTCAATGGGTAATTGGTGTGTCGGGTTTTGTTGGGTTTTACTGGTTTTAAAACTTGTTTTAACTGGTTTTGTCAGTAATTACCTGTTAAAACTCAACACCATATACATGTTTAAAATTGACTGGAATTTTCTCCTGGTTTTAACTGGTTTTGTCTGGTACCTGTTAAAACCGACACCCAATACCTGTTCTTGACTGGAATTTTCTCCTGGGAATTGCTCTCGCATAGTTAAATTAACTTTGCACTTTGGATGTAACATTGTTATTTTGACAACATTACATTACCCTGATAGCAAAATTCATTGAAAATATGTGTATATACTCCCAGTCAGCAAATTGACTTGTTGAAGCTGTCAGCCACGTGTGCAGTCCATCAGAGAAATGTCTGGTGGTTTGCCAACAGTCTCCCAATGGCCACGAGGGGGATTACTTGAACACTTTTACCCATCATGCAATTTTATGTCCTATGAGGATGTAGCCAGAAGAGCTTTGATGGCCGCCTTCAAACAGCCCTCTAGGGACTGGACGTGCATTCATGGTCAATTGTGAGCCATCAATGACTGCTGGCAGACCACCAGGTATTCCTTACTGTGCTACCAGTGGGTCAATATTCCCTTGTTCTAAACATGCTTCATGTAGGGTACATCAAAGTACGACATCTGAACAATGCTGTTAAAAAAAGGATAAAACAAAGAGAAATATCTTTAACAAGCATTTATTAAAACTGCTTATTGCAGTAAAATCACTGATGTTGAAAATACATGTCATTCTAAATAAACAGTAATACATAATAGATAGAGAATTTAAAGATTGTGAGGATAGGGGGTCTTTGCAAATATCTACGAATAAAACCTTTAAACAGTAAATGTTCTATATTCCGATATACACTGACATTCATCTAAACTTTTGAAACGATGGGATTTTTTTGAAAGCTCTCAATAAATTACCTTTGATTTTTAATAAGTAGTTTTGATCAATTCAGTATGAATATTCACCAATAATTGAAAACTTGTCACAGGGGTTGACAATTACAACATGATTACACTGGGAAGTTACCCCCAAAATTTTGAGGAGCAGAGATGTTATTTGAAATATTCAAGTACCAGTTCATATTGTCAAATGGCAGAGGCGTCAACGCAAAACCAAGCCCATCTTGTATGTGTAAAAAGAGGATTCGTTTTGAGCCATCTACCATTTTAATTATTGTTTTTACCCAGGCCTCACTGGAGCCCCTTTATGTTTGTCACTCACCCAGCGTTGGTGGCACAGCAGCAGAGTAATGCTCCAGTCTGCAGTTTTCAGATTTTTTAAAATAAAGTTACCCTAGTCTATAAGACTCCTGAAATTTGAAAATTCCTTAGACATTTGAGTTCTTATGCTGCTTTTCACAGGGTACAGCTTCTCTATACTTCAGAAGAATGGCGAAGTGTTCAGAAGCTACGCTGTGTAAATATTGGGTTTTTTTTCTGACAATGTAACATGACTTTTAAGCAACAAAAAGTCACTTGGGAGAATTCTTCAGAGTTTTAGAATCTTAAAAACTCAGTTCAAACTTTGTCCACAAGTAGCATCTCCAGGAAGTGTACATTTTGTGTTACAGTAGTGTCTCCTCTCTCACAGCCAAAGTTCGTCATGCTATCTTCCAAGTCAGGGGTCCTCTAGCTGGTGATTGGTTACACTATCAGATTCCCATCATACCAGATGCACCTAGGTTAATAAATCAAGAACAATGGTTATAAGACATAGAATTTTATTCGAAGAGTATGGAGCATACAAACTGAAGTAAGAAAGAATGAAATCTGGCAATCTGGATTGAAGCCATTGATTTGTAGCAATGGCGGGTACAGTAATGCAAACATTGTGCTGTTGCTTTTGCCCCAGCTATTGGCAGAGAAGCTACACGTATTCAAGTATGGAGTATAAAACAAAACAGTTAAGGCACCATGATTTATCCCTGTTGTGAAAGTTACTCCTGACCTTTCAGATAAAATGACACTTAAGTTCTGAAGTTGAATGCACACTGTATGTATGGAGACACACCAGTCCACGAGCTTTTTGCCATACTGTGGAAGCCCCCTCACATTTTTCAAGGCTTCACTGGTTATGCACTGTGATATAATCTCACTTTCTTTAATTTATATCATATGGAGATATGGTAGACCAATAATATGATGTAAGAAACTGAGGGAACATGCTATGATTCTTTTATGTTGCAGTACAACATATGTCATCATGAAACTATACCTGTAAAAACAAAACATACCTAGGAAAGAAGCTGCATGTTAACATACAGTATCTATCTTGTAACAGTAGGTGCTTCTTAACACAAAAAATGATGAAACTGATCACAAAACCTCTTTACCAGTGGTTCCCAACCTTTTCGGCTCCTCGCCCCCTTTCCCCGAATGTGGTTGGGTCAATGCCCACCCCCCATCTATAACACAGTAACTATGAATAAGACGACAACAGTACCAGCACATATTAAATTATTAAAGGGTGCACATCTTTTGTGGGTGTGAACCTTCCAGGGTGGTGAGGATTACATGGGGCTTTGGAAGATTTGCACCACTCTGGGTGTCCTACAATAATGATTGCTGAAATTAAACCGCATTTTCGAAAATATACCAGTAATGTTTCACTACATTTTTCATTGCAAAAATGATCTATTGCACTACAATTATATAAAAAGAGGAGGGACAATTTGGAACCACAACTCCCCATTGCCCCCCACCCCAGTTCTGCTGTTACTGATGGAAGTATGAGGGTTCTCACAAAAACAAATAATTTAGAAACTGAACACTATTTGATCAAATTTCCTGGCATTTGGTAATTACGTAGATAATTCTAAAACTTTGAAGTGCACATGTAACTAGAGAATGTTAGATCTACTGGACTTGTTGACTTCATTAATATTTGTCTCCATTTTACAAGTTACTGTGTAAGCTCAGTTGGAGAAAACTACTTAGCATCTTTTTAAGCCCAGTTTTAAATTTATTATCTCGTTTTTTCATATTCCCTCTCCCCGCTGCCCCTTACCCCTCATTGTGCTTCCGTTAGAAGACACTGACATAGAAAATATCTTTACTGAAATAGCCTATCCATAGGGCACATTCACTGAAACTTCACATGATACAGACTTTTCAGCAACTAATTTATTTCAGGCATCTCAGAGCAAGCTACTACAAGGCATAGAAACACATTGTACACAAAGATGTAACCATTATTTCTTTTTACTCCTTTCCATTATTGCACTTGAGATTGAAACTACCCCCACCTCTTTCCTATACTCACATTAAAGAAGGATAGATTGACTAAAGCCCCCCAATTTTCTCAGCTATCTTCTTGCAAAGCCCAGGGTTATTTTCCTGGCTCATTCTTTAAAATAAACATCCCTGCAGCTATGAAATCAATTAAATTCAGGTATAAAGGAATCAGTAAAAGTGTTGCAACAGCCACATTACCAAATATATGGGGACTGAGGTTACAATTGACAGGTGAGTAATAGTGCATAGGGTCAGTATTCTGGAATGCTAATTTGAAAGGCACCTAACCAAAAAACTGCTTGAAACAAGTCAGTAACTGTCATTTCATCTTTCGGGTGAGTCTGCTTTTACATTTTTGGTTAAAATGGGGATATACTACAGGGTTGTAGCTAGGAAAAATGTCAAACCTGGTGGGAGTTCATCGACATCGCATGATTCTCACGTGATGTTGGCCATATCTCAAGAACTACATGACATTGTCTGTGGTCAGTTGCATGATTTGGGGTTGTTTCCAATACAATCATTCAAGTGAATGTTATGTGTCTGATACTGTACATGTGTACTGTTAGGTGTGTGATGAATATTCAAACTGGACAGTGAGATTCAAACTAGGGGGTGAAATTTCAAACTGCTCTGAGTTAAAAAAGTAAATTCAAACTGGGTGCAGCACCCAGTTTGAATGGCCTGGCTAGAACCCTGATACTACCTCAATTATTGCCGCCTTCTGCTGAGGGACCCATTTAGTTGTTTCTTTCTTAGCACTAAGAAGCCTTCAAGGTTATTATGGTTCCTGTTTTCAATGGAATGGTCCAGGCAGCAATACTGGAATGTATAACTGTCCTTGACACTTTTTAATGGCAGGACGATTTTGGACGAAATTGTCCAAAAGCAGTAACATTTCGTCCCACTTTTCACTGGGTCCATTTCAAAGGTTGGAAAATATATCCTATTTATCCACCTTCCATTTTCATGACTTGTTGTACTGGGAATTATATTTCATACTCACTAACATGAATATGAAATTCATCCAAGTTCATCCTAAAAATCTCACACTGTATTTATGGAAGCTAGCAGAATAAACTCTATACATTGTCACATGATAACTGCTTACTTATGAGATACTGTAGTGCATGAGTTCTGCAGTAGGATATACCATACAAGCTAAGTTGCTGGTAGTAGCAAACAACTTAACTGCTCTCCGTCTCAACATTTCTTTGTTTCAACGTCTCCATATCCTGACAAGTTTACATAACTTCAGTGTTAAGATAAGAGCTGGGTTGGGATATGGTTAGGGAAGAGGATAAGGGTTACCTGTTTTAAAACATAGAGACATCAGAACATAGGGATGTTTATACAAAAGAAAATAACAAACCCTTTATTGTGGTGTTTGGAAATTCAACACACTGTGACTGTTCACATTGTAGAAGGTTCTCATCCATCAAACCACCAAAGACTGATTACATCTGAGCCATGCCACTGTTCAAAGAATCGGATGATACTGCCCATCGTATGGCTTGCAGGGTGACTTCTTCTGACAGTTGATGAGGGAATACTCCTGTAATTAAAGATGAAACATAATATTACTACCTTGAAATTACCTTCAAATACTGTCTGTATGACACATGGTAGCAGGGAAGGCAATGCTTATATTGATCTACAAAGTGCAGTGTAATTATAACCTAATCAGACCAGTTTTCCAACTAAAACCAAGATTTCTTTCTTGGGACTTTTACCAGGAAACTCTTGTTTTTAAATTGATGCACTTCATATAAACTTGCATTTAAACAAACCCACACATAGCATGTGTGGTGCTTCTACCTGACCCCTCAGCAGTGGTCACCATACTTACCAGAGCCCTTCACTGTAGTTACAATGACAGGTCTGGCATTCAAAGCAACAAGACTTACAGTACTGTAACAAAACTGACCTTTCAATGAACATCTTACAAGACACACCCCAGTCTTCCTTCACAAGCATGTGGTTGCTCCAGTGTTTTAAGAAACTGTGACAGTTGGATGGGTAAACAAAAAGCCAACACAGGGTAAGAGGCCTACAGTAATGGCACTATTGCTTGTATGAAGCAAAATAATAGCTAACTGCACTTTTGATAAATAGTCTAAGGCCCTTTTATTTTCTACAGCTACAGTATAAAGGAGCAAGAAAACCAGTGAAGCTGAGTTTTGCAACAAATTTTTACCTTTTCATACATTTGATGTAAAATTAAAGGTCTATTATGAATTACACTAAGATGATTTATTTGGATACAAAGAAGGGCACTTTGCATGGCAGATAATGAACCTTGCTGATGTCGTTGGCATCATACTATTGTGATCACAGAATCACAGATCTGTGTGAGAAAGTTTGAAACTAGAAGTAAAGCTAGGGGCTCACTATACAACTTTGCATGCCACCACTTAACTCTGCCATCTCATCCCCAATTGATACTGTAGTCTTGTAGTGTGCATCCGTCTGCAACTGGCAGTTTTAACACCAGATTTAGCAAGTTTGAGGTTGCTTCACCTTTAGTCAGGGAAAACGTACACATCATGCTGGTTTTCCCTGACTGGTGCATGCAACAGTCAACACGTTGAAACAATTTGACTAACTAGGTACCCACCATTGTGTACGAAGCCAAAAGAGGGTTCTCAAACACCTGTAAGTGTAATGCAACCACAAAAAATGGGCTAGCCAGTTGTCTGGTATGCACTGTCAATCATGCATCTGAAAGTTGCCTTAAATATAGGAAAGTAGGTAAAGACAGTTGAGATTATTTGGGTCACTCAAATTTATGCGTCCAGCTTAAGGCTACCACTGAAGCAAGAGCCGTTCTGTGTATTGGTGTAAAAAGGCCCCCCTTCATGCCCCTGGGTTATTTTTCACAAGGGTTTGGCATGCATGAAACTATCACATGGGTATCCTATCCATCCTTTAGTATTCATGACTCACCTTCAGTCACAGTCACATACACATGCATTAATTAGTTCATTTTCCCTATTCTGTTATATGGTAAACACACCTGATTTTGGAACAGCAAAGTGGCTTCAGTATAAATGACAAGCCATTTTCCAATTGTAAAAACTAGTGTGAATAAGGCAAAAGTCCTCTGGCAGTTATTTTATCCTGATATACTATAGGGTATGAGGGCCATTTTTTTTAATTTTTATTTTTTCAATGTTTAATAATGCTTCTGCCACAAAATCCAAACAACACATCAATGTTTGTATACATGTGACTTCTCTTTTCATACAGTAACATTTGATGTAAAACCATATTTCCCCTGCTTTATATCTTGGGAAACTTGACAGGAAGTTTTCATTATGGAGGTTTTTAATATATCCCTGCATTCTGGTCCCTCTTACCTCTGTTCAAAGTGACATCCTTTCAAGCAAACAAGTCACTGCCCCAAGCGCGATTCACCATCATATCAACACTGTGATGCACAACATACAGTATCTATAGACCATGCCAGAAGGACTGTAGATGGTGAAACACGATTTTTTGAACCCTGCAAAGAATAATATATGATATTGATGTTATCAAATGTAAGGTATGATATGTAAAGAAGACCACACAGTTTCTTAGATTTAGAACATTAGGGGACATAATGATAAGTTTCAGAGATATTCTGTTGTTTTTAAATATAAGTATGTAGTCCTAGCCAGCAGTCCCCTGATTGAATATTTCCAAGGTGAAAGGGTCCAACTACCATTTTTAACCCTAACCTTGACCCTAAACTCCCATGCTACAGTATTTTTCTTTTTTATGATTTCTAGGCATATTGAAATTTTTGAAAATCACCCTCATACATGCTGGGTAAAAACCTACCCTCAGGCATTGTTCTTACCAAACACTTCTCTTCATTCTCTGAACTACACAGATGGGAAGCCACAAGTGACCCTAATACAAATGTTAAGCCAGCAGACTCCAGACTAGGCTATAGGCCCAGGTGATGAAATAGTCTGAGAGAATTGGTTGGCAGTAATTGCTAATCAATGTTTCAATTAATTAGCAATTGCCCAATCTTGATTAGCAACAAACGTACAATCCAACAAACATCTCCTAGAGGCAAAACTAATACCCATAGGATCCTCAATTTCACTTCAGGTGACTTCACCAAGGACTCCAGAATCAGTTCATCTGCAGACATCACTGTCAATAACTCTGTGGGAGAGTATGTGGCAGTTATGCATAATGGGGATTAATTAATTGAACAAATGATGCTATCCCAATGTTTTAACTCATGTGACCATCTAGTACATGTATGCATCCCCATATTACCATTTCATTTTTCAAGTTGGCATATTTTAGTCTACTAACAAAGCACAGTAGGGGGCAAACTGGTTGGCGCTTGGGGCAAACCAAGTACAGTACACGTAGGTCTTTAGGTGCAAACTGGTTAACACTTGGGGGAAAACTGGCTTTTTGGGGGTGAACTGGTAGTGGGGCCAAAGAACCATAAACCATATGAACCTATCCATGCAGGATTTGACTAGGTCTAAGTCACAAATGAATGACAGTGTGTTCAACTTCTAATCAGCATACAATGGTGTGAACATCATACTGTAGAAAAAAAGATTAAAACGCTCGACTGAATGTTGAAAAAATAAAACAGGAACCCTTGTATAGGTCTAAACATATTTTAATATTTTTGGACATATTTAACGCACTATTAATACAAGAATTCTTAGAATACTGATATCTTAAACATATCTAAGGATCTGTAGCCTACTGATTGATTATTTAGTAGCATAGTACATATATACATAGGCCTACAGTATATGTGAATCTGAGAAGACTGAGACCAGTCAAAAATTTTTAACATGAGGTAGCCCAATTTTTCAATGGCACCATATATACAGTGTTGTTGACCTAGTATGAGAACTGGAGAAGCCCCAAAGTGACCTGGTTAGAAGACTGCGGACTATAGCAGCCCTGTCTTGACATCATTGGGGTCTTTGAGTCAATCACTGTGTTCTAAACGCTTGTAGGGTGTGAAGGCATGAGGTGATACCAACATAAGCAAGACTTGAAATCTATCTTCTTCAAGCATGACTTCAAACATATCCAAACAAGAATTTTCCTTAGCCTATTTTCCATTTTCTGTGGAAAAATTTTTCTCATAGCCAAATTTTCAAGTTTTGCCAACAGTGCATGACATTAAAACAAGAAAATTAACAAATGTTATCAAAATTGGTGCCAAAATGTCTTTGGTGAAGCTTGCATTCAAACTTTTATCAGAAATGACGACATTCTCTTGTTCATTTCCATTATTCTTAACTTTGGTAGGCTAATGTTAGGCCCAGCCTAGGCCTATAGAGGGGTTTCAGTCACGTGACTTTCACCAAAGAGACGCAGTTTTGACGGGCAAGATAGCGCGTCTCTTTGGTTTTGACAAGCACGCGTCCATTGTGTAACAATAGTACCTATGGTTATGCCGTAACTATTACAAAAAATAGGTAAGTTCGCTTACTGCGTGTGTGTTTTGCCCTTCAGTGCCTGGAAATTCATTGCGCGTGACGTCACATGAAATCCCTCTATAGGCTAATATTTAATATTTTTGCTGGTCTGTGGTTGTACGGGTGCTACCTTAATGGTTGTTCTACAAAACACTCCAAACAAAACCAAAATATAGCACTGTGAGGAAGTCACATCAGATAATATTTGTGGAGTTTCACTTCCTGTAGGGGGCCTTAGTCTTATTTTCCTTTTTTTTTCGTTTAATAGGAGATCACCTCATGATAGGCCTACTCACTGGCTAACGTTAACTAACAGTAGACTAGCGTTAACTTTCGGCCCATAACCTTAACGAAAGGGCTAGGCTATACATTACCGAGACCGGAGATTACATAGCTTAGGAGTCGCTTTTCCTGACAACACTACACAGGGGTGCTAGGGTTTATTTGCATCGACGGTTGAGTAGTGATGACGAATCTTCTTCTTCTAGCTCTCCCAAACACGGGCCTAACGTTACAGGGCAAAATTACAGTCATCAGCTTCCACCGTGTCAATGTCAGATTGTTGTGTTGTACTTTATGTACTGTATTGTAATTGTATTGACGTTCAGACGTTTTTGAGCCTGCCGCTTGACAAGATGACGCAATACGAAAAAACGAAGTTAGCAAACACAATCAACTAACAAAGCGGCAAAAAGGTTGTAAAAAGTACGGAAGTACTGGAGGGTCACGACAAGATGAAAACCTGTAAACGTATAAATTTACAAGCGACGGAACGTTTCTCATTTAATAAGTGACTGCAAAGGGGGTCGGAGAATAGACCTTTTTGCAATAACTTCCGCTTCATCACAATTAATGCAATGAGTATGTTGTTTAGATGCACTTCTTACCCCAGCTGAATTTATGCCTTGCTCCAGGATAAGCCAACGAAAATGAATCAAATCGAGATATACCTGCGTATACACCACCGGCCGAGGCAAAAAAAGAGGGTGAGAACGTTTTTGACTTTTCGGAATTTTGGAGACCCTACTGCATGTCCATCAGCTTAAAAAAGAAGATGGGTACCTTCAACGATGAAGTTGTTCCATGCAAGTTGCGACATTTCATTTCCAAGAGGCAGTGTGACGGCAAGTGGACCAATTTAATAGCTCAAACACTCGAAAAGTTCGAAAGTCGGAAAGTTCCCCTCCCGGTCTGAGAGCACTGGCCTATGCCGTCAAGGATTTTTTTTTCAGTTTTCTGCTGGAAAGACTGATTATTGGTATAATTATGATGCCGTTCAAAAACTTCAAGTGGTTTTATCAGACTGACTCAAGTCACACGATCGATGTTTACCTATTTGTTCTCCGTCAATGAAGGCAGATTGATTCGTGCACAACGCCCATTTTTTCGGAACACCTGTACTAGTTGTGTTGTTTGTATTCCCAGGGAGGTGATAGATACCACGATCTTGTTTACGTGTGCAAACTAGTACCGGTCCATGTCTTCTCAGTTTTGAAGCTTTATTTTCAATCCATTTCCCTTACTCGGACATAGGTGAATACTGTATTACAATTCATTGGGATTGAGTGTTCATAATATATTTGTAACGCACGGAACCAGAATTTTACGAAACCGGGTGCGGGAAGGGCTAGGTGGAGGTTAAAATGGCTGAAGCCAAAACAGGTATTTTCTCAAGGGGACGAGTCTGGGGGTCCTTTCCCCAGGAAATTTTTTGGAAATGAACAGTTCGAAGAAAAATTCTGGCATCTGGAATCAACATAAGAACACAGAGAAAGTTAAAATATTTCGTGACGACATTAAACGCCATTATGCATCCTAGACCACTGAAATTGCCAACACGCTCTGCGCCCTCTAGCCTACCTCCGCAAATATATTCTGAAAGGAAACACTGTTCCATGTGATTTTTGGACATCTGGAAATCAAGATAAGTACAGAGAGAAGCATTTTTATGGTATTATTAATTTTCAAGCAGTGTCAGGAAACCACTCTACATGGGACGAAAAGACAGCCGGCGGTTTTAAAGGTCAAGAGCAGTCGCCCCAAACTTATTTTGAAGCAACAGCTAAATCTCACAATTGTCTTCTTCTTTCTCTTCAAAGTATCTTTCATAATATGTTAGGACTTTAATATTGCATGTTCAAGGTAAACCAATCAGTTACTTCTTGTAAATTTCACATTTGAGGAGAAAAAATATGTCACATGACTCTCAAGAGCCAATCATGAAACAGGACAGTCTACTACACTACTTCAAGTTGGGGTGACTGCATTTCCCCTTTAAAGCTATGAGACAACGGTGCTCATCAGACAGTCAGATGGTAGTCCAGCACCAGCCTAGCCATATATCACGATGCCAATCATTACTTCAGGTACCAGGAGGCTCTTTTCACATGTGCAGAAACCAATAACCCCAATAAAGAGTTTATGGGGGCTATTTAAGTTGGGTCTACAAGAGCCATTTTATTGCTTATGATGACATTCATTTTGTAGAGGACGAGGGAACATTTTGGCTGTTGCGAGGGCAAATTGGCACACTGATTCCCGTGCACCAACCTACTGGTTGAGAAGCAATATAATTAGGAAATTTAATTAGGCTTCGCGATCTCCTGTTGGAGCGTTGCATATAATTGAAAATTTTGGCTAAACGTACCTTAACTAATCTATGATCACAGGAAGTGACCTTTCTCACTAGCATATACCGGGCGGTCAAAAGGCTTCTTATACGATAGGTGGCTAAACTGAACCATGTAGCCCTTAGGGTTTGGCGTTTTCTAATGTTATTTCGGCCGTTCTCAGGCACAGCTAATGATTACGATTGAATCATCAAAAGTGAAAGTTCAAACCAAAATGATTGGTTGCTGTAACTCCACCCCCTCCCTCTCTCCTGGTTTGACGGACTTGCAAATAGAGCAGAAAATGACCGCCATGTGAGCATTTC
This sequence comes from Holothuria leucospilota, assembly GCA_029531755.1. Taxonomy (NCBI): domain Eukaryota; kingdom Metazoa; phylum Echinodermata; class Holothuroidea; order Aspidochirotida; family Holothuriidae; genus Holothuria; species Holothuria leucospilota. The sequence goes on from CM055970.1 coordinate 3,823,678, forward strand.
GTTATCCAGGCCTCAAATGTAACACGACTCAACCATTAAATTGGAACCATTATCAATAATTTGGAAAAGGTACTATTAAAACCTCGAAAAGGCACTGGCAGTCCACTTGACTTCAGTCGGTTGGGTAGATGATTGAACAGTTGTAAAGAATTTTGGTTGGATGTCATGAATATTGTCCGGAAAAGAGTCGGTAAAATCTGCTTTAAACATTACTTGACTGATTGTTATTTTGAGCTGTGGAATTGATCTCTATACGAGACTGATTAAATCTCATCCATGAAGGGACGCTTTGATCACGTGAGTCTGAACAGAAATCCTTACTTATTTGACGCTCATCGGTGAAGTTGGTATAGTGTACACGTCAATGCACAGGAATGGCCAATATAATGATGTGTTTATGAACTACGTTCAGTCAAATGCTCCGTACCAAATAATTCGCTTCAACTTAATTTGTACTGTAAGCTAGCTTCAACACGTTTTGAATTTGCACAGTTGCGCAATTTTCCTACATGCCATTTTATGTGACGTCATGTTTTGTTTACGCGCGCGAGTAGGCTGCTGTTTAATCAGGGAAATGCTATTTGACAAATTTAGCAGCTCCCTAGAGGCAAGTTTGCGGCATGTTGATAGCACACTACTAGACGTTGCGTACATAGGGCTATAACCACGTCGTTTGCTACACAAATAGGAGTACGCGCGTACGTGACCACGAAACAGCCTCCGGAGTTCAGGCAAAACTCCTTTTGCAGGCCCGAAGCCAGACAATTAGGTACTTTCGAGAGGGCGTGTATTTTCGGGGGGGGGGGGATATACTAATACATTATGGCAATGGTAATTTCTGATCGGGGGGACTTCGTCGGCCCCCTTCCCGGTCCTTGGCTAAGGGCTTGCCTTTCACAAATTTCTGGGAAAACAATGTAATTATCATGATGGGCAAAACAGGTTTAGTCTCATCGGGCCAAAAAATAAATAAAAGTAAATAATAATAATAATGGTGATGGTGATGGTGATGGTGATGGTGATGGTGATGGTGATGGTGATGGTGATGGTGATGGTGATGGTGATGGTGATGGTGATGGTGATGGTGATGGTGATGGTGATGGTGATGGTGATGGTGATGGTGATGGTGATGGTGAGGGTGATGGTGATGGTGATGGTGATGGTGATGGTGATGGTGATGGTGATGGTGATGGTGATGGTGATGGTGATGGTGATGGTGATGGTGATGGTGATGGTGATGGTGATGGTGATGGTGATGGTGATGGTGATGGTGATGGTGATGGTGATGGTGATGGTGATGGTGATGGTGATGGTGATGGTGATGGTGATGGTGATGGTGATGGTGATGGTGATGGTGATGGTGATGGTGATGGTGATGGTGATGGTGATGGTGATGATGATGATGATGATGATGATGATGATGATGATGATGATGATGATGATGATGATGATGATGATGATGATGATGATGATGATGATGATAATAATAATAATAATAATAATAATAATAATAATAATAATAATAATAATAATAATAATAATAATAATAATAATAATAATAATAATAATAATAATAATAATAATAATAATAATAATAATAATAATAATAAAAAAAACAAAAAAAATCTCAGCCCTCTCACTCTCAAAGCGGAGATTTGTGTGAAAGTGTCCCCACCTAAGCGAAAATATATCCCGTACGCCTGTAGCTACACCTATACAAGTGCAGTTATAAGCATAATGTACTGCAGACAGCTGGATAAATTCGATTGGTAAGTAACTTTGTCTACGCGTGTTATATCTGCATACATGCTACTTAACCCACCCCACCCCCAACATATGGCGGCCTTTTGCGTCGACCTTTGAAAAGTGAGGAAGGTGAAATGTATACTACAACATACACTGTTAAGTCTGACGCTTCCATAGAAATAAAAGTAAGGGAGAACGCTAACACAATGCATCCATGCATGTTTAACCGGTGAAGCCACGAAAAGTGTGAGGGCGCTTTCGTTGTACGGCAAAAGACCGGTTGATTGATGTCTCTCCGTACGTACAGTGTGCATTCTGCTGCAGAAGTTATAGCTTATTTTATGCGTTTTCCGAAAGATTTGGAGTAATTTTTACAACAGAAATAAGTCATGGTGCCTTAAGTATTTTGTTTTATACTCCTAACTTGAAAACTTGTAGTTTCTTTGCCAAAACTTGGGGCAAAAGCAATGACGTGATATTTGTATTACGCGCAGGTGCTCTGTTGCCGTACAGACTGGCCAAATCAATGACTTCAGTCCAGATCGGCTGACGTCATTCTCCCTTACTTTTATATCTATGGACGCTTCATATCCGCTATTTGAGAAAAAAAAAAACAATTAAAACTTATTAGACCTTTTTTATTCATAGCAAAGTAACGGACATCAAAATGACGCCGCAGTCGATAGGTCGACCGTAATATCACTTGAGGAGAAGGGGGGGGGGGTTGAAAGGGTACCTTTGTGAACAATAAACAAGACATGCGCCACAAAAAAGCAGGCTGCACGAAAATATTAAAAAAAACCCTGACTAGCTGCTCAGGTCGTGGGGGAAGGGGTAGGTGCATGGACGGGCAGCTGGATCTGACAGGCAGTTGCGTGAGTCCATTTTGAGAAAATTTAAGTATTTGGATGGGCTTTATCTAAAATAGCTTTACATTTAACTCGGGTCTCTAACAATTTTCATAATAACATTACCTTTGCTGATCGAGTGACGTCAGTGTGAAAAAAACTAAGAACTTTTGGAGCATAGGAAGCCCGGAGAGGAAAGGGAAAAATTAAATACATAAAAAATCTGTACATGCACCAAAATTTCTCTTTTATATCCAAACCAGCATTCGAAAAGGAAAAAAAGGTCTTTTCCCAGCTGGGAAGTGCCATTACCGGAGTCCGACACTTCTCTCCAGTTTGTCCGTTTATTTATTTATTTTTTTTTTTTTTTTTTTTTGCCGTCGGTGGTGCGCGGTGCTGGGCGTCTACAGAATAAAAGACCTTGGCATGCACTATTAACATAGTGCATGAGACATGCTATACTTACAAGATGTTAAAGTTTAACCTCCGGTAATCTCAAATGACCTCTGACCTCCATCCGACACTGCAGGATTCTTTAATTGAATGTGGAGCATCAACATACAAAGTATGCGATACCTCAAAGTTGTTCTACTTGAGTTATCATGTTAACGAGGTTTTCTCAAATTGACCTCTGGTGACCTCACATGATCTTTGACCTCCACCAAAATTGCAATACTTGTTGAACTCAATATGGAGCGTCTACATACTACACATACTACACTAAGTGAGAGATCCCTCAGTTTCACTTCTCCATATATCAATGAATGTTTACGACTATTCACAATTTGACTTTCGATCACATACATACCCCATACTTTTACCCAACCAAAATTATAGTTATCCTTAATTTGATGTATGATATCTGCATGCTAATTTTGAGATCTCCCAATGTTAAGCGTCTTGAAATATCGTGTTTATGAGTTTCTCACAATCTGACTTTTCCTGTGACTTCAAATGACCTTTGACCTCCATGAAAAACAAGAAGGGAATTTTTAGGAGACACAACAACCAAATATGTCCGACAGCATGTACCTGAAAATGATTTAATGCCTTTTAGGTATCACCATGTGATATGACAAGTCTCTTTGATCCTTTTCAGTTCTTTAGCCGCTGTTGGCTAAACTCTCTTAATGATGATCTGATCCTTCCATAGACCTTTTTCCAAATAGCAGTAACAAAGGATTGTGGGATAGTTTTTGTGTGCTTTTATTTTTGTCAATGGCATTTTACTGTGGATAAGAATGATGCAGACCAAAATGCTATCCCACAATCCTTTCTAATTGCTATTTGGAAAAGGGTCTATGTCCAGGCAACCCTGAACCAAACGCCGTTGTTAAGATACAACATGGTGTGAGGTTTGTTTCCGACAAAGGCCAATCATTAAGCAAGATCTTTAGTTAAATGACTCACGTTATACTTCTTTGTTTCATTACGATTTCGATGCTTCGCCTGCTTAAACATAGTTCAAGCCTAAAACATTTTGGCAAATTTTCATATCACGAAGGAATATACTCGAAATGCAAGTTGTGAGGAAATTCTTCAATGATGTGAACAGAAATGAGTGTTTTGACGAGTAACGATGAAAGTCTTATATTTCACATTTTCTTATGGCAGCTGGCAATGAAAAGTTAACGAATTCAAGCCAAGGAGTAATTGTTTTCATTGTTAGTTTGAAAATTAGTCACTGGTCCTAATTGACCTTGGTATTGGGATAATCGTTTTGAGGAGAAAAGCAAGACTGCTATCGTATTTGGAACTGATCATATATGGCCGGGAAATGTCCATAATTTAGTGAATGCTAATATTTGGTAAGGTAAAAGAGGAGAATGTGTTGTCTATTAAGAGACAGATACGTTGTCAACAAATCTCCTGAAGCCCCCCCCCCCTTCTGTCTATTTTACTGCCTTCTATTTCGGTAAAGTTTTACACAAAAATATGTGCATTGAGTCCACAGAAACATTCTTGAGTTATTACGAAATATGTCCTTTCCTTCATTGTGCATTATGAAAGGGCGTCTAAGGCTAGCAGATACCTGAATAGGACCTCCCGGAAGCTCTGCAATAATCATATTAATTTGGGGCGGGGGGCGACCTTGCCCCCCCCCCTTTGACAATGCAAAAAAAAAAAATGAAAATGCAAAAAAAAAAAAAAAAATTAAAGGGAAAAAAGAGAGAAAAAAAAAACGGAAAGGAGAAGAGATAGAGAGAAGGACAGAGAGTAGAGTGATAGAGAATGAAGCTGCAATTAGTAACCTCGAAGCATGGGAGTCATAGCGCACAGCAGATCAGTTTGAACGTCGATTGGGAAGTTCACACGCATGCTATCTTATACTACACATGATTGGATACAATCAATACGATACAATACCGATACAATACCATCAGCCAATCGAAAAATACCTTACGAGACAGTGCGCATCAGTTGGAATGGACTGCTATCAAGCCTGGCAAGTGCTATTTCCGGCCATCTGGGATGTATTAAAATCTCAAATTTCTTGGAACGCTCCGCGCCAACCTATGGTGGCGCTCCGCTTAGATAGTAAACGCAGTGGCGTACACAGAAGGGAGGCCATTTTTTAACACAAATTTTACTTCAAAAGGTAGCATATGTGGCACCAGTTTGCATGTAAGGACACCTAATTTTTCAAAACTTTTCAAAGGGGAGGGGACACCCCTCTCCTTAGACCCCTCCCCCATGCTGGCGATCACACAACATACTGCATGCCCCCTCCCCCCGTGAGAGAAGTCCTGGGTACACCACTGAGTAAAAACGGGATTCATACTTGCAACCCTTGGACCAAAAGTCCCACCAGCTGAGCTAATCCGTCCTCACAGAAGTGTGAAATAAAATAAAATCAAACTACATTTTGTTCACAAAAATTGCACTTCTTGATGGCTGATATCAAGCCTGGCAAGTGCCATTTCCGGCGATCTGGGATGTATTAAAATCTCAAATTTTATTGGTACGCTCCGCGCCAACCATGGTGGCGCTCCGCTTAGATAGTAAACGGGAGCCCCTCCCCAAACAAAACAAAAAACGCCACTGCAAGAGAATTAAAATGGAAAATCATGCAAATTGCAAGGCCTTAAAAGTGTCTTTTCCGGCTATCCGGGATGTGTTTTTACCCAAATTTTCTGGTATGCTACGTATAGGCGGCGGTAGCGGGGGAACGGGGGGAGGACACGTTCCTCAGTAAAATTTTCAGCGAGGGGGCGTCCCTCCATAAATAAATTCCTAAGGAGAAAAATGAGGAATTATAAATTAAGTAAAAATCAGCAATCAACAAGTATAACCATAATCAATGACAAACCAAATGGCCAAATGCTGTTCTGTCAGTTAATGAATTAATCCCTCGATTTTTCTCTGAAAGACGTTAAGATTGGCCAAGGCCTACAGTGCACGTCACCAACAATTTTTTTTTTTTATAGAAATATAGTGGTCGGAATCATTACAATTCGGTCATTCAGTTTTGATACTATGATACCATGATTACACTGCCTGGACGTACCCCCAAAACAATGACATGGCTGCCAAGTCTCTTGCATTTTGGGTCATTTTCACTTTCTCAATGAGTCCACACAAAACAAGAAATTAGGCAGAGGGGAACATGCACGTGATAAAACGTACATTTACGCCCACATGTCAATGCAAGGTACATGGGTCCTGGCATTAAGTCGAACTAAGATATGGGTCACAAATTTCTCAAGAAAGTCCCTCAATATTCACCAAGTTAGAACATTTCTATTAAGATTAGACGCCTTGAACAGGATGCATTGTAGTAAGGCACTGTGCCTATGATAACTGTCTTCTGTTAATAACTTGTGGCAAAATTAATGTGTTGAGAGTTGAGACATGAAATTATATGAAGCAATAAACGCAAAAATAAGACATGGGAAGTGCTATTTCCGGAGATCTGGGAGGTCTATTTTGTCAAAAAAATTTTTGTACGCGCCGCGCGCGCAATTTTTTTTCCCACGAGGTTATGGGCAAATCATGCCAATGGACCAATCAGCTTCTTGGAAATAGGCCACACCCCTAATTCCAAAATGACAGCTTTTGAACCATTTTTTTGTAATTCTGACGCCAGATTATGAAAGTAGAGGCCAAATAACCCCAGTCCACGTAACCCTAACCTTAGAAATAACCCCAACCATGATTTAGAAACAAATTTGAAAAAAAATTTGAAAATCAAATTTGCCCATAACCTCGTGGGAAAAAAAATTAGGCGCGCCGCGCCAACTGATGGTGGCGCTCCGCTTAGATGGTATAGTGCCGTCAATCACAGGCAGAACAACTTCGCCCCCTCCCCTTTTCAGGAATCCTGGATCCGCCCCTGGCCAGCAATGGAAAATGAGAGGGAGGGAGAGTGTAGGTGCAGGGAGGTGATTTAGACCTCCCTGATAGGTGTAGCAAAAGGGGTGAAGGACTAATAAGAGCGTTACAGACTGCTGTTTTCGTCATAAGTGTTAACAATCGCCATCTACACCGATAATGTCCCAGCGAGAACTGGCGAAGCTCTGGGAATTTTTTATTTTTTTTTTTTTTTTTTTGAAAAATGTATAACGGCAGATACGTACTTTCAACCTTCTACATTTGCTACATATTAGATTGAAAGATCCCATATTGATGCGAGGTCCCCACAGATGTTTGGAGATGTATATCTGTTCTTCGGAAAGTGTCGTGATCAGAACAGTTTCGTGTATTATTACCTTAATAATGGTCATGACATTGAGTGTAAACAGTGACATATAATATTTCCATTACAAAACCTGCATTCAGACTCTACATCGAGACACTTTCAATTGCCCAACAAACCTACATGCCACTGCCATAATTAGCCAGTTTTTTACTTATTAATTCGTAAACTTTCACCTATTTGCTGCTGTGCTTCTCCGAAAGTTGCTATCGGAAGATATTGATAATATGACTGACACTGGCGTAGGGTTGGAAGCGCGCGGAGCGCGCAAAAAGTTTGATAGGTTGCCAACTATTTGCTAAAATTCTGATAGTTTGAGAAACATTTGTGATAGAAAGTGAAGCGAGATTGAAAAAATTTCCTATGAAAATGAATAATAAAATATACTTTCCATCATACACGTATCTGTAGACTGAAACATGGGGGGGGGGGGTGATTATATGGGCCATCCCCCCTAGTCAAATGTTGTGGGGATATGTCCCCCCATCCCCCCGGGATTTACGCCCATGTTCAAAGCAGATTTCGGGGTGACTGTCCACTGCCTTTAATATCTGTCGTTCGGTGGCCAAAAGGTGCTCATGCCCTATGCCTGTTAGCCATGAGTGACTTCGAATCGGATGTAACACTACGTGGATTCTAAGTTACACCTGGCTAGGCCTAAGTCAATCCGGCAGAATATTTACCGAGCGATTTCATTTCAGTGAAAAACATTTCCTTTAAGAGGAATTCAATTGTATTTTTGTATTTTACTTGAGCTAAATTCATCATCAAATTGTCACTGTATTGAACTTAGACTAAATTCTATTTCACTTAAGTGAAACTGAATTTTACATCAGTGTAGTAGCAATTCACCCCAGGGAAATTGTATTTAACTTAAGTGGAATTGCAATGTACTTCAGCTAAGTAAAATACATTGGAATTGATTTCACTTAAGCAGAATACATTACACATAAGTGGAATACATTTCACTTAAGTGAAATGCATTTTACACAGATGGAATTGAGTTTTAAACTTAAGTAAATGTGTTTAACTCAAGTAGAATGAATTGAATTCGACTTACGTAAAACGCAAAGCACGTTGGGTCATTTCCATTTAGGTGAAACTGAATTCCAAGTGAAATGTATTCCACTTAAGTGGAGTTGAATTCTACTTAGGTGAAATGCATTTCAAAATAGACTAACGACTGGTGACAAGTCAACTCTTTTCACTGGGTTAACTTATTAACCACCTTTTTTTTTGCTATTTTAGTCAAGAAATGTTAGAGTCAAGTCATTTTTCAGAGTGCATCAAGTACGCCTTTATTTTCTATAGGGTCAAGGCTGTAACATCGAAGTCCGGACTCGTCTCCATTCGAAACTGGTCCGGAATGGGCTGCAGCTGAACTCGGACGAGGAGTTAATTCCAGCCTATAGTCCTTAAAAGTGAAAGTTTCTGAATGTGACTCACGGCTACATTGCTAATGGTTCACAGTGTAATAGGTGAATGGATCACTCACAGTCAACTAAATAGCAGGGTGGGCTAGAGTATAAAACTGACTCCTGAAGATGACTCTTTTAAGTGTAGTTGCAAAATAGTACAAAACGCATTCTTACCAGATGATGTATTGTCAAATGGCCGAACTCGGAATTGGACCGGAATTGAAGAATCTGGAATCGGAATTGGCTCGGAATCGGAGGGTACTGGACTTCAACTTGGCCCGAAATGGTGGCGAATGGAATCGGAATGGGCCCAAAATTGGGTTAGGTCAACTCGGACACAACCCTGCTCCATAGAGATTCTTCACATTACGTCATAATAACTCCGTTTTACCTGCACCGCCATTTTAGATGTCATAGTGCACGCGTAAGACTACTCTGTGTATAAAGGGTATCGGTCAAAGAGGTATAGGCCTGCATGTAGGCTACATGTGTTGGGTTCGAATGTTTTATAACGACACAAAGAAAAGCTTCTATGAAATTATCTTTAGTTGTTCACCAGATAATAGGTGCCACGGGGCAATTTAGTGTGTGGACTGGACTCGCGAGTTCAATATTTCTTCTGACGAATTCCAGAATCTCATGTAGCATTACGTTGTATATTTGTTTTAATTTGTTGGAAATCGGTAAGAAAACTGAACGGCATGCGATTTTCCTTCACGATTAGGCCTATATATGCAACAAACTTTTGCCATCATCAAAGTTTCTTTGAAAAGAAATGAAGTAAAGATTTAAAGCTTTGTCCAATACGTTTTACGCACAGCGTATACGTTGCGCGCGATAAGTTTGACGTCCACTATATGACCAACTTTGTTGTTGTGACCAGGGGCGTAGCGATGGTGTTATGTTTGGGGGTGGGGGTAGGGGTGTAGAGATTATGTTTTGCCGACAGATCTGGTAATGCGTCGAGCGAAAACGAGCTTTAGCGGGTCGGGTCCGGGGCCCCGCCTATGTACCCCTGGTGGGATCCAGGGGGCGCAGCCCCCAGATGCTCTGAATTGTAAGTATATCTCTGGGTGAAAAATTAAGTCTCAGGATGGATATATTTTTGGTCATTCCTCTCGTCAGGCCGCTATAGTTTTAAGCGGTTGGGATCCAGAGGTCCGCTAGTGCTTTAGCTAGGACGTTTTCTCAATGCGACATTTGCTGATCTGTGGCCCGGGGGAGGGGTCTAAGGGGAGGGGGTTGTCCAGCTCCCCTTTGGAAATTTTTGGAAATTGCAAGGTGTCTAGATCGCAAATGGTGCAATATTTGAGTGGATTTCTGCCCTAATGAGGAACCTCAAAATTTACACCCGGGTAGAATTTGCTTGCCAAATTTCTTTGTGCGACATTTGTCGCCTTTCATGTGACATTGTCGCACAAATAGGGGCTGAATAAAACACTGGGCCGGCCTTAGGCCCCTGGTGGGGGTCCGGGGGGATTCGAACCGAAAGCTCTGAGGTTTAAGCTTAATCTCTCTTTAAAAAAATTAAGTCTCATGCAGGATTGGTATATTTTGGTTCATAATGCATTATCCAATGCAAAGATTCCGGTTAATTCTAATGTGTTAGGCTATTCCTCCCGTCATGCCACTATACTTCAGGAACTGAACCTGTCGTTCAGAACTTGGTATGTGTTCAGCATTTGAACACTAGACGCGTCATGCGTTCAAATACGATAAGTGGATAGGCGTCCGGCGTTCAAAAAAGGAGAAAAAGTGTTCAGAATCTTAACACAAGCTTTCAAAATATGCTTTGAACGCCAGGATCTGAAGATGGGTTCTGTATCTGTTTCATTTGGGTGTTCAAAAGTTAAAATCCTGAGATTGCAATGAAGGGAAGACATGCGGCACGCATTATTTTTTCCCAGGGGATGTTTGTGGGTAAACCGGATCCTCAGAAGTTTGCAAAATGTGTTTGAAGTCAAGGTTAGGGTCTAGAAGACGGGCTATAAGGATACCCTCTCCATGGGTAATTGGGTGCTGCTCCCCATGGTGATGATAAAAGTGAGGAATAATGTGCAGAAAGTGGTTTTTCAAGAATGTCATATGACCCGATATAGTGCACCTATAGTCCTATACGGAAGCGTTAATTCCCTTTCTTTTCCCGAGTTGCCGACGGACTCAGTCACTCGTCCAATTACACCGACCGACAGCCGTCGATACGGCCGTATGCATAATCAATTTGCCGACGGGCCTTCAACTTGAATGGGCCTAATAGATGAAGAGCCAAAAATCGAAAGAGCAGAAAATCGAAATAGACGATAACAGACTGGCCCGTTTTCTCTTTCTCTTTTTTTCTTTTCATTCTCCATCTTCCCTTTCACTCCCTTCCTTTTCCCTTCTTCTCTTTTCTTTTCCTCCTCTCCTCTTTTCCTCTTCTTTCCCTTCCTCTCTCCTCTTTTTGCCGACAAACCGAAAATTTGCCGACGGGCGACCAAATATCGGGGGGTGACACCCCCACCCCACCCCCGCTCGCTACGTCCCTGTTTGTGACGTGTGCTTGTGACGCCTTTGATAAACCTTTAATGATAAAAGTTATAACTCACAAAGATGTGTTACTTAGTGTTACTCAAAGCATGATGCTTCACTTAATCGAAATATGAACCATACTTACGGAGTTGGTATTGAGCTTGCCATAATGTACCAGGGATGGAGCTATTACAAGTAATAGTTATAAGGAATACGGGCCCTGAAATAAGAAAAGAGAAACAAAAGCATGGCTCATGGACGTAATCATTCAGGGCTGCTCTTTTACAATTAGGAAAATAAACGTATGGAGTCAATTGGGAGAGGCAGCATACAAACTTTTGCCCGAAAGTTTTAATGCAGGAATTTAGGAATTAGTTTGTCTTCTAAGAAATTTGTAAACGCGAGGCATACAGACAATTTGTCATTGTACAGTAGAACCTTGGGTAGGCTTACTTTAAACATTTCATAATTCAGGTTCAAAGGCTTCATGCAATACGTTCCCGTAGGAAATGATTTCTAACAAAAATCACAATAGCAATTAAAGTTTGAAAAAAGCTCAGTCAGATCTTTTCCCAAGTAATCACGTGATATTAGGCTGCCATTTTTATAGTGGGCTGTCGTCTCTTTGAGGGAGGGGGGATTTAGGAATTAATTTTTCTTCTAAAAATTGGTAAACGCATACAGAAAATTTGTCATTGTACAGGAGTACCTTGGGTAGGCTTACCTTAAACATTTCATAATTCAGGTTCAAAGGCTTCATGCAATATGTTCCCGTAGAAAATGATTGTTAACAAAAATAACAATAACTCTTGCCGAGACGGCGACATTTTAATATTATCATGGAGCTATTACAGAATAGCTCCACGATATTATAAAGCATGTCACCCAAAGTAGAACTTTTACCCAGGGGTATTTTATGAAGGAAGCTTCCTGATCTCAGCCCGACGTTTCTTGTGATGTACCGTAATGTTTGTTAATGCGTCCCTGGCTTTTAACAACAAAAAACAAAGCACACAATTATAATGTCCAGGTATTTGTAAAATATGTCAGTATGTGCAGAAGTGGTAGGCATTGAATAATGTGTAAGCCGTATAATGTCACGTTTAAAGTGTTTTAAACTTGCTATAAATTTTCATTTTGATACGGATTCTTTATATATATATATATATATATATATATATATATATATATATATATATATATATATATATATAATATATATAATAAGTCGTGATTGAGAGAGAGAAACTGAGCTCGCTGGTATAAGAAGTCTGTTGTCTCGTCTGGAAATCAGAAGCTGCATTGTCTGGTGGTTCTAGGCACGGCGCGAAAAGCCGTTGACGCACGAGTTCAAGTTCCAGTGCTGCTTAGTTTTCCTCTCTGGTGCTTTTCTTTCAACCTTTCCTTCTTTGATAAGGGCTACGCTCTATCTAGGATTGGTTTCAATTCAAGATCGAATGTATTAACCAATTATATATATATATATATATATAATAATATACTATATATATATATATATATATTATATATATATATATATATATATATATATATATATATATATATATATATATATATATATATATATATATATATATATATATATATATATATAATTTCATTCCATTGCTAAGCTTTAGTGATAGTATAGTGTATGATGAAATACCAGCTGCAATTCCCTTGTTAATAATTGGTTGAAATCAACTGGAACATGTAACTCATTACAGTTTACCATTGTAAGTTTCAGTATGTCACTTCACACACGTTTTTTTGAATTTTGAATCAGGTTGTTATAGAAATTAGTAACATCACTGTTTATCCAAAGAAAAAAAGAAGAAGAAAAGTGGCTTTTCTGCCTAAAGCATATAAAACGTTGGGCGGAATGCAGTAGAAGCGACCGAAATTAATTAAAAGAGGGCGCTATTACAAGGAAATTCCCAGCTCTGAATCAACCTCACACTAAACTTCCACTGTCATATTAACTATTTTTACGGCACATAAAGCCTAAGGGAAGCATCCTTCAAATCTTTTCATAGCAGACATGGTATGGTTTGACAGTCACTCAGTATTGCCTAGGCGTTAATCCAATACGTTTACATGGTGCAGCTACACCCAGTTATTACTACGAGTCACTGTGGGCCAGGGGGTCAGTAAACGTGCTATGGCATCAGTAAACGTATTGCTTAGTTTTGTATCGTACGTATACTGCGGTCAGAAGTTTTAACGGCATTGGTTTTCATTCATACAGGCTCATATTCTATTTTCATCATGCAGAATTGTTTGCACTGCCAAGATATATGGAGAAAAAGAATAAACACACTGGTGACTCAATGAGTCTCGTTTAGTTTGGGCAATATTACAATGAAAATATAGTCTCTTACTTAAATCAATTGTAATTAGTAAGTAATGAAATGATATCTCGTCTTGATAACTGTTTACAAGGTTTGACACAAATATACCTGATGGTTGACGTTATCTATGAAGAAAATTGAACTTACTTTTCTTGTGATGATGCCTGGCAAAGAGTGTACCAGGAAACCTGGCATACTGTAGTTCTTTAACAGTCGTTGCTTCGTACAAAAAGTAGCCTTGATTTATTTACTGAAATGGGGGCCCACTCCCTTTCCGTAAAGCTTAGTCTTAGGGTCCATTAGTCACAAGGGTCGATGGTAATAGGCTAATACCTCCTTCTGTCGAATGGTTCACTGTTAACAATTGAAAAGGGTTTTTTTACTCAAAGTGGGAAAAGGCACGTTCCTAATGGTTCGCTATTCATAACTTAGGTTAGGCTTAGCCTTTCTTTGTTATCATTAGAGTTCTAACCAACTTGGTAATTATGAACAACTAACATATTTGTCCATTATGAATAACAGACATTCTTTTCTATAATAATCAACAGACCTAGTCATAATTCTAGACTTCTCTGTTGATTTCGAATATGGCCCCAATGAACAGTGACCCTTCGGACTTACCGGGACCCTCCTGATAAATGACTGCAAGAGATCCTCATAGACAACGAGCCCTTCCAATGGAAGTACTGCTTCGCACCACTGTATATATATATATATATATATATATATATATATATATTTTTGGTGTGTGTGGCAATATTTGCTCTCGAAAGCTACCAAGTTCAAGGTTCTTAGCTCATGAAATCACCAACCCTATTCATGGGCGGCCATCTGAGGGGGGGCAGGGGAGAAATGCCCCCCTAAATATTTTAATGGGGGCCATAATATCAAATGTTCCCTAATATTTAGAGGTGTACAGAAAAAAAAATGTTGTTACTGTATACAAATTTCCGATGTGAATAATTGTGATATTAGCTTATTAGGCTTAATGGAAGCTGGGGAGAACTATATATGATCTGTGTCCTCTAGAATGCACCAAATCGCTTGGCTTCCAAGGGGGCTATGGTGGTCCCCTGTTCCCCCTGGCAGGAGGCCCAGAGTGTTCACACATAATTTAAACAAATCGCCTCCCCTGACCCTATTTGCATATTAATCAAGGTAAATCATTTGAATTAATACTTTAAAATCAATGTGATGGAGTGCAGCAAAGGTTTGCAACGTTAAAGAAACAATTCTTATTCAAAATAGAGATTCTACTAGCTACGTGGGCCTGGGTTGTGACGATTAGGAAGGCCATTTTGTAATCATTTCGTGGTCTGGAGGATAAAATTATTTTTTCTGAATAAAGCCACTTCACTGGTCCTGTCACAAACAAAATTCCTGGAATTAGGATTGCACAGAGTCCAAAATAGCCAACTCTATGGGTGTCTCCCTACACGAAAAAAAGTTGTTCACGTCTGACTTTAGATCCCACAAGGACAGTTTGAACACGATCTTATTGATCAACTGCTTGGCACAGTTGTAAATATGTTTTCATATCATGACTCGAGTGAAAAAAAATTCCAAAACTTTCTGATATGACAAATTCTAGCAGCGAATTTTCCTCTACTGAAACAACAAAATGACCCCGAGTGGAGACAATGACTTCATAATTCATTCGTTAAACTCACTGTGCAGTTGACTGTATACATATGGCGGTTGCAATTCTGATGTATCAAGATGCACAAAAAGTTGTTATTTCTTTTCTATGATTAACCTATAGTACTAATTTAATTGTAAAAACGACGTAGTTAAGGAAAAGACACGTAACTTACAAGTTGATGTGCGCAAAAATTCAATATAACTATACGTCCATCACAGAAAAACGATAACTCCAAAACAGAACTGTTTGGAACGCAGTTAAAATTGTTTCATGGATTCAGCTATCCACCACCTCATGTCGAATCCTGTATTATAGTTAGTACAACACTGTACGCGTCACCACATTAACATACGAGACTGTCTATTTACTTGGGTCAGGTCAAGTCCATAGCTGTGTTCCGCTGCGTGTAATGTAAACCAGCATCCCGTCGATTTCTTTGTTATGTGGACTTTGAACTGCAATACGTTCTCATGTAATTTATCAATAGCGGCACGTAATCCTGTGTATAAAATGAAAATGAAAGCAATCTGTAATATATCACATAGTACAACATGCCAGTTCGTCGTTGATTAGACTAAACCTAGATCTATCATCGCGGAGCTATATCATTCTGCCGTACAACTTCCACTTACGGTGATGCAATGGGGGATTTCCCTGACATTGCGCAATAGCCATTTGCGCGAAGCACTCACAGCGACTACTGCGATGAAAAGTTGCAAGACCTTGGAATTATCCGAACGCGTTGCAGGCCCGTAGCCAGGCCGGGGCACGGGGGCGTACCCCCCCCCGTGCGGACCACTGTACCCCACCATATGAAAAATCGATCGAAAATAAAATTTTAATACCGTGTAAACGATGGCTCTGGTATTACACCAGGCGTTTTTGACTAAAAAAGATCCCAAAAGTCGTTAAATAATGAACGTATTTTGCTTTTTGTAACATTTTTGTTATGAAATTACAAAAATTTTAGCGCGCTACGCGCGCTTTCATCTTCAGTTACATATGGCTTTAACACCGGTTTCAGATATGTTGGCTTCATATAAAGGCAAAGGTTCCACAATTAGGCTATTGTTCTTTCGTGTAGGTGTGATTCCTGGAAAAACACAAAATTGAATCCATGAGAGGTTCTGTCCTCTTTCTCTTATGATCAGGAAGATTCCTAATTCAGACTCAACATCATGATAAACATATTCTGTAAGAAACGTAGAGTATCTCAATGTCCAGCCTGAGGGGTGGTGGAAGTTCGCCCCGCGACCAGTCGTCCGGCGTCTTGGTTTTGCTCATAGGGACAGACACACATGACCCCACATACATTTCGGTTGAGAGAAAGCAAAATTCTCAATTGGTCAGTGGTGAATGCTCTTTGATTGACATCAAAGTCAAAAGATGCAGAGTAGCTCACATTACACAGCATGTGCAAAGAATGTTGTGATTACATATTATGGCCTTGTATGCCTATCAGGATATGACATTAAGTAATAGACTAGGTTTGTGTCTGCACAAGAAGGGTCCTCAATACAGTTTTGGAAGGAGTAACTTAGTCGGGAGAACTGGAACTGTCTAGGACGAGCAGAGCAGATTCTTCCATAGAAACCCAAAGTTTCTAATTTTCCTTAATAAGAACCAAATATTTTTAACTTTTCGTCAACAGAATCCCAAATTTTTCGTCGCGCGCCAAAAATTTCGCGTTCGGCATCCTTTCTGTAACCCATTGCTTCTACACTGTTAAAACACTGGGCAAAGTTTTTGTTGGGCAAAAGCAATTGCTTAAATGTTGGTCAATGTTTGCTCACAAAATGGTTAAAATTTCCCTTCCATACACGTGTATTGTAATACCCAACTTACTGGTTAAACTAACGACAACCTTCCATTCAACAGTTGGGCATATTCTCACTTTACCCACTTGTTGGGTGATTTTTGCTAATTAGTTGGGTAAATTGTTGGCTGCAGTGTTTGCGCCAAACAACAGTACACTTGACTCGATTTGTTTCACAATTCTTTGCATAATCAGCAATTGGTTCCAAAATCTGAATGATTCCCTTTGGCATCTTTTATATTGGCCAAAGAGGAAAACTCGTACATTATTTTAGACCATAAAAGCGACCGCTATTTCTATAAAATTGTTAAAATAGTAGTACGAACTAGCACACATTTGTATGAGATTCGACGATTCGTATTTAGCGCAAAACGGCTATCCAATGAAAGTTCAGAATCTTGTATATTCTCTTTCACGTCCGAATAAGATTTTATATATTGTAATTTGAAACATTTCGGCATAAAGAGTAAACTGTCTTTGAATGCTGCGGAACAGCTAGTTCTCAGGATGACTGTTTCTTATTGATGGAACTACAAAACTTCATAACATCATTTTACAGTGCCTTAGGAAAATGATAGTTTTGGACTAATTTATATACGGAGCTCGGTGACAAACGAAACAGATTATTAAGCCAAAGATTTTTAACTGGGGCCGGTGGGTTGCCATTAACCAACAATGTACCTATCAATGTGTAGATGCATTTTCTAACGTCTTTTTTTAACGACTGTTGTGCATTAAAGACATTTCATGCAAAATATATTGTAGTAATTAACGTATTTACTCATTAGATATGACCTCAGTTACCAGTGATTCATTAAAACTATAAAAGAAAGCTCGAAAGGGATAGATATCATTAGCCAATATACAGTGCATAATATATATCAAAAAATAAGCCCCTGGGAAAGAAATTCCCAGTATGCTATATCTGGAGAGACTACAACCCTCCATATTTACCAAGTATTGGTTAATACGCTTTGTCCAACAAGAGGTATAAGCGCATTTGGCTTTAACCAACTGTGTGGGCAATATAGGATTCCCATTTATTGGGTACACAATTTCTTTCAATAGTTGGTTAAAGTACTACCCAACTACTAGATAATAACTTAAACCAACTGAACTGGTTAAATTTTTACCCAATTTGTTGGGATGTTGATATTTGGACCAACGTTGGTTAAAAAGTTGGTTAACATTTGCCCAACATTTTTAACAGTGTAGCGGGCTTCCGGGTGATGGACCCCTTAGGGGAGCTTTGTCCCGTCGTCGGGCTTATCTTTTCACCAGGTTTTGCTGAGTCTGTATGCAGGTTTTACCGTGGTAAAAATTTTCCTGCAAAATATCGGCGCGCTTCGCGCGCAATGCTCACTGCAATGCTCACAAGCGAAGTTAAATCGCCTATGAACATTCTTAGCATAAAAATTCCAGTGAACTATTCTAGCCAAAGCTAAGTGAAGGCTCAAACTTAGATGCTGGGTATCAAGGGGTTTTCATGTAGTAATCTAGAAACTTGAGTAACATTCGTAACGCGATGACTCTATGGTTTGAAGCTAAATTTAATCGTACCCAATTTTATTCCAAAATTTATTTTTTTTCTGTTCATGTAAAATTTCGTTCAAAGTAGAAATACGATAATGACCATCTGAATTGTGAACTGTGAAGAGATTGGTGTGCTCTCACTATCATTCAAAGTCCTTCTCAAAGCTCCATGTTAGTGTTCCCATATTGCTATATCCTCAGACATTTGGGGAATTTCCCTCTGGGTCCTAACAAAATCATACTGGACCACACCAAGACTGCCTAATGGCAGCTCCTGGTCCCCTCGCCGTTCGCAAAGCACTCAACTCTTCACCTGCGCTAGCGAAGCTGAAGAAGCATCATCGTGATCATAGTCTTGTTCCCTTCACTTGGGGAGACTTTCCACGTCTTTGTATTGCAAAAGGAGGCGAAAATGTCCATCACAAGAATGAAATTTTTGCGCGCTTCGCGCGTAAGTGCACACGTAAAACCGATACCTTAAAGCTGTCTGTGGTAAGCTTGAGGTATCATCCCCTGTAGTTCCCGCAAACTGTAATCATATGGTGGCTCTACTGTCTACAAACATAATTTTTTTCTGCGGTGCCCCCCTATGAGGTGCCGGTGCCCCCCTATGTAAGAAGTCCTGGCTACGGGCCTGACGTGTTGTGATTTTAAATTAATTTGCCAAAAAGCTTTTTCGGCTTTGTGAGTAAGCAAGTGCCTTTATTTGCCCTACGTAATTAGATCCACTGTATTTTGCTCTTGAAATCTGCGAGTGTGAATGTGTTAGCCTATCATTCTTTACTGCAATGGTCATAGGCTATCGGCAAAGATTTCACATGGCATTACCATATAGCCTAACGGACTCACGTGCTTTATCAGTGACGTGGCTACGGGGGCTTGGTCACGCTCACTGCTATTGGAAGGCTTAGAAAACTCCATTGTCATGTTTAGGATGTTACAGACTAGTAGCCGTCAATTTAATGTAAGTTGAAAATGTAAGTTGAAAATGTTTCTGCCAAATTTGATGCTCCAAAATGTATTTGGGGGACTACTTATTTCTTTAGATACGGACTTACAGACGTCAGATAATGGTGCAGAGGAACTGTACATTTGGGCTACATCCATGATACCCTAGAACAATCGTATCACTTGTTCTCCATTGAGTCATTACCAGCAGCGTAGGAAGATGTTTGACATTGGGGGCAGACCAGACTCGATTTCTCGACCTTGACCCCCCTTCCCACACCAAAATATCATATTTGATTAATTTGATTTTTCAGATTTTAATTTCAGCAACAAAAAATAAAAATATTTTATGAAAAAGGAAACAACAATACATATTATATAGGCATGCATCGGTTATCACACCGCATGCCAGTTACATACAATCATTTGCCGTGTTACTACCCTTCCATATTGTTTATAATTTTGGGGGAAGTCGTTACAATAATAATGATAATAATCAGTGGGTCGCCAGGATTTCTCTCAAGGAGGGGCATGCATTGTGTTGTGTGATCGCCTGCCTGGGTCTAAAGGGAGGGGTGTTTCCCCTCCCCTTTGAATGTTTTTGAAAAATTAGGTGTCCTTACATGCAATCTGATGCTACATATGCTACCTTTGAATTAAAATTTGTGTTAAAAAATTTACGTATATTAGGTACTAAAAAAACATCGGCATCAAGGAGGGGGGCATGGCCCAATGGCCTCGCTAAATACACCACTAATAATCATAATATATATAAGTTTAACCATTCAAAACACACTGGTGAATTAATACAGAATATATAGGTGCAGGTGCAATTCAAATCAGATCTTTATTTAAATTACCAAGGAAGTTTTTTAAGTCGTTCAAAATCGGAAATTAATAATTGACTTCAAATTAAACCTATAAATAATTTTAACTAATCTGGGTTTTAGGGTTAATTATAAGTTTCCTGCAACTTATTTCTCAAAAATGTCTGATTTCCTAAAAATATCCCGAAGTTCCGAACCCAACGTGAATTCCCGAAATTGACCGTTTGGGGGAAATTTCCTTGAAAGTTGAAATTCTGACTTTTTTATAACATCAGTATTGACCTTGATTCTGAGGTGTAGCCAGGTTTTTGGTGTGTGTGTGTGGGGGGGGGGGGCAAAGTCGACTCATCGTCCCCATTTTGACCGCAGTCTCGGGGAAGGGGTATAAGGGGAGGGGGAAATTTTTGCTGTCTCGAAGGGCTTAGATGCAAAATGGTGTTTCTTTTTATACTAGATCCCAGTGTTCTCCACAGGGTTTTTAGAGTGGTTCAGGGGTGGCGCCAGGATTTGCCCGAAGGGGGCCAGATTCCCCGACGGCGAGGCCAGCGACCAGAAACCCCGATGCCGTCGAGGGGTTGGTGAGGGGGGATTTGAAGAAAACCTGTGTGCTATACCATGCCATTGGATATATTGCATAAAATTTGTATGTACTCCAGGAACATAGATTTACCGTTTTTATCCCTAATCTAAACTGTGAAATTGTAAAGCGCGCGAAAATTTTTGGATAAGCCTACACTACAGAGAATCTGTACTTGTTTAAAACTTATATAGGTCAATTGTTCGGGCAGGTGGGCCCTATCAGACATAAGTTACATTTTACTTGGCTTCCCTCCTCAGGTCACTAGCCGTACCTCACAGCAGACATAAGAAAACAGTCATTAACTAGTTTTACGGAAATGATATGGCATTGTACTATATTTAGCTATAGGTAACGGAACAGAGGAAGAGTTGGCAAAGCGTACCAAAAATTGTGGGTTTTATCTCAGAAATGATCCTTTTGAAAGCCAAAATAAGTAAACCAACCATGAGTGGCTCACAGAATTTTCCATGCCAGCGACCCCAAGTTCCGACAACCCACTATGTCGAGGGAGTGCAAGGTGAGAAAGGGATTTGAAGGAGCCTAACTATCCCATGCCATTGCAGGGCATATTTTGCATAATATCACTTAACACTTCGAGAGCCATGTTGCGCACTGATATCGTTCCTTTGAATCTGAATCGTCAGACTGCAAAGCGCGCGAAGCGGGCAAAAATTTTTGGTAGGCTTCCACAAAAAACATATGTGATCATTAAGAACAAAAAGAAAGAAAGAAAACTGTAGGGGTTGAAGATTGTATCGGGGATAACATACATTGTATCGAAACCACCTGGACTCGCTCACCAACTGACCGTGCAGTATGACACACATTAGAGAACAGCAAACTAGGCATTACGATATGGGATGAAATTTACGACCTCCACATAAGCTGTGTACTCTGCCTACATGTTACTTGGTAAGGTGGACAGGACTTGTGCTATCTAGCTATGTGGAATGGAAATACTGGAGAAAATGGATTGACCCCACAGCGCGCCAAAAATTTTGGGTTCTTAATTAGGGAAGATGTCCTCTTGAGAGCAAAAAGCAGGTAAACCGGTTGGGCGACTGTCGCCGTCGGGGACTGCATGCTTTATCGTAACGACTAAAACTCCCCGACAAAACTGTAAAAATTCCCTGACAGGGGGGGGGCATGGCCCACCTGCTCCCTGTCCCCACCTGGCGCCACCCCTGGTAGGGTGGCCCGCCCTCCGAGTGAAAATGACATTGGCAACCAATACGTTTTCGGGATTTAATTATTTTGTTTCAAAATCAGGATTAGGGTTCGAAAAAAGGGCTAGGGTTCAGTCCCCAAGGCATAATCAGTTGAAAAAGGAGAAAAAACCCGGAACACTGTTTCCAGACGAGATGACATCATTAATATCCAAGGTTTTGATTGACTTTTCGGGGGCTTATTGCCGATGCGTCCTGCATAAAATAAATATGCCGTCCGTTCTGCTGCCGATTCCACCGTCATTATTCATTCCCGAGACCTAGATCCCAACCCCCTCCCACTCGGCCAACTTCCCATCCCTCCCTCTCCACGTTTTTTTTTTTTTTTTTGTGCTTTCCTTCATTTTTTCAACATCGCCAATTGCGTCGCCAAAATTTCTGTGTGGGGGGGGGGGCACTCTGCCCCCGTACCCCCCTTTGGCTACGCCACTGCCTTGATTGATGTGTTATTGATGGCTTTTTCTTGTAAAATAATTATTATATTAAAGTATGATGCAGACACGATTGTGTTTTCATGACATCATTCAGATAAGAAGACGACAGGGCCTACTTTATTAAAGTCTGTACATATCTGTTTTATACGTATTGAACACTATCGCGATTGGGGGGGGGGGCAAAATGATATTAGGCCCACACAAAAAATATTGAGGAGATCATGACCCCCTAGCCCCACCGGTTCTTACGCCACTGATTACGGGAGAAATACCTGCGATGGACGTTCCCTAAAGGCGACGAAAAGTGTTGTTTTTAAATCATGGTAGACAAAATTAAAAGCAGTTCATCTAAAGCTGACTCTAATGTAAATGAGTAGTTAATGTGTACCTTTTGCTTTTATAATTCGTGCCATATTTCCTGAGAAGAGAGGGACAGGGAATGCCAAAGGGAAAGTTCTTCATCATACCTCCAACCATCGCCATTGGTTGTAACTCTCCGGCAAGTTGGTATCCTTAAATACTCGGTGTAAAAGTAAGCACATTTGACCCAATAAGGGCATAAAATAACAGAGATTATTCTTGCTCCGGAGGACAACAACCAGTGAAATACACAGTTATTTAATTTATACTATGCACAGTGGTTTATCCATACTTTACTCCTAGGGCTAAATATGTATGCAGGCGCAAAACTTACTTCCATATCAACTGAGCGCAGCACCTTAGGGCCGGTTTCAGAAGGGCAACTCCTTTCCACAATTTGAAAAGTTTTGAAACTTTCATTCTTTCAGTTTTAATACAATTTGGGCATTACATAACAAGGGATATGCTTCCTTGTGAGACTCGAAACCAGTTAAATGCAAATTATTTTCTTTACTGTAAACATTCTAGTAGTGGATAAAATTGTGGATTTTCCTGAGTGTGCCCCCCGCTGGATTCGTCACATGATGTACTCCATCTAAACCAGAGGCGGGGAACCTTTTTTTCCTCTAAAGGGCCGTTTTGATGGTCATAATTAGCTTCCGGGCCACAGACAGTGAGGGTGTAACAAGCTTTTTCCATGAGGCTCAGGCCAAGGGACCCTAAACAGACCGAGGTGTGGTGAAGCCCCTAGGTGTTCTGGAGTATGTAAAAATTGGTAAGCAAATAGAATTTTTATCCACTATCTTTAAATGACATTTAATCCAAAGAGCTACACAGACCAGAAGTATCACAATATGGCCATTTGAATTTTTATTTTATGTATGAAGTAATAATGATTGAGTACATACGAAAATTGGGAGCGAAGTACGCAAAAAAAAAAAAAAAAAATTACAAACAAACGCGTATTTTTTTTAATTGTATTTTTAACGTTGCACTCACTCTTCGGAGGGACAGTTCTTACACCCCACCCCACATTTACCGGAATAAATAGGCCTACAGTATCCACCTAGTTTCTTACTTAGTGTAATAGATAGGTCTATACATGTGATAGTGCACTTCTGTCCATTGCTATATTTAGCCTTCCATGCAAAGTTTCCGATACCACCAGATGTACAAGGACGTTGCCCACCTGGTTTATGCCTAACGAAACGGTGGGTATGTTACATTGTGGATACAAGGGTTTTGGTGATATATTGTCAATGTTTCGCAGCTGTTAAATGTGAAATATGCGGAAAGTGGTAGGCCTATACGCTGGATTCACGATCGGCACCGCAGACCAAAAGATCATTATCACCAATTACCTTTCAAGTACTTCTCAATTTACCTTATGAATAACTCCCAGGCTGGATAAAAAGGTCTGGGGGCACATACGACCCGCCGCACGGAGGTTCCCCACCCCTGATGTAGACAATGGTAGGATTTGGTAAACGGCTTTTTAGCCCATTCAATTGACCTTATGTATATGACGTCACAGAACAAAAATGGAGGAAGCTGCGCGTTCATGCAACTTTCACCAACTATGCAGGCAGCTGATTTGTTTGCTGGGGATACGCGCGTAAGTCTATTATACGCAGGTGCGAAGTCTACACCGTGCGTGCAGGTGTGTTTCATTGTTTGCCTCCAAAGTGACGCCACGTGATGTCAATGCGTAAGGTCTATACAGCACGCGTGTTGCTGACAGTCTATCACTTATGACGTCAAAATACTGTGAAGGAGTTTTGCCCAGCTTTTGGCTCAATGTTTGTTTCATAATACTGAACCGGGAGAGTATTATGTGTAAATTAGACATACCACATCAACGCCGTTTTCCCCCATTGGATAGTTCTCACGCTGATGATGATGATGATGACGATGACGATGACGATGACGATGACGATGACGATGAGGAAGCAGCATTGACAAGACTCAGCTTAATACGAGTTGTAAGAGAACCATGAGCAAACTGTGGCCCTAACAATGGAGTCGGCATGCACTCACCATGGAATCGAGTTCAATTGATAATCCGGAGCCATAGGCGTAGGTAGGTGCTTTCGTCTGAAAGGGGGGGGGGGAGGTGAACGTTGTTTCGGACCTCCGTCCTGGGAGATCTAAGGAAAGGGGTGTCTCACTCCCCTGTGGAAAACTTTTAAGTATTTGGGGGTTCTCAGATGCAATTTGTGCGACGTATTGGTCACACTGTACGGAAATTACTGAAAATTTGACATTTTTGTAGAGGTAACAAATACGGGCTTTTCGTCCTTAAATTGGGGGTGAGGGTGGATTTCCACGCATATGTTTGGGGCTGATCAATAAGAAAAAAAAAAACAGCATCGTAAAAACTTTCAGGGCTTTTTGCTTGTATAACGCTCATATTTCCCGTTGAGTTTCCGTATGCTTCGCTCAGTCGCGTATAGGAGAGATACATATATACACTTAGGTAACAGTTGCTGGTACATGAGTGTAATTCTAGCCATAATACGAAAGTAAATAGTGCATTTCCTTCATGAGTTTCCTTAGCAACAGCTCATGTGACACAGTAACCTTTGAGCACGGGTGTATTAAACTTTACACACTACCTTTAAGTTGCCCGTCGGAGTTTATGTAGATTACATTCACAAATATTTGAAGATAGCGACCGACTTAGAATGCGGTTATGCGGTATAGTTGTTTACGATCGACGGTTTACGTTTACTTTTATACTATTTCACTTAATCTGTTCAACGTCACTTGTGTAATAGCTGCAATGTATCATTCATGATCACCAAAGGTTTGCTCATAAAGTTTTCATTTTGTTAGGCCTGAACTGACTTTTCCTTTCGGTACACTGTCTTGGCCTAGTGTGATTGTGAAGTATAGCCACCAGTTTTAACAATTTGATAAAGACATGGTGTGTGTTATCAAATGTGGTTTTACACGTCGATGACCGAAGGCGACTACGGGAGATCATTCATTGAAACAGATTTCAATAATTACAAAGCAAGTAAAACATTAAATTTTTACTTTAAAGAGCTTATTTGACTCCCATAGGCGTAGGAAAAGGGAGGCGGGGACGATCGTCCCGAACTCTGATTGGTGGGGGCACAAGCTTTGTTTCACCCCCATTCCCTCAACTTTGGATGATACGCTGCAAAAACATGACATTGAATAGAATAAACTTACTTCAAAGTTTGTCAAATATTCCACAATTTTGCATCTAGGGGCACTTTAAATAGTCAAAGAATTTCCCAAAGGGGAGGGGACATCCTTCCTTAGACACCTCCCCCAAGACACTGAAATTCACTCCGTCCCCACTTTCAAAGAGCTTCCTACTCTTATGTGTGCAGAATACTGCAAATTTTAAATGTGAGTAGAAACCCCTCCATGATGATGCATACAGCTGGGCGACCCTAATAAATTTTGCTTGTCGGGCTGGTGGGGGGAGGGGGGCAAAGTCAAGTCCGTATTCAGGGAGACTCGGGCGACCCTCCCCCAGACAATATCGATGGTCCGCTCCAGATAGTACAGTAGGAGTATGGATGTATTATCTTGTATTGTAGTGATGTCCTACTACTTTCAAAGGCATTACATAAACCTCGAGCAGTCAGCCATGCTCTAATGTACTATGATCGTTAAAAATAAATATATTCATTACAGGCAATTGCTACTCCATAAGCGTAAGAGTCAGGGGAAACAGGCAAAGAAGCTGGGTCCATTTGGATAAAGTGAGACAGGCTAAATTATATACATAACCAAGATTTGAGTTAAAAATTTCATGGTCTAGGTCACTTGAGCAATAGAGGACTGTAGATCAACTTGGTCGTGGATGAACACCAGCAAAATTCGACTAGAACTCAGAGAGTAACGAGGCAAGAGTTTACTAATCTATCCCAATCCTTACACCCAACCTTCATTTGTGTTCCCCATGGATTTTATAGCTCCATGAACGGACGGAGTGTATAACTAATCCTGAGCTACTCTCTGAAAGGCTGGAAAGGAGGATAGAGAATCCTTGCTCGACATGCACCACTGTTTGACAGCTGAACCGATGCAGTGAAGGCCTGAGTCGGATAACTTTCTGTGGTTTACAACCAGAACTGCATCACTGCCAACAATCATGTCGGACAAGCAGTTTCTGAGTCCCCATAAAATTATTACCAGGAGTTACCACTGATTTGATCCGAGGACCTCTTGAATGCAAAGCAGTACACTCAACTACCAAGACATAATAAAAAGTTTGATGTTTCTTGTATTTTTTTCACAAGAAATTTCACCTTTGCCAAGAACAAAAAGCAATAAAACTGTTGGTTTGCGGATTGTTTTCTTAACAAAAAAAAGGGAAATTTTGAACACAAAAACACTTCAAAACTATGAAATGAGAGAACTATTTGGATCTCAGCACCTTCATAAAACATTTTTAAGGGGAAACTCACAACTAGGTTCAAAATTAGGCGAACACAGGACGTTTCCTTTCTGCTGTGCACGCTTCTACTGTTAAACACTGACTGGTTATGCCTTCAGAACTTTCAGCCAAATCATGTTTGATGACACACCGTTACAGCTTAGAAAAAAATAATGGTTAAGTTTGACACATGAAAACACAAAAAATAAATTTCATGGAGCAATTGTTACTTACGTTTCAGGAAATGTGCTATAGTACTAACTATATGGAAATGTGCTATAGTAGACAGTTTTAGGTAAAGAAATTTCTTGGTACTCTACTCACAAACTTATGATGGCGCCTCTATTAGACAGTGTGGCAGCTATCATTTTTTCTTTTTCATATACTAACATCTCCCCCATTGAAGAAGCTGCATGTACGAGCCTGAAAATATCTTGAAACCACCACGCCTGGAATACTATTAATACATGGGACTAGTGATCGAATGACCCAGTAAACCTAGGCTAAATCTTGAAATTATCACGACATACATACTTGACAATTGCGGAGAGATTTTGTAGTAGTTTATAAAACTTCACAAATTGTATATGACATTTGTGAGATGAAAGGGGTGATTTCGTCTAAATTTATAAATAATTTTTATTTATGCCATCTCTTATATAGCATGCTCGTTTTGAAGATTGAAGACTATGTTTTGAAAACATTTTTGGCAGAGGGAGGGCACTTGCTCGCCCAGTGATCCTATAGTGAGCGGCTAATGGGCGCAAACAGAGGCAAGGCACCATGGATCAAGTTATATTATACTTTTGTTTCCTGAAAAATTGTTGCCATGAATAATGGCGCATTATATAGAATCAGCAAAAAGTAATTTTATGTGAGATGTGAACCTTTTCAATTTTTTCCTTGGAGTGCCAAAATTCATATGTAACTAGAGGTAATTTTTGCAAAATAAAAACTTTTTAACAAGGTGTTGACATTTTTTTAAGTTGAATAGTTTCAATTTATTATTAATCTTATTTATTATATTCCTTACAACCAATAAATTACCTGTCCATGTCCCTAAGCTTTTCTCCATTTTATTTATGATATAAAATTACTTTACTGTAGAATAGTGAAGAAAGACGGAGAATTTGACGCATTTGTCGATTAGTTGACACTTTCCTTGTTAGGATAAAGGATATGTACACCCCCCCCCCTCCGCCCACTCACACCCCAACAACACAAACATTCCTCTAAAATTTCCGGACATTTGTTCTTATCTTGCATAATTAATCTGTCTTTCACTTTTTTAAAGAATATGTCAGCGTATTTCCTCACGCAGTAAACTTTTTTATTTGCTCAATGCAGTGGCACCGTTTATATTTCATGATTCTATAACTGCGAAATTAAAGCTTACTTTAAATTCTTCCCTTTTGTTCAATTGTAGTTTCTCAAATCAACAAATTTTGCGTAAGCGCTTATTTCCTGTTTTCATCTTTCCATGGAACGCTCCAAAGTTTCAATGATGCAGGGTTTAATTTTTTTCGTAAGAGCGCTCTTCTCAAATGAAGTTTGAACTTCTGGGTCCCCACAGAAAATTCGTAATGATGACGTCACCCTTGTATTTGTTCCTCACGTAGAAATTAAATGAGAAAGCTTATACAGTGCATCACAGTGTGCCACAAACAAGTAAGGGCGCTTCGGCTGTACGGTAACCTAACCTTTACGACTGGTGTGTCTCTATACGTACAGTATGCAGTGTGCATGCAATTTGAAGAGTTGAAGGTCATTATTATATCCCCTCAGTTTTCGTAAGATCAGGAGTAATTTTCACAACTGAGATAAGTCATGGTGACTTAACTGTTTTGTACAAACTCTTAGCTTGAAAACGTGTAGTTTCTCTGATAATAACTGGGATGGGGGTTATGTTTGTGTTAATGGTCGTGGCTTTCTTGCCTGTGCAGAGAGCCAAATGAGTGGCTTCAGTTCAGATCGCAAGACGTCAATCGCCTTAGTGACTTTAATTTCTATGGTTTCTCATTCTTCTTATGAATTTTTTTCTTCTCAAAGCGGTCTTAGCAACACAAAGATGTATCGTGTACGTTCCTGGGCAAGAAAGGAGTGCAATATTTTCGTAGTGAAAGATAAAGAACATTACTATCTTGTGAAATAAAGCAAAGTAATGAAAGCAGAAGCAAAAGTTTCACCTGGTTGTAAAAATATAAATGACAAAAAATATTAATCACTCAACAACTAATGGATGCGAATCAGTTGGATGTGGTGAAGCAACCGATCAGCTTATACGGCTCTCTGTGATAATATAGTAAATGGTCAACTCTTACATTCCACGCTGCGTTTAGCGAGATAACGTATAGCCTGGATTTTGTCATGTTGGGGTTGTCAGATAGTAGGAGTCTGTTCAGGGGATTTGGAGGAGAAAATCCTGGAAGCTGTTGGATACTTACAAAATTTAAAGTAACTCTACATTGATATTTTATGGTGAGCTTAAGCAGGCTACCAAACTACGATAAACACGCCAGTCAGCATACTACTAACTGACTAACTCTTAAAAGAGGTTTTTCGCACCGAAACCGTTTTATTGTTTAAGTGAAGTGTATGCTTCTTCATATCGACTGTGTGTGCGCTCCCTCCTTTCTCAAAATCCTGGATCCGTGCCTGTTCAGTAACGGATTAAGGGTGGGGCAACAGGTGCACGTGCACCGGCCACCACATTTTAGGGTTCACCAAAATTTTGAAAAGGAAGTTTTGCCGACTACCATACCAAATTTAGAACTAGGCGCCATACAGACCTATGATAATTGCAACACGATTTTTTTTCATGATGCCCAGCTATTCACTTTCTACTTTTAAGCTAAACTGCTATTGTTTTCTGGTCACATCACTCACAAGATCAGGAATTCGAAGCACTGTCCGCCAACAACTGTTTCAACAAACTGCAAACATTTTTATTTCACTCCGCAAGGAATCTATGCAGTCAAGATCAGGTGCGGATCTAGGGCTCCAAAAAGGAAGCAGACCTTTTGTGAGCGAAATCCAGAAGTCCTCAGCTTGGTAGGGCTATGGTCCTGCTCCGACAATTTCTGCGATTTAACAGTGTTAGATGCAATTTGAATCTTCCGGTAACCAGAAAATTAAAGTACACAAAGGAACAAAACTCAATTATCTCTTTTTTTTATTTGGGAGGCTGGCGAAGGAAAGGGGAGGGGCACGCCCCTCTGTTCCCCCTTCAGATCCGCACCTGATGATGACGTGAGTATGTGTGTGCTTATAAAAATCGACCGTTTTGTGCGTAGTCTATATCTCGTGTCATCCGGTGTCAATTGTTCCTACTGGACTAGTAGGGACCCCACAAAATGAGTGCACCCGGCCCCCACACACTTGGTATGGCCCTGTTTAATCCAATTTAGGCACTTTATGGGATATATCCCCAATTGCATGATGACCCACCAGCTTAGGCAACACCTTCAAAACAATTAGCGTAATGATTAAAACTAATTATACTTTTAAATACTCATGTGCTTTTCAAAGGATCATCATTTACACCGAATAAACATGATAAGAACTAATTCGCAATTACATTTAATAAATGTAGAGACCCTATTGTGGGAGAGATTGGCCAACCATTGTTCTCAGATACGCGTTCTGATTGGACGAAATTCATGGGCACCATTTTGGAGCCAAAGTACGAGCTTGCAAGATCATGTGTGCCTGTGTACATTCGAGAAGTTGTGCAGGCTGTACGTACGGCCAGACGTACACATCCTGTGTAAGATAGTCTAGATAGACATGTTTTGTTTCCAAAATTGCTGCCGGGTTGTGCTGCATTTGGATGCACGGACAGACCAGAATAGGGTTACAAGTTGTATAGATTCCCATCCTGTACAAAAGAACTTAGGCTTCGGTGGGCTGTAAAAGTTAGAAGGTTCAATTGGAAACAAATAGCGATCGCTTATGCGATGTAACTTTACAGTAAACAACTTAGTAATACACGTAGGCCTAACGTTAGAGTAGGCTTAGCCTTATAGTTAGGTTACAACGTTCTGCACAAGGCCTAGCCTATACAGTATACGGCGGTTCTATCTCTATACTCCGACTGCTTGATATTCCAACATATAAACCCAAATACAACTGCTAACCCTTTGGCCTAACCGGCTAACCCTAGTCCTAATACTCGGAACATGCCCATAGAGACGTTGGAATACTAGAGCTGCAGTCCCCAGTCATAGCTAAGTGTAGGAGCAGTGGCGTATTTGGGGGGGGATTGAGCCATGCCCCACCCCCTCACTGATTCCGATTTTTTTACTTCCTAAAGATACGTAAATTTTTTAACACAAATTTTACTGCAAATGGTAGCATATGTGGCACCAGGTTAGGTGTAAGGACACCTAATTTTTCAAAAATTTCAAAGGGGAGGGGGCACCCCGTTGGGCCATGGTTCCCCTCACTGATGCCGATGTTTTTGTTTTAGTTCCTGAAAATACGTCAATTTTTTAACACAAATTTTACTTCAAATGTAGCCTATGTGGCAAAAGATTGCATGTAAGGACACCCAATTTTTCAAAAATTTTCATAGGGGAGGGGGACACAATTACAGGTCAAACATTGCTCCTGGATCTATTAGTAACATGAGAAAACTGAAACATTTGCGTACCTTTGACTTTGATATAGGGTTTTACATGGAATACACCCTGTTCAGTCATAATTTTATAAAACCTAGGCCTAGGCCCATGGGTGTCAATCCTGCGGGAACAGGGGACACGTCCCCCCACATTTTGGAAATACACCCATTGACGTAAGATTTTTGACAGAAATGGCCATGCCCCCCCCCCCATACACACACCCGAGTAAAGATTGACGTCCATGCCTAGACCTTTCCATAAAATAAAAAAATCTCACTATAGGAAGTGCTCCCTCTATTTACCCTTTCCCCCAGACCTCTCCTGAAACTTTTACTAAATAATGAAAATCTTAAATGATTAGTTCAACTTGCTCACAACTTTCCATAAAAAGCACCATTTTGCATGTACGCCATACCACATTGACGTACTAGTAGCTTCTTAGAAAGAAGGGGTAGACCCAACCCAGAATAGACCCACCCCCCTCCACTCTCTTACCTGCACAAAAATAAGACAACCTAAAATGAGGTTTTTTAAATAAAATCACTTTTAAAACTGTCAAAATAGCATACACCATTCTGCATTTTCGTAGCTTTCTATTAGCAAAAGTTACTTAAAATGGAGGGTGTTATCCCGAGCTCCCTCTACCCCCCCCCCCCGGACGGCTTTTCTTGCACCGGGTGACAAACTAAAGGATCCTTCAGACAGTGCCAGCCAGAGTCAACCAATACGAATGATTGTCACAAGAGAACAGAACGCTGTAACTTACTTTGTTTTACATTTTGTACGGAAAACTGTACGCACACAGTGTATGTGATACCTGGCCATAGTTAACATATTTGGCTCCAAAATGGCGCCCATGAAATAAGTTGGCTAATCTCTCCCACTATAGGGTCTCTAAATAAATGATAGTAATTGCGCCCTCAAAGTGCACCCCATCGAAAATTCTAAAATGAAATTATTTAGTTCTTACTATATGCTCCTATATAACAAGCATGAATATTTGTGGAAACAGGTGATAGTGTATGAAACAACATCGAGCCCATGACTGTCCGCAGACGTTTTTCGATGGATGGAGATTTGGGAACAGGTACATATGGAACGCCAAAAGGGCACGGATATTTTGTTGTTTATTTTGTATTTTGACTTTGTATTTTGAGTTTGTATATTGATTTTGTACTTTCATTTTGTATTCTCACTTTGTATTTTCATTTTGTATTTTCATTTTGTATTTTTATTTTGTATTCCCATTTTGTATTCTCATTTGGTATTCTCATTTTGTATTCTCATTTTGTATTCCCAGTTTGTATTCTCATTTTGTGTTTTCATTTTGTATTCTCATTTTGTATTCTCATTTTGTATTCTCATTTTGTATTCTCATTTTGTATTCTCATTTCGTATTTTCATTTCGTATTTTCATTTCGTATTTTTATTTTGTATTTTCATTTTGTATTTTCATTTTGTATTCTCATTTTGTATTCTCATTTTGTATTCTCATTTTGTGGTAACACTGAGGCAGCCTCAAAAGTGCGCATCATATGCAAACACCGATATCTAGCGCGCCAAAGTTACATAGGCCTGATGTAAACCGAACCGTCCCGTTCGGACTAATTTGAAAATGGAAAGAATTCTACTAAATCTTGGCTACGAACAACTTGTCATCGACAAGTTCGCCGTGGAAGGGGTGAGTGCTGTCATATCAGCTTTAAAATAGGACGTAGGCCTAGGCCTAGGCCTAACATAAGTAGGCCTAACGTTAGGCTAGGCCTAGGCCCAAACAAGTTAGGCCTAGGTCTAAATTTACACCGTGAGTTTTCATAGGAGAGTGTATATATATTCTTCTGGATTCAAATCACAAGTTGTTTAATACAGTTTAAACAGCAAAGTCTTTGACACTATCAAAGAGGATTAACATTTCGTCGTGGCTATTGGCAGGGCATAGCCCTGCGGATAAGGAGACTGCCAAAGTTTTCAGACTGGTACAAAGTTTTCAGATGAAAGCAAGGCAGTGTTTGTTGTGTGAGATTCACGGTCAGTTGAATTTGCCAACAAAAGTTCTCACTAATCAGAAATAGCCTACAGATATATACTGTAGAATCCTGCGTATCCTTGTAACTGAAACTGAAAACTTTGTTAATGCCTTCTAAAATTCTTTATACGAATCGAAGGCATCGCCGTACTTCATGTTGTTGGCATTACTAACATGATGTGTGCGCGACTTAACACACGAGATCACAAATTAGGCGGTCCGACCAAGTCCTCTTTGCGCGTGCTCAGTTGCCCTGCGAATTGCGATGGCACTAGTCTCCTTATCCGCAGGGCTATGTCCTGCCAATAGCCACGACGAAATGTTAATCCTCTTTGATAGTGTCAAAGACTTTGCTGTTTAAACTGTATTAAACAACTTGTGATTTGAATCCAGAAGAATACATATACACTCTCCTATGAAAACTCACGGTGTAAATTTAGACCTAGGCCTAACTTGTTTGGGCCTAGGCCTAGCCTAACGTTAGGCCTACTTATGTTAGGCCTAGGCCTAGGCCTACGTCCTATTTTAAAGCTGATATGACAGCACTCACCCCTTCCACGGCGAACTTGTCGATGACAAGTTGTTCGTAGCCAAGATTTAGTAGAATTCTTTCCATTTTCAAATTAGTCCGAACGGGACGGTTCGGTTTACATCAGGCCTATGTAACTTTGGCGCGCTAGATATCGGTGTTTGCATATGATGCGCACTTTTGAGGCTGCCTCAGTGTTACCACAAAATGAGAATACAAAATGAGAATACAAACTGGGAATACAAAATGAGAATACAAAATGAGAATACCAAATGAGAATACAAAATGGGAATACAAAATAAAAATACAAAATGAAAATACAAAATGAAAATACAAAATGAAAATACAAAATGAAAATACAAAATGAAAATACAAAATGAAAATACAAACTGAGAATACAAACTGGGAATACAAAATGAGAATACAAAATGAGAATACAAACTGGGAATACAAAATGAGAATACAAAATGAGAATACCAAATGAGAATACAAAATGGGAATACAAAATAAAAATACAAAATGAAAATACAAAATGAAAATACAAAATGAAAATACAAAATGAAAATACAAAATGAAAATACAAAATGAAAATACAAACTGAGAATACAAACTGGGAATACAAAATGAGAATACAAAATGAGAATACCAAATGAGAATACAAAATGGGAATACAAAATAAAAATACAAAATGAAAATACAAAATGAAAATACAAAATGAAAATACAATATGAAAATACAAAATGAGACTAAAAATGAAAGTACAAAATCAATATACAAACTCAAAATACAAAGTCAAAATACAAAATAAACAACAAAATATCCTTGCCCTTTTGGCGTTCCATAGGTACACTGTAAAAATTGATTAACACTTTTTAGTAACAGATAATAAACGCGTCTTGGCGTTTATGTAACAGAAAAAACAATAAAATACATAAGCAAATTAAACGTCTAAAACTCCAACTTTAACACATTGACGCCACTTTACCGCCATCTCGTAAACACGTTTATGCGTTTATTTCATGATTACTGTAAACATCAAGTTGTTTTTAATAAAGAAAAGTTAACATATATATGTCATGTAAACGTGCTAGCGGAGTGCACTTTAATTGACGTCATTATCCTTATCATGTGTTAATATTCGTTCAGTCATTTACTGTGCGTATCCATTTTGTTGTTCGTTTTGTAATTCTTAAACGCCATATATGTGTTAAAAAATGAAGACGTCCAGATTTACAGTGTAGGGCAGAGCGTCACCTTCAGCAAATTACGCCACCCCCTCAAAAAAAAATCACCCCCTCAAAAAAAATCCCATATGGCCTGGTATGGCACTTGCCGTGTTTTACAAGTTCCAAGTTAGTAATCTTTACTTTAAATATATGAGAGTTTACATAGGTCGATGTTATTAAAATTTACTTTAAAAATTTACTTGGAGATGAGGGAACTTCTCCTGCAACCCTTACCCCTCCCCGCTGAGTATGGTCATGGTAGAGACAAAATTTTACATTTTGGGGTGTTTCGCGAACACCGTCCCATACCTACTTCCACACCCCTAGGGAGTTAGGTAGAGTTTCCAATGGGGTGTGTTAATTCAAATTTTGTGAAAAAATATTTTATTACTTCGTTACTAAGGGTAAGAACGGTATCTACTACAGACTTTGAAAACTTTTTCATCCACGTCACTGAAGAAAGCCGTTTTGTGAGCCTTTGTTGCATCTGCCACTGGTTGTATGAGAAGCTCAAATCTTTCTGACGTAAGGCGTTACACTAGGATTCCCTTAGTTTGGGCTCGTAGCATCGTTTGCTACGAATCAATTTCAAGTTTAATTAAGTTGGTATTTACGAAGTTTGGAAATAATGGAAGTACAAAAACAAGTTTCCCTTCCAAAAGTGTCCATTCAAATCATCTGCCTGTTGTTCAGTGTGGACTTAAGGGCTTAAAAAGCGCCCTCTATTTTCCGTCAGGTAGGTCGATACAAACTTTAGCCGAACCATAGAAATAAAAGTAAGGGAGAACGCTGACACAATGTATCCCTGCATGTTTAACCGGTGAAGACACGAAAATTGTGAGGGCGCTTTCGTTGCACGGCAAAAGGGCAGTTGATCGGTGTGTCTCCGTACGTAAAGTGTGCATTCTGCTTTAGAAGTTATAGCTTAGTTTATCCGTTTTTTGAAAGATTAGGAGTAATTTTCACAACAAGAATAAGTCATGGTGCATTAAGTATTTTGTTTTATACTCCTAACTTGAAAACTTGTAGTTTCTTTGCCAGTTTCTTTGGGGCAAAAGCAATGACGTGATATTTGTATTACGCGCCGGTGCTCTGTTGCCGTACAGTCTAGCCAAATCAATGGCTTCAGTCAAGATCGGCAGACGTCATTCTCCCTTACTTAAATTTCTATGAGCCGAGCATAACCAGGGAATTGTCTGCGTTGACTGGATGATACAGCACGGCCTCTAAGAAACAGACATATGAAGGTCACTTTTCTGTCACGGACGATTTTTAAGTGAACAATATAATTAGCAGGACAATTAAAGAGGGAGTAAATGTGTACAAGAAGTTTTGTCTTGGATATAATTGTCTGAAGTTCATTCTTAAATCACGGACACTAATGGAATGATGACTGCGATTTGGGCAGAATATGGTCATTAGTATTATAACCTAGTCTTCCAGTCGTTTGTATTATGTGAGGGTGCAGATGAAGTGCAAGTTGTAAGGGTATATTGAATTGTCAAATTTGATAACTTATTCCAATTGACAGATATCTTGGACGTATTCTCACTTTGCATCGAAATTTTGAAGCATGTTTCCAGCCCCGTATCCAGGGAGGTTCAGGGGCTTCGTCCGAACCCCCCCCCCCCCAGCACGACTTGGAGTTCCGACCCGGACATTATTAGTTCCGCCCGAAGGCCCGAAAAAAGGTCCTCACTTCGTCGGGGACACAAAATAGGTCTCTAAAAGGGTCAAAAGCAAAAAAAAAAAAAAAAAAAACAAACAAACAAAACAAAAAAAGAAAGAAAGTAAAAGGTCTTCAGTGTTTGGACATACCAAATACCAACTGAGAAGGGCAATATACCGCACGCACAGCGAGAGGAATATTTGTTGTTCCGCTTAGCTTGAAATCAAACCTCCCCACTGAAAAAAAGCTGCATACGGGCCTGATTTCTGTTGTTAGGACTTAATATATGTGTATACCCGATGTTATAACCGACGTCACATGTGGCTATATACCACTGGTTTCCAATAAAAAGATGAACAGTCAATCAGCAAATACTGAATTAGCGATTAGCTTAAAGAGTATTCGTTGTAAACTGCTACCTGCTTCATACTGCCTCAATTTTGGGAGAAATACAAGACTCCCATCTTCTCAGTGGTGAGGACAAAATATTGCAGCTAGGCAGGTTTTTGTTGTAACTAGAGAGATTTTTTTGTTGAAATTCCATGTAATTCTTATGCAACTAAATAGGATGGTACTATAACTGGGGGAATCGTACTGTGACTTGAGAGAATGGTATACTAACTGCATCTACAGAGAATTTTATTGCAAGGAGGAAGGTAATGTTTCTAGATAGTACCGTTAATATATAGTATGGTACTGTAGCTGCAGAGAATGGTACTGTAGAGAGATTCGTAATGCCACTAAATAGAATGGTTACGTGTCGTAACTGGGGAGAATGGCCACTGTAACTTGATATAATGTTATATAATTGAACCAGACAGAATGGTACTGTTACTAGGTCACTAGACAGAATGTTCCTCTTAACAAATAGAATAGAATTTAACGTGGCGAAATGATGCTTTGGAGTCAGAGTGAAAGTACAACTCATTTTGCTGCAATCGGACAAAACGGTGCTTGCATATACCAATTGAGCCCTTCATGACGAATTAGCCAGGGATATTCACTTGTTCTCCCACATCGTCAACGGTCTTGCAACTAGGCAGGTACAATAGAATTTGATCCAATGCTACACAAAAATTAGATCGTAGATTCCTTTTCCTCCTTTAAGAGAGTTTTTCGTTTAACAGAAAATGTGCTCGATGACTATTTGATATGACTATCTCCGGTAAAGTAAAATTAAGTTGAACTAAACGGTGGAATATTATATATAATTAGGCTAATCCCAACTTTCTTGGAAACTGAAAAAACCTCAAAAAAGTTCTGTCGAAATTTAGAAGTTATGTTAATGATCAAAGCTTTCTTTGATTTTGCTATGGCAGTGAAGTAGAGGTAAGCGCTCCTGCATGTATAGAAAAACTTATCACGTTGTGCCTACATAGGTTTACACTCGGCAAAACCATAAATCAAGAATTTGTTTTGTACATGGAGGAGCTTACCCAGGTCTGCCTTATAGACGAATCCGGAGAGCAAGTGATGGTCTGATTTCAGTCGGCTATACCTGGGGTCTATCACCTTTAATCTTTCAATTTCCTTGCTTACCTGTATGATGGATGGTTGGACATTAAATTGTATGTTGATTCGTTCAATTTCACTGATTATGTGGGTTTGAAATTCATGTAGAAAATAAATGAAGACGATTTAAGGCTGATGGACCCCATTAATGGCTGCCTACAGTCACTAAACACAAGCGCTGATCGGATTCGTCTATAACTGAGGATACGAGATACCTTTATGAAAAACACCAATAAGCAAAATAAAAATCCACATAATAATTTGTAGATTTCGTCCGTTTTCCGATCACGTGACAGTTTCAAACCTTCCAATATTTACACAATTGGGTCTTAACTTTATGAAACTAAAAGAATAAAATACAAGTCTTAGAAAACAGCTGTTACTTAATATCATCTGACTTGAAAGGCACCGTTATGGTCAAAATGGAATTTTGTAATTTATATTAAAAAATAATATAACTCCTACACTTTCTTCATTTTTCAATTTGCTTGAGTTTCAGTTGCATTTTGTGGATGTTTTAATGTACAATAATCGTCACTGAACATGTATTTAGTACTGATATTGTCGAAAATTGTGAAGAGATTAAGAGACAGTAAAACTTTAAAACTAGCCAGCTTGGTGCCATTGTGTTAATAAGAATCTTAAACATCAGTCATTGATGTAACCTAGCTGCTCTCTATTGTAAGGTAAAACTGCTGAAATTGTCTTTACAATTCTACTTTACAGATTTCCCTTTACAGAACTGACGATATTTTTCTCTCGTTTGTAGAAAAATCCTTATTATAAAAGTTTTAATGGCACCTCTTTAGGATGTGATTGTATTTAACTATCTACTGTCAGTGACGTCTGATTCCTTTGATTCAGAACGTATACTACCACAGGGCAACGACTGTGTTCTTCTTAAAATATCACTTCAACAGGTAGCTGGAAAACCAATTGGCTGCCTTAACAACCGGCATTACTGTGGTCTTTGAGACACTGGTGAGTTTTTCTATTTTGTCACCAATTGCCACATGGCATTCTCCTTTATGTTCTCAGATTTTGCAACTAAATCAGTTTGTAACGTCCAGTCTTGTCTTCTTTAGTCTGTTCACCATTACCAAGTCTGCGGCTTCCTTCCAGCTTCAATGCTTAAAAGAGGAGCAAAAGTTCATTGACCTTTTCACACCCAACACATTCCCGGTTTCCAGCATTTGGCATTACCTACGTCACTGGTGAAATCCTGAAAGCACTGTGTAATACCTCACAGAACAATGATGAATATCGTTAGCATTACGTCACCATCGTTATGTGCATCGTATCCGGATACGGTTATGTTTACTGTTCTTGGCGGTGGTAATGGATTGGCTTCTAGTATGAGACTTTCATGTAATTCCGTTATATGATCTGCCAGATGACTAGCGCCCTCTAATTGTCTTAAAATGTTTAAAAACACGTCGTAAGCTCTGCTTCCTCTCTGTTGCAAAATTCTGATAAACTTGATAACTCTCAAAGAGCGCACAGGTTCTGCAACAAGAACATCTATATCATCGTCACTCAAAAGGTTTTCAGCGATCAAAACTGGAAGACAACGGTAGACGTCAAGATCTTGACGCAACATTGGTAAGGCGAGATCCAAGACCCGTCTTTGTTCTGGAGTCATTGCCATGGTTACCTGAAAGGACAAAATACCTCAAGTTATATCCTTCTGTCTCCATGTGCCTACAAATCCACAAAGTGTTAAAAATATTGAGTCAATGGATCGATAGGCTTGCAAAAGTGTTACAAATCCTCATAGGGAAAGTAAATAGAGACGAGGAAACTATAGAAAGGAATCTAAGTGCCCCCCCCCCCCCCAGCATTACTGAAATTTACCACACTATCTTACTTCTGATATGCACTCAAAGTTTATACAGCAGATTGACGTGTCTTTGATTTTGATCCTTTTCGCAAATGCAGTCTGTTTCATTTCACATTGACTTAAGTTTCGTCTCCACTGCATTAAGTGGAAGACTGCGTAGATTTATACACATGGTCATGTGTATAATGAGATGCCAAAAGCTACCAGCCAATAGCCTACGTCTGCCTACAAATCGCGCCAACCATTTCGCAACTCATAAAAGAGGGCGCTGCTTACAAACTGATACAGTTCAGTCCAACCCTCTGTGTTTCTTTTCTCACACTGGCACAAAAGCAACCATCATCATTTTCTTGTTTCACATTTTTTGAAATAAAGTGATACATATACTATGGCTCTAGCACACAGAGGGGGATCCAGTGCTCATCTATGGGAAGGGGAGAAGGGAGTATGGGAAAAATTCCCCATTGATGGCGATTAGTGCCTCTTAGAATTTGGTGTAAAAGGGAGTTAACACAGTGGCGGCGCGGGGTTCAGCGTCTCTGTTTATCAAGCACGCAAGACCAGTGTGTGAAGCGCAGAAAGCTCACGGGTAATCAGAAAGTGCATGTAGCAAGAGTCCACTTCACACTTCTTATAAATAATGTCCTAGGCAGCTAATATACGCATAGCCTAATCAAATCCAAATTTTGAGAGGCGGTGGAAATTAATCACAGCTGAGGAAGCCATCTTAAATTAGCTGCAAATAGGCCTAACCTAGATGGTAATATAAAACTGTCAAACTACAACATATACAGAATTTAAAACGAGTCTTGCTCAAATTGTCCAATCTATCACTCGGGTCTGCGCTGTGCTTTTAGAGTGTGAGGGACAGCGTTCATTCTGAGAACATAAGTGTGGAGCATTTATAAACTTCGTGTTCAAATGGATTGTGGTGCACATTGGACAGACCAAAGTAACAGTTAACGATAAACGATAACGATTTCCTAGGTGCAAGGAACTTGTGAATGTAGTATGGATTATGCTTAGGGTTGCATGAGACTACATAATAAAATTAATAAAACTCAAGCCGTTTAACACACAACAAGGTACATGGTAAGCATTGTGATGGGTTCGCGGGGAGGGCACCAAATTATTTTTAACATTTTGTTATCCATTATCGTCGGCAGTTCTATTAGAAAAAGTAGCCTAAGCTCTACATTTTGTATATATGTACCACACTGAGTAGGAGGTTAGGAGGACAAGTGCAATATATGAGGTCGAATCTTCAAATACGGGTGGTAGAAATGCATTTTAAAGGCATCCCTTCAACAGGGTACAAAATGCTATAACATCTCATTGCAACAAAGAGGTACGCAATAACGTCATAAAATAACAGACATAATCTTGCTTCCGAGACCAACAACTAGTGAACTGAGAACTAGTTTTATTCATATTATGTGCAGTGGCTTTTCTATAGAGTTTATGTACGTTGGCAAAGTATGGGTGCAAAGCCTCAAGACTGAGGGCACTTGAAGCCAAAGGGCTGCGTTTGGGAGGGACAGACTCCTCCTCTACACTATGTGGGAAAGGTTTTCTGAAATTTTCATTACAAAATGAAGTAACGTGGACGTGGACACTAATTAATCGAAGTATGCTTCCATCTGAGACCTTCAACTAGAGGCAACTCTAATATATACCGGGGTAAGAGCAAAATGTCTGGACGATATGTCTAACACAAGTTTCATAGAACCATTTTCCTGTTTAGAGCTGTAAAGATAGCCTACTAGCACCATGGTTGTTCCTATTCTTATGACGTATTCACACCGTTTCCTTTCGCATGAACAAAGGTCATGGAACATTCTACATATATTTTTGGTTAGTAGGATGCTTACCTAGTACAAAAAATCAGTTTGATCTCTTTATCTTCCAGTTTCAGAGTTCTCCGAGATTCGAACTCTTTCAAAGTTTGAGAGCATTGTTATGAGTAAATCAAACAAATTAGATAATCATAGTAATTTGAGCATGCAATAAAGATGATCAAATTCCTACGTCATTGTAAGCCTTGCATGAGTGCACCAGATGAAAGCACCTGAGTCTCCTGCCTTTTTGGTAGTGCAGGTACAACGTCTGACTGGCTGTGCGGCATTTTGCGACGCCAACATTTCGACTACCCTTCCCTATTATGTAAACAAGTATGCTTACTAATCCATACAGGATACTACCACATGTACCTTACACTTCGCACCTGCACGCGTGCTCTACTTTGGAAAATGATTTACAAAATAAATTATAATCATGCCCTAAACAGGATATATTATTTCTTTGCTTCATGCTCTACAGAAAAAGATATCCTTTAAGACTAAAAGTCCACAAGTAATTTTATTGTTTTTCACAGGATGGCGTTCCATTATCGATGTATGTAATCAATCGTCATGGTGACTTCAAATACAGTTCACTTTGAGCTGAGTACCCCAGTCTATGCATGAATATTTGCGATGTTGAGATTTCTGGTGAATTAAATTTTAACTAATTCACGAACAGCAGCACTTAAGATTATACATATGCACCAGGTTAAATCAGTCAATTAGATACATTCGCAGTAAAGAAAATCTTTCTTTTCCTAACGTTTTGGAGAACGTTAAGAGACAAGTTTGTTGTTAGCTAATAGATTTCGTCGGGCACACCAAACGCGGCAACAAATTTTCTTGTGTTCGCATTTTACTCACCCGAAGAAAGGGTTTTAAAATTGAAGTGGCATTCAGTATTCCAGGAATTACCACAGCTGCAGTGTTTGATTGTGATATCATAAATCAATTTTTAATGAATTAGTATTATAACATTTAGTCCATCTAGCCCAGGGGTTCTCACTTTTTTTGCGCCCGGGCCAAGTATACTCTGTATTAAATGTTGTTACTAGAAAAATGAAACAGGGTGATTCTTATAAATATTTGCGGCTGCTCATTTACTCGGCAGGCCATTTTGGTGCACGTAGCCGGTCGCAAATGACAGGTGGACGGCCACCTGAGAACTTTTAGGTTCTAGCCTTACGTAATAGCATACTAACTTCACGATAATCTGTGTTGGATAATATTTTTATTATGATAAAAGAAGAAATGATAATCTCATGATATTTTATTCTAACACGAAAAATGATTTTTTTCTGACCTTGGTTAAATGTTCTGAGATTGAAAGGGGATTGTTGAGATTTCTCGGCTGCAAAGTAAAGTGAAAAAAACGTTTGCTTTAGGATACTTTTTTCGAGCTTTTTCCTGAAAACTAAACTGTGAGCTAAGTAAACTTAAAAGAGGTAGGCGGATACTGTACTACAAGCCTATAGGAAATATACATGGAATAAGTGTTCTTTGCATTCTACGTTCGTGATGAGTTCTTGAGCTGACTTAGGCCAAAAGTTATATTATTAGTAATATAGGGTAGACAACTTACCTCTCTGGAAATTAATCAGTGACACAAAATTTATTCACAGGGATACCACAACACGCTTAAAACTATCCGCAGGAAAAACAGAAAGCAATGATCCTTAAAAATATCGGTCACTCTCAGCTAAAATTTTTCCAAAAACAAACTATATTTTAACTTTATAATATTGAATCTCGATAGTTTTATCAAACGCAACAAGAACTCCGTTTTAGCTGAAACAGCTTAGACGACCCAGCTGAAGAAGACAGAATGACACTACTTATAAGTCAAGCCTCCTTTAATACCTGTCATGTCGGACTTTGCGGCACTTTGCGACGCTTGCCTAGTATGCATTTGGGGACTTCCCTTGTACTGTTCAGGCTCTTTCGGACTTCCTATACGCTTGAGTGCACGCTCCTTTGACAATTCACGGTATCTTTATACGCATTCGACAATTTTGTTACTTTTGTTTGGCTATATTGCGAGATAAATTGGCAGAAAAATTGAGTCATATGACGCCACAGATTGGCGGTTTTTGTGAAATGTTTTGATATGGCGAGTTTGGAGTGAAATCTCAAAAAAAAAAAAAAAAAATTCTCTGGCCTTCTCCCATTCAAATGGGGTAACTTGCTACCTTTGCCGTGTTTCCTATAATGTTAATGTCACACAATGGAGTTACTAACTGAACTTAGTATTAGCTCCATTGACACACTGGCTCATATGTGTCCTTTTTTC
This sequence comes from Holothuria leucospilota, assembly GCA_029531755.1. Lineage (NCBI taxonomy): Eukaryota > Metazoa > Echinodermata > Holothuroidea > Aspidochirotida > Holothuriidae > Holothuria > Holothuria leucospilota. Next base: position 3,868,580 of record CM055970.1, read on the forward strand.
GGTTTCTAAAAAATTCAGAGTTCATGGCCTAAAGAATTGTGTGGTGTTAACGTGAAGAGGTTGCAATGGTATCGTGAAAGGCCCGTATCCAGGCAAGCTACTGGAGGTGGTTAGGCAGCTGCCAGGGGGCAAAATACCTTGTGGGGTGGGGTGGGACAAGATATACTAATAAGGTGTTCATTGTCCTCAAAGTATCCGGCAGACCAGGCAGCCAGGGCACCGTACTACATGAGAATTCGAGAGTTACGAATTTTTCAAACTTGAGTAAATTCTAAAGCAAATTTTAATGATCTGGCTAGTTAAGTGTAACAATTTCTGCTTCAACACATTCTGACAGTGATAGTTGTAACTCCTATAGCCATTCCCACTCTTTGAGCTGTGATCAGATTTCATCTTCTTGGTTAAACTTATATTTATTTGAGCGTACATGGAGTAATACTTTTAGGCTATTTGTCTCAGAAAAGGGGCAGATTTTCTCTGTAAGAGCGAAAAAGGAATGTAAAGTTGTGTAAAATGCTTGAGGTCAATGTAATGTTGAATTTTCTATGGGGTAAAAGTTTTCAAGGGGTGCTGACCACTGGCCCCCTTTGGCTTCTGGCTGGTATGGTGGTCAGTGGTTACTAGTCGTTCATATGTGTTGCACAAAAGAGGCACTACTCTTAACTTCAATACTTCTTTGGTTTTTTTTTGTATCAAATAAGTCCTATCGCGCAATGCTCATTATAATTGGAACATAGTTTAGGGAATCAAACTAATATTGATAAATGCGAAACTTTTGCACGAGGCATCGTCTCTACCAGCAAAGCGGCAGTTTGCTTCTCTTCCTCCTTGCTTCAGTAAACTATGAAGTAAACACTTTTTACTGCTCATAGATTTACCTATTTTAAGCACACCTTCACCTTGATGCGAGGATTCCCTCCGTCGCAAAGTGTCGGATATAATATTGTAGGAATGACTGTCAAGCCTGTGTGATTTAAGTTACTCATTGCTACCTACATGCAGTCAACTAATCAATGCGAGGCGGTGTGACGGTTGCTGACTGACGTATTCATTGTTACTATGTACATGCGGTCAGCTGATCAATGCGAGGCTACGTACGTGACGGTCGTTGACTGACGGTATTCATTATTACTATGTACACATACAGTCAGCTGATTAATACCAGTCGGTGTGGCGGTTGTTGAGGTTTAAAGGCCAGCATTATTGAGGCTGAGAGTGGAAGTAGCAAACTTGGTGACAACAAATAGGGGGGGGGGGTCACTCTTTTCCGACGCCTTACTCGTACAATGTCCTTCATAGTTCTATACCTTTAACGCCATGTAAAGCTGTGAAAAGTACTAGTAATAATTCCACATCTGAGCCAAATAGGCAAGGAGAACTTTTCTATCTTTCATGCTACTAGTCGCGTTTCCATGCTTGTCCCGACCACTTTGTCATGAATGACGTTAGTATCCTTAAGAGAAACTGCGTCCAATACCTAAGTCTATTAATCGATGATCAGTTATGATTTAAGCAACGTATTGATGATTTCTGTAACAACCTTGTAAGTTTAATGGAATTTTCTATGACCTTAGGACCTCGGACTCATCCTGGTGTAGCAACCTACTTATATTACTCACGTCTTTTTCCAAACTACCCATGCTGCGGAAATATATGGCATGACTAAACCCTCCTTGCTCAAACCCTCACAATTTCTTCAAAATAGAATTTTAAAAATATATACTTTCAAAGATAGGCGTTATACAGTAATATATATTTGTGCGGCAGAAATAAATATATGAAATGTTCCTTCACATAAACCAGTTACCTTTAATGATATAGTTAGTTTGACGTCTGAAGGTTCTTTTGCAAATGATAAACAAACTAGTACATGAAAACCACTTGGCAAATCGGAGTTTGTAACTATCCTTATGATGAACAAAAAGAAAACATTCTAACACTGATGGTAAATGTAATATTCCTTTCGACTTATCAAAAAAAAAAAAAGAAAAAAAAATGTACACGGAAGACCGGCCCGTTTTAAGACAACTTAAGCTAAATCTAAGTGGTATTAAGAGGAAGTGGATGGTCATGAAATTTACAAAGGGGAAAGTAATGTTGCAGTAATGATTCGATAAACGGTAGACATGGAGAGCTTGGATAACTTCATGACCGCTGCATTGTCTACAATAAAATTGTTAGCTTTACCTTGCACTTTCATTCACTACATATTTAATACATTGTGAGAATACATCCTTGGTTATAAACATATCAAATTTAAACCACATTTTACGTAATCCTTGCTTAAAAGATATTAGCCTGTCTTTGTGGAAATGAGGTAATGGAGGAAAGTTTCTTCACAAGGTACAAAAAAGCATCGTCACATATTTTCACAACAAGTACGCCGAGTAACATTAGACACCAGTATTTCAATGTATCTCACATTACATGCCACTTCCAGCTGAAGAAACCTGTCAGCCCCCTGGTGACAAGGCAAAGCTATTGTCATAAGTACTATAGGTCGCAGATAATGAGGTATGTAAAGGCCCCTCCTATCATCCAAGAATCAAATAATCATCTGCCGGAAATGATAATTACGCACACAACTGGTTTCTAAAGAGCTCAGATCATGCGACACTTTTGACGCTAACCTCTCCGAACCGGGGATTTCCCGTGACCCAGATTGACTGTAAAAATGCAGTCGGTGGTACTATGTTAGTTGTAACGATCAATATCTTCTCCACACTTGGCCTAGCAGTGAGGGTGGTTGAAAGAGCAATGGGGGTTAAACATGGTTCTTGTAATTAGAAGGGGATGAGGTAGTCACAGGGTGGGTTTTACTTGACCTTTAATTAGCGAATAGGACATGTTTGTTTGAGAGTAATCGTAGGGAACTTACTTCCAACCAGCAAGTTGTCCAAGAATATTCCCGGCGTCTATCAATGATAATGGTTTTCACATTGAATACTCGAGCAGTTACTAAAATTATGGAAAGAACTTTTTTATATATAATTTAAAATGATATAAAACTGAAGGGAATTTAAACATGGAACCACCCTCCTTGAAAATTTGAGAGGTCGGTGTCCAAAAGTGCCCCGCAAATCTTTAACTGTGTAGACTTTGCCACCGGACGGTAGCCCATGCGCTGGTTGTGGATCAATCATTTACTAACAAAGTCCTGTTTTCTGCTTTATAAAATAAATTTTCTTCAAATGACTAAAGGAGGTTTCCAATCAAGGGAGAAATCCATCACATGAGTATTTCCAACAGTAGTTAAATTTCCCAGGTGTATATGGATAAAGAAGATATTTTGTTTAAAACGACTTTCACATGGAAAGAAGCTTTCTATACGTTTAACTGTAATAAACAACAAAGCAAAATTTGTGTCCACTGTCCAGTACAGCTACTACGTCTAACTGGCTGTGCGGCATTTTGCGACTCTCTTGATTCGTGTGCCCTTACCTGGGTGTATATATAACAAACACATATCCAGCTTACTACTTCACACAAGATACTATCACATGTACCTTACACTATGCATCAGCACGCGTGGTCTACTTTGAAACATGATTTACAAAATCAATAATAATCCCGCCTTTAACAGGGTAAATTATTCTGTGCCCATTATTCTGCGGAAATAGATGTCCCACAAATACTTTTGTTGTATTTCACGGGGTGGTGTTTGTATTATCGATGTTTTTAATTTAACCAATCGTCGTAGTGACTTCACATACAGTACACTTTGACCTGAGTACCCCAGCCTCAGCATGAGTATGTGCGATGTTGAGATTTCTGGTGATTTAAATTTGTAACTAATTTACGAGCAGCAGCACTTAAGATTATACATATGTACCAGGTTACATCAGTCAAATTTACACGTACATTTGCAGTGAAGGAAATTCGACTTTTCCTAACGTTTTCGAGAATACGTCCATGGGGCAATTTTGTTGTTAGCTAATCCGTCGGTCATACAGAACGATTTCGAGGGCTGCAATAAATTTTCTTGTTTTCTTACTCACCGAAGAAAGGTGGTAAGGTGGCATTCGCTATTCAAGAAATTAAAGGAGCTTCCGTGTTAGATTGTGATAACATATATTCATACCGTAATGACCTATAGTTTAACATATTAAGCACTCTAGCCCTGGGGTCCTCAGGATTTTTTGCTCCCTGGCCAAGTTTACTCTGTAGTAATTGTTTTAGCACGAAAAATGAAATAGTGATATTTGTAAATATTTGGGACTGCTCGTTTACTGCGCAGGCAGTTTTGGTGCACTTCGCGGGACCAAAACTGAAAACTTATAGGTTCTAGCCTTACATACATCAAACTAACTTCCTGATAATCTGTTTTGGATAATAATTTTGTGATCTAAGACAATGATAACCACGTGATGTTCATTTTAAAACGGAAGATGATTTTTTATCACCTTGGTAAAATATTCAGAAATTTAAAGGGGCTTGGCCACAGTAAAGTGAAAGGAATTTTTCTTGGACTTTTCCCCCCGAACCAACTGTACCCCGAAGAAACTTAAAGAGGTAGGTAGATAGTATTTACCTTTCAATTTAGATACTGCACTACAAGCCAATGGAAAATAAATATACTAGGTTAAGTGTCCTTTGTATTCTACGCCCGTGATTACTTCCCGCGCTGACTTAAATTAAAAGTTACGTTATTTGTTAATAGCATAAGGTAGACAACTTACCTCTTTGGAAATTAATCAATGACACAAAATTTACTCCCGGGAATACCACAATACACATAAAAAATCTTTCCGCAAGAAAAACAGAAAGCAATGATCCGTAAAAATATCGATTACTCTGACCCAAAATTTTTCCAAAAACAAACTCTACTCCAACTTTACTGAATATCAATAATTTAATCAAACACAACTTATGTACCACGAGAACTCCGTTCTTGCTGAAACAATTTACACGGCTAGCAGTAGAAAATAGAATGACAAGATTTACAAGTAATGCCTCCTTTAATACCGGTGGGTGTCGGACTTTTCGGCATTTTGCGACGCTTGCATATATCGTGCCTTTGAGCAGTTGAGGATTTGCCTAGTACGGTTGAGCTGTTTTAGCCCACGTAGCGCACCGCTAGCATTTCAAGTATCTTCACAGGTAGACGACAATTTGGGTACTATGGGTCATAAAGCGGCAAGAACAATTGACAAAAAATTAAGACATATTAGACTACAGATCGGCAGTTTGCGTCAAGCTCGTTGATATGATGAGTTTGGAGTGAAATCTTAGAAGAAAATTCTCTTGCCCTCTGCCACTCACGTAAAATAACTTATTTCCTTTGCCATATTTCCTATACTGTTAATGACATACGATGGAGTTACTAACTGAACCAAGTATTAGTTACACGGACCCACTGGCTCGTATGTCTTCTTTCGGATTTTATTAATTCAACGTTCGTCTCCTAAAGTACTTTGTGGAATTAACACGGAGAGGTTTTAATAGCGTAGTGGCAGGCCCATAGCCAGACATTCAAGCTAATGAAGGGGGCTGGATAGCTGCCAGGGGGCAAAATACTTTTTCTGGGAGGGGTGGGGCGAAATATACTATTAGGTTTTCATTATGTGAATTCTTACAGTATCCGACAGACCGGGGTAATACATGAGGATTCGAGAGTTACAAATTTTTCAAACTTGAGTAAATGCTAAAATCAATTTAATAATCTGGCTGGTTAAGTGTAACAACTTCTCCTTCAACACATTTTGACAGTGACTGTTGTAACTCCTTTAGCCATTCCTACTCTTTGAGCTGGGATCAAATTTTATCTTCTTGGTCAAACTCTTATTTAGTTAATCGTACCACATAGGTTAAAACTTTTAGGCCATTTCTCTCAAAAAGGGGGCAAATTTTCTCTGTATGAGAGACAAGGTAATTTTCACACTATGTAAAATACGTGAGGTCAATGGTTATGTTGAATTTTCTAGGGGGTGAAAATTTTTCAAGGGGTGCTCCCACTGGCCCCATGTCTACTGGCTGGTATGGTGGTCAACAGTTTGAACTGGTCGCTCATCCGTGCTACACAATAGAGGCGCTACTTTTAAGTCTGTCGCCGTACTTCGCCTTTTTCAATTGACTCATGTCATGAAATCCTTTTCATAATCAGAATATAGTTAAGGGAGGCAAAATGTTAATTCACTTAAAACTCTTTTCAGGAGGTATTGTGTCTACCAAAAACCGCCACAATTTAAGTCGCCCCCCCCCCTGATTCAGTTAAGTGTACATCAGACACGTTCTGTTCCCCATAAATATACCTACTGAAACCAGGGAGCTGCTACGGACAGCTCCCTGCTGAAACACAACGTCACCACGACGCGAGGATTTCCTCCGTCGCAAAGTGTCGGATACTATTCCAGGAATGCCAGGCAAGTGATTAAAGGTATTAATTGCTACCGACAAGCAGTCAGCTGATAAGTGCGAGGCGGTGTTACGTCACGGTTGTTGAGGTTGAAAAACTAACATCAAGGGTTAATTTGGAAATAGAAGGCTTGGTGAAAACAAATGGGAAGCTTCGCACTCGTTTCAGCGCCTTATGCGTACTAACTCCTAAATAGTAAATAGTATATGCCTTAATTGCCATGTAAAGCGGCGTACGCTACAGGTACCTATATATCCTCGTTTGGTGACGCATCTTAGGCTGACAGTTCGTTGGTCCAATGAGGGTCATTGACCGTTTTGATTTTTTCCTACATTAACAAGCAGAAATTATATCTTATGACACTCGTTCTTAAAATGACCAAAGGCATGTAGCTCCTCGAAAGCGGAGGAGGGGGATAATCTTGAAAAAAAAATGATGGATCTCCTTCACTTTCAAAAGTGGGGTGGGGGTAAAAGTCCCCCGTCCCCGCCTTTTGACAACCATGTACAAAAGACCATCCGGGCTTTAGAAATAATAAACTTAATGTTAAATGTCAATTAGTGAAACTGCATGGTTGTATAATTTACCAAAGGTGATGAAATGCTGAGGTTTTGATTCGACAAATGATAAAAATGGAAAGCTTGTATAACCTCATGGTTTTAATCGTCAATTACGGCCCAGGCTGAATCAAATAAATGTAAAGTTGTTAGCTTCATCATGCCTTTTGTATCATTACCAAATGAATTATTGTACACATAATTCAGTAAATATATCCTGAATTATGAGAATACACATATTCAGCATGTCGTCCGCTCTGTTTGGTTCAGCTGTTGATCAATGGGTCAGAGCAAGGAACTTCTACCCTCCCAGCCTTTTTGCAAACTTACATCAAACTTTGCGTAGTCTTTGCTCAGAAAAATATTAGCCTATCTTCCATTTGATGGATGAAAAAAATCGTCTCATACCAGTGTTTTGACAATAATACGCCGTGTAACGTTAGACGTCATAAGTTCAATAACTCACATTAATTGTGACTTCCAGCTGAACGAACCCTTAATAATAGGCACTCCTATCAGCAAAGGCTCAAATCTAGTCATCTTCTGGAAATGATAATTGTGCACACAGCTTGTTTCCAAACAGTTAAGATTATGGGACACTTTGCGACGCTAGCCGTTCCGAAGTGGGTATTTCCCGTCACCCGGTTTGACCCTGTACTTAACGATAACCTGTATAAAGATTTACTGGTATTGGTAATAATTATAATATTTAATCCACACTTGACCTAGCAATGAGTGTGGTTGAAAGAGCAATGGCGGGTTAAACATGGCTCTTGTAATTAGAGGCACTGAGTTTGTCCTATAGTGGGTTTTAATGAACTTTTAATTAGCCAATACGACATGTTTGTTTGAGACTAAGGAATCTAGTTTCAAGTAGGAAATTTCCAAAAATATTCCCGTATATGATTGATAATGGTCTTCACACTGAATACTCGCACAGTTAGTAAAATTTTAAAAGAACTTTCTTTTTGTATAATTCATAAAATTATTCATAATACTAAAGAGAACTTAAACATTAGAACCACCCCTTTGAAAATTCAGAGGCTGCCCCAATAGTACCCATAACACCGTTAGCCACGTAAACGTTGCCAGTGCACTGTAGCTCACATTTGCACTTGTTGTGGATCAATCTTTTACTAACAAACTCTCATTTTCTGCATTGTAAAAACCATTTTGTTCCAACGACTAAAGCCAGTGCGCCCTCAATTTGTGGTAAAGCCTGTTGTGATGATGTCTGATGTCTGCTGCAATCGTTACCACGATTTAGATACCAGTGGCGGATCCAGGGGGGGGGTCGCCGGCGTCCGGACCCCCCCCCCCTCAAATTTTCCAATGTGCCCTTTTTCAAAAAATGTTTTTTTTTTTGTTTCACACTAGTAAAAAAAAAAAAAAAAAACCGAGACAGTTTCACAGGTAATGACAGTGTTGTCCAATTCCGAGGAGATTTTGGTTACCCCCATCCAGTATCGATCAATCCACTCGTAAAAGTCTAGCCATTTATCGAAGAAACTTTCGGCAATATATTTGACTACGGTAACCTATATTGGCCGCTTCGAAACCCAAACAGTGTAATCGTTTTACAGAGAATGTGACTACGGTATGTCTGCGTGACAATCAGGCATTCTAATCACTTTTCGCTTGAAACCACGTGTGGCGTGCTTGGGCATTCAGAGTAACACAAAACACGCAGATATTACGTCATACTCACTAGCGATATGCAACGTATTACTACTGGGTTTTAATACTGATTCCAAAAGGTCACTGCTAGTCTTTTGGTCTTACAAAATAATGATCTGTTCACACTCCATAAACGCTACATCTACGAAACCTTCCCTCCACCCTCTAGTATCCATCCTCTCGTGAACAAGAGAGAGTAGGTAAATATGTTTCGCTATGATATTTATAGTCTGGAATTACTCTCCTTTTATAGTGTTGCCCTAGTGATGGGAATAAAAAGCCAGTCTTAGGTAAAGTCCACAGCCAAGAGTTGACCAGAAGTCACAATAGACAAATCGGTGTTTGTTTCATTTTAAAATTACTATATAAAATCACCACCAGGTCAAATAACTCAGTGTCAGTCGGTTCAATTTTTTGACGTCTTTGGACCGATGACCGGTCTGCTGTCGCAAATGAAAAGCAAACATTTGACTTCAGTCATCTGTTCTGACAGAGTGTTTTTGACAGTCGCGACGCAACTATATAGGGAACACAACATACGATATTTTAACCTCCTCCCCCAGTCGAGATAGCGGTAGCGCCAGGTGGGGGATGGGTTCATGCCCCTCGTCGGGGAAGGCTGGCCCCCTATCGGAGAAGTTTTACAGTTTCGTAGGGGAGTCTTAGTCGAAAGTACGCAGTCCCTGACGACAACTAATCGACGGTTTACCTGTTTTTTGCTCTCAAGAGGATAATTTCTGTAAGAACCCAAAATTTTCGGCGCGCTACGCGCGCTGTAGAGTCACTCTAGTTTTTCAATAGTTCCATTCCACATAGCAGGATAGCACAATTCCTGTCCATCCTTAACAGATAACATATGGGCAGAATACATAGTTTATGTAAAGGTCGTAACTTTCATCCCATATCGCAAAGCCTAGTTGGTGTTCTCTTGTGTGTGTCATGCGGTACAGTCAGTTGGTGAGCGACTTACGGAGCAAAGTTTGGCTATTTCATCGTGTAGTCCAGGTGGTTTCGATACAATGTATGTTATACACGATACGGTCTACAAACCCTACAGTTTTTTTTTTCGTTTCGTCATATGTTTTATGTGTAAGCCTATCAAAAAATTTCGCCCGCTTTTCAATTTCACGATCCAGATTCAAAGAACACTAACAGTGCGCATCTCGGATCATGAAGTATTAAGTGATATAATGCAAAATATGCCTGCAATTGCATGGGATAATGAGGCTCCCACATTTGCCCTTCTCATCATACCCTCGAAATAGGGAATGTCGGAACTCGGGGTAGCTGACATGGTCCGGCCTCCAGTTGGAAAAAATTCTGCCGCCACCCATGGTCAGTTTGTGGGTGGCATAAGGGTAATTTCTGGGATAAAACCCAAAATTTTCGGTACGCTTTGTCCACTCTTCCTCAGTTCAGTTGTACTTATAGCTAAATATAGTACAAACCCTTTCCACCTTTTCAAGTTAATAAGTAGAATACATGGATTTATGTAAATGTCGGGAATTGGATCTCATTTCGCTAAACCTGGTTAACGTTCACTTGTGTCTGTCGTACGGTACGTCTAGTGACTCGAGGAGGGAAGTACAATAAAGTTATGCCCGATAGAGCCCAACTGTCCGCTCAATTGTTCTATATAAGCTTTAAATTAGTACAAATTCTTATAAGTGTAGGCTTACCCAAAAAATTTTCGCGCGCTTTGCAATTTCCCCGTTTAGATTCCAGGTTTTGATTCCAGTTTTTGCATGTCTCTTGGTTTGTCCTTTCTTTGTCAATATGCGGTAAGTTGTGTAATCGCTGACGTTTATGGGAACCAAAATTTTAAAAAAAATGAATGTGCCCTTTTTATGTTGGACCCCCCTCAGAAAAGACCCTAGATCCGCCCCTGGATAGTACGCCTCCATTCATATGTATAATAATGCGTCCTGTTGTTCTCCTCCACAAATGAGACTTAAAGGACACATTAAGACAACTTTTGCTATATTTTACCAAATAGGATGGATTTTTTTGTCAACCTGATATAAAAGTACACTTCATGAAGTATCACTGGTGCCATAACGGGGTCTATTGAAGTAATTTTGGGGAAATTATATTCCTAGAAGCTGGCGGTCATATATCAGGCTTTGAGTGAGTAAAAAGGGATGATGGTACGCCAGTAAAAGCTCTTCATGGTCATGATACGGTAAAGTGAAGTTGTCATGAATGGCTAACTTATTAGCTTTCTTGGGAGGAGCGGCTTGTATCTTGCAAAAACCTCCGCTCGCCTTTGTAACCTGTGGTAATGTCGGTGTGACGTTGCGACATTTTAGTGAACAAACTAAAGAATGAGAATGGTAGGTAGCGGATAGAGTGGCACCAAAAAGCACTAGTGTTAAAATTATCCTATCCGTCCTAACATTTCTTGTGGTTGCATTACTTTGTCTAACATACTGATACTGGCAAATAACGACAAAAACCAACTTGGGGAACAGTTTAATCTTTTACCTCTAACTTTGACCTAACACTCCATCAATTATACATACACGAGTTAGTATGGGACTAGGGGCAGGTAGCAGCTCCCCACCAAGTTTAAAACTTCATCGGTCTTACGGCCTAGGAGGAGTTTGCGACCCATTTTTTGTTCACACGCTGCACACTCGCCCACACATACATGCACCCACACACTCTTCCCTACGAACATATAGTCTCGTTTCTTTTAAAAGAAATTTTGTTATTTCCAATAAAGAGACTACCCGAGATACTCGGTTTTGCTAACCGTAGGCCTATAGTAAATACCAAAAGGCGGTTCTGTTATTTGAAATATTCACCGGTTCCAGTGGCGTCGCTAAGGCGATCAGGAAGGACTTATCTCCCAAACGTAGTCTATTCCCCTTGTGTTGTTCCCTTGAGATTTTAGGTATAAACAAATTTATGCAGAGACATGGGCGTAGATCCCGGGGGGATAGGGGATATATCCCTCCAACATTTGACTAGGGGGGATGGCCCATGTAATCACCCCCCCCCCCCCCTCCAATGTCTACAGACAGACGTGTATGCTGGAAAGTACATTTTATTCTTCATTTTCGTAAGAAATTATTCAACCTCTGTTTCATTTACTATCACAATGTTTCTCAAACTATCAAAATTTTGGCAAATCCTTCGCAAACTATCAAAATTTTCTCGGGCTCCGCGCGCTTCAAACCCTATGCCAGTGCTATTCTTGTTATCAATATCTATCGGTAGCAAGCTTTCGGAGAAGCACAGCAGCAAAAAGTTGAAAGTTTACGAATTAACAGGTAAAAGACTGGCTTATGGCAGTGGCACGTTAGGTTTGTTGGGCAATTGAAAGTGTCTCGATGCAGAGCTTGAGGCTATCTTATTTAATGAAAATTTTCGGCGCGCTTCTCGCGCATTCGTCACGGTGTGCACTCCATGTCATGACCATATTACGGTAATAATACATGAAACTATTCTGATCACAACACTTTCCGAAGAACAGAGATACATCTCCAAACATCTGTGAGGACCTCGTATCAATATGGGATCTTTCAATCTTATATGTAGCATGATGTGGAAGGTTGAAAGTACGTATCTGCAGTAACATTTTTCAAATATTTTTACCAAGCGCCTGGCTAAACACATGGTGATTGTTAAATTACGACGAAAAAGCATTCTGAGACGCGCATTTTAGTCATTCACCCCTTTTGCTACACCTGTCAAGGAGGTCTAACATTGCCTCCCTGCACCTATACTCTCCCCCCTCTCATTCTCCATTGCTGCAAGCTGTTCGTCTGGATTTTCGTTCAAAATTAGTAAAAATACGATAGTTGTAAAGTGTTCGGCGTCATACTCTATATTATCATTTGGATGTCAGATAGTACGCATTGTGTCATTGCCCCCATTTAATATGATTAATGGAGAGCTTCCAGGAGGTCCTATACAGGTATCTGCTAGCCTTAGATGCCCTTTCATAATGCACAATGAAGGATAACAATGAAATATTTTGTAATAGTCCAAGAACAGTCTGTGGACTCCACGCACGTATTTTTGTGTAAAACTTTCCCCAAATAGAATGCCGTAAAAATAGACAAAAGGGAGGAGGGGTTTGTTGACAGCGTATCTTTCTCTTAATAGACAACATATTCTCCTCTTTTACCTCACCAAAAATTAGTATTTACTAAATTATGGACATTTTCCAGCCATATATATGATCAGTTCCAAAAACATCCCAAAGATAGCACCATTTTGCGTCTAAAAGACTTAAAATTAACAAAACTTTCTTAAAGGGAAGGAGGTACCCCTTCCCCAGGCCGGCACCTTTATGTAGTGACAAACAAAAGAACAAAACTGCTGTATACAAATGCAGGAACCCATCAAAAATAAAGGTGCAATTTACGCAGACTTGGGGGAACTGAGACATTATTACGTCATTATCTTTAGTGCCCCCAATCACAAAAAACCTGGCGACGCCACTGATCTCAAGACAACTTGCAGTTCTTGTAATGATCTCCCAATTCAAAATCCAGTTGTCTGGGATGACCCTATAAGTTGATCTCTGCCTTTTTAAGCTTAACGTGACATTTTGCTCTTGTACAATTTCAATCCAGGGCAGCTTATCAACGAGTTTTGCGCTCAAAGTAGCATTTCCTAAATGTATAAATATACCAATACCCAAGAACATTGCCTCTGAAATTTACCCCTTAAAACAGTCTTCCTGGCACTTCTAAGACATTAAAACCCAGGAGCTTCCGGGGACTTCGCCAACTGGACCCCACCAGGGGCCCTAAGGCAGGCCCCTGGACCCCACCCATCATGGGCTTCGCGTTTCGCGCTCGCCGTGCACGCTTCGCGTGCACATTTTCTGGTTTTGCTGTAACTCACCCCATCCCCCCAAAGTTGAAAAGAAATTACGCCCCCGCTGCACAGACACACCATTTACACATGAATATAAAAACGAGGATCCACTGTCACTTAATCAGTTAATCATGGGGCTAAATTGGGGGAAAATGTTCTTCAAAATGCAATTTTCTGCGCAATTTCGTGCTCATTTATTTGCTACACTATGTCAAGAACTGTCTTATTGGGAGATTCCATACCCAGCTATTTTTTCAACATCTGTTGTGAGACTGCAGCGGCCGTGAGTCCTCTCCCATCATTACAGTTCTCACATCATTATTCAGTTATTAGTCAGACTTTTTGTCCGGAAGCTGTACAAAATACTACTTTCGTTGCCTTTTCAGCACTTATCCAGTGAAAATATGAGGATAATGAAATAGTTTCACTCTCATGGGCTAATATACTTTTGTTTTAAATACCGTTCCCTTTAAAGGTGTAAGCGGAACATAGCTACCCTGAATGCTCGCCGAGGAGCCAAGCATCACATCAGTGTCTTGAAGTGTGATACCTCTAAAAGAAGTGTATAAACTTGCACGAAATTTTTATAGATACTTAATACCAGAAGTTTCTACTCGCTTCGTTCGTGCACCAGAGGTGGTCTCGGCAGGGAATAGCCTTCCTTTTTCATTCATTGCTCAAGAAAAATGCATGAAATGTATATTTCCTACTGATAATGATAATGCGCCCCAACCCCAATGAGCCTCACTAAAGTGCCCCCTTTTCCAAAATTTTCCGACTTAGCCCCGGATTCGTAGCCGAAGATGTACCTTCGATGCTGTGGTGTGAAGGTTTGCCCTCAGTGGCATACAAGGAAGGTAGGTAATTGTTTCAAAATAATTTGTATTGGGTAGCATAAGTGGATTTATTTGTAAAGCCCTTAACATGACCCTTCGTCCTCACACACACACACACCCTCCCCAATTATTAAATCAGTAACGCTTGTAAGCTTGGCTAACAAAAATGACCATTCTGTTTCCCACCTTTGTGGCCTGTTTAGCGAGCGCCCAAAGGCATTTTAGATATAATCAAATGTTTCATTCTACGGTCACAATTTATGAATACCAGGCGGCTTCGACCCCTAGAGCCCGACTGGGGCGTTGTCTGTGGACCCTCAACGGAGTGGTGCGCGTCACTACGACGACTCTAGCGACACCCAGTCCTTCATAGTTTGCTTGAAAATATGTTCATCTCGGACGGACTGATTGTTTAAGATTGCTGAATATGTTTTCCATGACTATTGTACTCTAGGCAACTTTGTACCAGTTCATCTCTTTTGCTTACAATGCTGCTACCGTTTCTGCAATGGTAGCACATAGTTTCACTATAGTTGAAGGAACGTCTATGGCATGGGCGTCAATCCTGGGGGACAGGGGGACACGTCCCCCACATTTTGGAAATACACCCATTGGCGTAAGATTTTTACACAGTAAATTTTTGACAGAAGTGGCCATCCCCCCCCCCCCCCCACACACACACACACACATTCGATTAAAGATTGACGCTACTGATCTATGGTACTATACACTGTCTAGGGGAGCAGGACAGCACAACATTTGGTCTAATGAGACGGAAGATTTATTCTATAACAGAATCTCCGTAAAAGACCTAATAAATAAACTTAATTTGAAGTTTCTTTAAATCATTTGTTACTTATTTCATCCGTTTCTGTTGAAAATGAAGTTGATTACGCATTACTCGTGGATGCAACGTTGCAGCCGTGTACGGTATAATTTAAAAGTGGAAGGTTAGTGAATTATACTTTAAATATTTTTAATTCGGGTACTTTCGTAAAACAAGTTATCGCAATCACTTTTTATTGCATGTGCACGTCTTATTTCTGGAAAAGTTGACATGATAATTAAATGTTGTACCTCGTCGTTAGGGTCTCATATATTTAATAGCTTGCGGTAATCACCTTCAAAGAAAGCAGTACGTACACATAATATTTACATGTTTGTGGTTCACAAAAGTGTATATTAGAAGTTTTAGCTTTTTAAGACAGTTAATATTTTAAATTTCGTTTCATCGATTGTACTCTAAAAAACACTTTTTGCTTCCTCTTTATGAATGCTCATGCCAAAGTCAGGAACTTTGGTAAAAACCACACCCAGCATTCCTTAGTCTTATCTAAAACTAAAATCAAGAGCCATATAGGACTCTAACCAAAAACCTAGACCAGGAGCTGTCGAAATTGCAACCACGATTTCTTTTAAATTTCGAGTACACAGAAGGAAAAAAAAAGAAGAAGAAGAAAAAAAAAAAAGATCTGTGACTTCATTCGGAATAATGACTGTTGTGACGTCATGCTGAGGGAATCATATTCAACCTCGATTCAACCAAGAAGATTTATAAGACAGTATTGATTCTTCATTACACGTTAACCTTCGCTTCAGTTTTGCAATGTCTACTTACCTAAGCTGGCTAGGGTGTTTATTACGATATAATTAATGCTTTCATTCACCAACCATAATGTAACCAATCCAAACAAGATTCATAGAAGACCAACGAAACAAGTGAAACTAGCTAATACCTGTTATTAATAAACATGGATATGGAAACTGTCTTCATTGGGATGTCGTCTGATGTTAAGAACAAAACAAGGTACATGCAAATAGCATGTCGCCAAATGAACACTTCACTCACGTTGGATAGTAAGGCATGGCTCTAAATAGCTTTCCAAAACCTTTGTAACACGGAAATCATTTAAACAATAATAATTAATAAGTGAATGTAATTACACAGAAGAATTTAGATGAGGTTTTACGGCTCAGTTTCTAACCAAATGGTTTAAGTCGGGCCGGCCACTGCCTTTTTTCCAGTTGTGGCTCACTGGCTTGTTTTCCCTACTCCATTGTTTATGCTGAGCACCAAGCACAATGGCTGTAGGCTTCATTTTTAAAGTCTTCGGTATGACCCGTCCAGGAGTCGAACCCCAGACCTTCCGGACTGCAAGTCGGATGCTCTAACTGTTGCGGGCAGAATGACTTGCATATTGGTGGCGCTTTTCATCTTAGACTTTGGCGGTCGGTTGTCAGGTTGTGACGAAGCGTCAGCCCATACTTGTTTATCGTCGCCCAAAGTTGTATTTTTTCTCTTAATGAACCATAATTTGTCCTCTTTGGCATCAGAAAGGTCCCATAATGATTTCTAGGTGTGACTAATGTCCAGAATATGGTTTGAGGTGTTCGGGTATTATAGATTTGACAATTTCCTTTTAATAAGCACCGCCAAAGCATGTGCGGAGAAGCTAGGCCCATAGACTTAAAATTACTGTGTGATTCCCATTATGTAGGCGATGGTTGATATTGTACAGAAGGCTTATGTGGTGTTATTTTGGTCACGTGACCTCAGCCATTATGAGCTGTCGGCGATAGAATTACACTTGCTAGGCAGCAGTGGCGGATCCAGGGGTGGGGTCGCCGACGTCCGGACCCCCCCCCCTCAAATTTCCCAATCTGCCCTTTTTCAAAAATGTTTTTTTTTTACACGTGGCCTAAACTTAAAAAAAAAGAAAAACACCAGAGATTTTGGTTACTCCCATACAGTATCGATCAATTCGCCCGTAAAACTCAAGCTACAGTGTATATCGCAGAAATTTCGGCAATATTTGACTTCGGTAGCCTATATTGCCCGCCCCGAAAGACGAACAGTGCAATCGTTTTTAGAGAGAATGTGACTACAGTATTTCTTACTGCCTGCGTGACAGTCAGGTATTCTCATTACTTTTCGCTTGGAAACCACATGTGGCGTTCTTGGACAATCAAAGTAATACAAAGCACACAGATATTACGTCATACTCACTAGCTAGCGCTTTATCCAACATATTACCGTTGGGCTTTGATATTGATTCCAAAAGGTCACTTCTAGTCTTTTGGTCTTGCAAAATAATGATCTGTTCACACTCCCTAAACGCTACTTCTACAAAGCTTTCCCTCCACCCGCTGGATATCCCTCTTATCATGAACAAGAGAGAGTAGGTAAATACGTTTCGCTATTATATTCATGGTCTGGAATTACTTTCTTCTTTAAAGTGTTGCCTTAGTGATGGGTATAAAAGCCAATTTAAAGACAATTTTAAGAAAATGTCCACAACCAAGAGTTGACCAGAAGTCACAATAGGCAAATCGGTGTTTGTTTCAGTTTAAAATTACTATAGAAAATCACCACCAGGTCAAATAACGCAATGTTAGTCGGTTCAATTTTTGACGTCTTTCAGTTGGACCGATGACCGGTCTGCTGTCGCAGAGTACCGTAGTTTATGTAAAGGTAGTAACTTTCATCCAATATCGCAACCCTGTTGTTGTTCTCTTGTCTGTGTCACGAGGTACAGTCAGTTGGTGAGCAAAGTTTGGCTATTTCATCGTGTAGTCCAGGTGGTTCCGCTACAATGTGTATTATCCCGGATGCAGTCTACAACCCCTATAGTTTTTCGTTTTTCCTTTTGTTCGTAATGATTACATATGTGTTTTATGTAAGCCTGCCAAAAATTTTCCCGCACTTCGCGCGCCTTACAATTTCACGATTCAGATTCTAAAGTACACTATCACGGTGCACAACTCAGTTTTTGGAGTATTCAGTGACCCTTTGCAAAATATGCCCTGCAATGGCATGGGATCGGTAGGCTCCTTCATGTCCCCTTCTCACTATGATGTTTTGGTGTGGGAAGGTGGGTCAAGGTCGAGAAATCGCATCTGGTCTGCCCCCCCCCCATGTCAAACATCTTCCTACGCAGCTGACCCATGGTCGTTTTACTTATTTTGGCTTACAAAAGGGTGAATTCTGTGATAAAACCCAAAATTTTCGGTACGCTTTGTCCACTCTTTCTCAGTTCCGTTATACTTATAGCTAAATAGGCTAGTACAAACTCTTTCAAGTAGAATACACGGATTTATGTAAATATCATTTCGGTCAACGTTCTCTTGTGTCTGTAGGTGCGGTACGGCTACTGACTCGAGGAGGAAAGTAGGCCTACAATGAAAGTTATGCCCGAAAGGGCCCAACAGCTGTCCTGTATAAGCTTTAAACAAATACAAATTCTTATGAGTGTAGGCTTACCCCCCAAAATTTTCGCGCGCTCCGCGCGCTTTGCAATTTCACCGTTTAGATAATTCCAGTTTTTGCATATTTCTTGGTTGATCCTCTCTTTGTCTGACGTTTATTAGAACCAAACTTTGAAAAAAAATGAATGTGCCCTTTTTTGTTGGACCCCCACTCAAAAAAGATCCTAGATCCGCCCCTGGGCAGGACATATTGACATTAATGTGTTCATGATTATAACTTATGGATCTTGCAGTATAGTTTCATTGTATTGTTTGATTATCTCTGCAGATCGAACCACTTTAGCCACACTTCAGCTACACTCTGGTGGAACACTAGCAGCTAGCATTAAGATAAAAGGAGTCACAGTAATGGCTAGTGTATCCATAAGGCTATGTCACTTGTCAAGTGTCACAGTGTAAAACGTCAGTGAGTTCAATACAAGGGCTAGAAAGAGAGAATACTGCGTCTACTGTGTTCTTGTATATGTTCGCTACACTAACCACCTAGCTATACAGTCGGTCCCGTAACCGAGAGGAAGTCCTAAGAGCGTATGTGTGGGGAGGGGGGCATGGACTCTTAAGAAGTATTGGACAATTCTTCTAACTTTTTGTCCAATATAGGAGGGCATATACATAACAAAATAAATATGGTAGAAAAAATTATCTCAATTATTGGGTAAGTGTGACCATTTATTGGTCACATCATCAGTGAGCAACTCTCCAGCATTTCTTTCCCAGGAGTATTGGGTGAACGTTTTATCCATCAGTTGTTCACATTAACCACTTCTTTGGCAAAATTATCGTTCGATGTTTATTTTGCACTACACTGACCCATGATATTTACATTGTAATACAACGTGGGTCAATTTAACCCAAATTGGGTCAGAAGGAAACTAACCAATATAATAGGGGGAAAAATGAATCAAATAAGGCATCTGTTAACCCACATGGGGATAAAATTTTACCCAAAATGTTGGTTTACTTCCCTTCTAACCCACGTGATTTTGGAAAATAGCTGTTCCATTCACAAAACAGTGAACTACATGAACTTAATAACATGCCGCAGGTGTGGTGATTCATCCAAGAAACAAAGGGGGTGTGAGAGTCGTACATGGGTTATAGTGAGGGTACCTTTGGCTTAACAAGAAAATGAGTCAGTCTATCCTACAAGAAATAAAACAACATGACTTCTCAGGATTTACCCCAGAAGAGAGCCAGATACCATGTATGACACTTTTGTAGTTTCATGATTCACTTTATTTCCATACAAAAGATAACATCAAATATGTACAAAGTGATATAAATGATATCATACATGTGCACAGGAAAACCTTCGGACAAGTCCAGCACTTGTTTCCCGAACCTGTGTTTCTGATACCGCATGAAGAATGAATCTAAAGTGTGAGGCACAGCTGAATAGATTACACTTTAAACTTGTCATTTGAGGACGGAGGTGACAAAATCAACGTTACTCCTTTTCTGTAAGTTGTTCTTGTAGCAGATATAGCCTGTGAAGTGAAAAATTTACTCACGTGAAAAATACCACCCAGTTTTGGCAACACAATGTGTTCGGCAGGGGAGAGGATACTTCCAATAGGGGGATGTATTGTAATCAAAGAACCGGTAAGATGGCAGGATACAGTTGTTAGTGCCAATATGTAAAGGACTGTATGGTAGTGACTGATGCATACTTTCGTCGTGGGAAAAAGCAGTCTCCTGCGACGCCACACCAGTTCAAGAAATGCATCAAGACCATAGCAATATGTCAATCGGAATGTTTTAGATTCATAAAGAAAAACTTAACACCTAACCTGTATTTTAGTTGCTTTGTTCCCACAGGGGATTTTCAAACAGATACCAAAGTTATAATGGAGGTTGGGAGGTTGGGGAGAGGGACTAAATAGCAACCACTTTAACTTTTACATAATACTGCAGAACAGGACATGGGTGATACGTAGCTGTTAAGAAGGTATTAATGTAAGTAAAAAGAACACTGTCGTCTGATTACGTCATCAATGCGTTTTAATTCTGGAATAATATTACAAATAAAACATTTAAGAAAGTTTTTAAAACGTAAGGAGTAGATAACGTTTTGGTAAGGAAATGGTCATTTCTGAAACTTAAAATGATCACAATCTAGAGGTTTAAGTTCAACTTTCGAGAGGTCAAACAATGCAACCCTCTCAGAATGAGCTGAGAACTGATCAAACATGATCACACTTTGTAATAAAAATGAGCACAAACATAACTTAAAATTAATCTGCAGTTGTTTGGAAATTACTGTCAATTGAAGAAGGAAGAAGGCTTTGGTCCACCTCACTTGTGTGATATTTTGCATTTTCGGAGACTCATGTTGTTTCATTGGAATGGGGAAGAAAGCTGAAAGGGTGCACAAGATGTGCAAATTTTACTTATAGAGGTTCTTCACGTGACGTCATAATGTGTTCGATTTTACCTGTACCACCATTTTGGACGTCAAATTTAGTGCCACGCAAGACCTTCATGGTACACACAGTATCGGTCAAAGCCTGAAAAGTTTTGTTCCTCTTTTTCAAAGAATATTTCCTTAACTAAACTATTAACGATAGATGCACATATAAGCCTGCGTTTAAAATACATGTATTTGCTTCAATGCTTCATTAAGATCACAGTCAATGAAAAGCTCTATCGTAATATCTTTAGTCGCTCACCGGATACATGCGCACTTTAGGCAATTTAGTATATTGACTCCCGACTTAAAGTTCTCCTCAAGAATTTCGGAAACCCAACTGGCTCTACATTGTACATTTGTTGGAAATCGATAATAGAACTGTAAGTGCTGTGATTTTGTTGACGATTACGCAACAAACTTTCGCTATTATCATGAAATAATTCTTAACAAACAATATACTAAACATTTTCACCTTTGATTAAATCTCTACACAGTTGCGAGCGATATGTTTTACGTCCGATATGACTGACTGTATTGTTGCCACAGGTATTTGTGACATAAGTGAAGAACCTCTATACATTAAGAAGCTCAAAAAAACAGTGCATCTGCGAAATTTTGACGTTTACGTATCTCCAGTTACTAATAATCCAGCTGAAATGACCTTTTTACTTTATTAGAAGGAAGCATAGTACCCATAATATGGAAATGGGTTACTATAATTACATGCATGTTTTACTTGGGAACATGTATCCTTATCTAACAGATAAAGCATAGAGGAGCCTTAAGAATACATTACTAAAAATATCACAGGGACCTCATTCTAGGGTGTGTTTCACCATGTGCGTAACTATCTTAGGTATTGAAATTGACATGACAGAAACATACATCTATAAACCTACTAGCCTAAAGGGATAAAAATTGAACTTTGCGACTAGGAGGGAGAGTAACCCTCATTATTGGGAATTTAGCAGAATCATGCTCAACATAGGGACGATTTTGAGGGGTCAAACAGGGCCAGGTTCTCAAGTTATTGTGCCATACCAAAATTTGGTATGGCACAATAACTTGAAACATTGTAACTTGTAAAAGTGCTTAGTAGAAAAGGCTGAAATTTGGGATGTCCTGAAAAATTGTTGTTTTCAAATGGAATGGACCTGGGGTTAAACCACATCCAGAAACAGTTCAAGAATTGTAACACTGCATTCGTGACAAATTTTTGCAAGATGTATCTCTTCTAACCACTGTTTTGTTCTAGCTCTTATAATTTCTGTTCTAACTGTAAGAGTAACTTAAATGGACAAACATCGTGTCTGATTTCTGATTTCAGATCGTAATTCTATTATGACTCCAAAGTTGCTCTTGTCCTTTGGTGCTTTTTTAATTGACTGAACAATTCCACAGCAAGCAAATGAAAAATAAAGTAAATGATACACAGATGTCACTAAATAGGGAGATTGAGAACCCCTGTTGTACATCAGATAGTTCTGTGTAAGTTATCATTACGTACGTGAAACCACAAGCTGCTATGGTGTATAAAGCTATCGTTTGTTTCTAAATTAACTTTTGTTCTTCAGCTTTTTTACAGTACTGCTTATTAAAAACAGGGGCTTTAAAGTGTTTGGCCGCCAGGCCACTTTAAATTAATGACAGTTCATGCAGTAAATTTATTGTGGTATATACAGCCAGCCCGGACTTTTTTCAGCGGCTTTATTTCTTTTTACAATTCTGGTCTCTTTGAAGATTCCATGGGCCACAGTTGTGCATGTCCTATGATATTTGCAGCCCACCGGCTACCACTTGTGTCTTAATCGTAGCATTCTCTTGATAAATGTTTGCTGTTTTGTAGTAAGTTTCATTCATTTTTAAAGCAACAAATGCATCTATCAGTCTGCCAACATTAGAAGAGTAGATTATATCTCTCTCTTCAAGAGCAAGAAGAAGATCATTGGTGGGTGTGTTACTCATCAAGATGGAATCCTTTTGGTCTTTGGGCAGATGAAAATAGTTTGTTAACCTCTTACAGTCATCCTTCTGGAGCACA
This sequence comes from Holothuria leucospilota, assembly GCA_029531755.1. Classification (NCBI taxonomy): domain Eukaryota; kingdom Metazoa; phylum Echinodermata; class Holothuroidea; order Aspidochirotida; family Holothuriidae; genus Holothuria; species Holothuria leucospilota. The sequence continues at coordinate 3,891,555 of CM055970.1, forward strand.
GCTTGCCATCTTTGTTTCAAACTGTCATATGTGACAAGCTTATTCAACTGGGAAAATAAAATTACCCAGACATTTTAGTGTCAAAGTTAGACATTACCACTATAGATAAAAAAAAAAAAATATGATAAAAATGTATACATTTGATTATGAAAAATGGTTCCTACTGTATTGCAACATTTTAATGCACTTCGGCAGTATCCATAATAGTTCACACTCCTTATCTGATGGCATTGCTGGGAGGGGGGGGGGGTGAAATTCTATAACAACCAGGATGCAAAAATTGGGGTATCTATGAATTCATTTCAGTAGACTTTAGCTTTATCTGCAACTACAAAAGTTAAACAATATTGTTTTGGACCAATGTGATGCACTCCTCACCACCACCATGTTGAGAAATGGCTTTGAAATCTACCTTGAAAAGTCATGCTAACCAGGTTTTCAGACTTTGATCTCTGACAACCTGTGTGTGAAGTGAATTTTCACTAAACATAAAAACATCAACAATAACACTTGTAATAAATTTAGTAAATAAACACCATGTATAAAAGGTTTTTTTTTTTTTTTGGGGGGGGGGGGGTTCCAAAGCTTACAATAAGGATTCTCCTAATTGGATAACACATGTGTTTCTTCAGGTGGCTCTAGTCCCCCCGGTCCCCACATATATATCTATATCTATATATAGTTCTATATATAGATATATATATATATATATATATATATATATATATATATATATATATATATATATATATATATCTATATATATATATATATATATATAGTAGGTCGAGGTTGGTAGATCGAAGTTAGAATGTGTAGGTCGAAAGGTAAATAGTAGTACATTCGATCTTGAATTTTTATACCAATCCTAGATAGAGCATAGCCCTTATCAAAGCAGGAAAGGTTAAGAGAAAATACCAGAGAGAAAAATTGAGCCGTACCGAGCCGCCATCCTCCGCTTTCCGGGCAGAGTCTGTGACCACTACACCAGTTCGGCTTGTGATTCACAGAAGTGACAAACAGGCTACAAATACCTCGTGTGATTCAATTTTCTCTCCAGGTTACCATGGTAGTCCCAAGCGGGATGAATAATCAGTAGGTCGAGGTTGGTAGATCGAAGTTAGAATGTGTAGGTCGAAAGGTAAATAGTAGTACATTCGATCTTGAATTTTTATACCAATCCTAGATAGAGCATAGCCCTTATCAAAGCAGGAAAGGTTCAGAGACAGTACCCGAGAGAAAATTGAGCCGTACCGAGGTTTGAACCCGCCATCCTCCTCCGCTTTCCGGGCAGAGTCTGTGACCACTACACCAGTTCGGCTTGTGATTCACAGAAGTGACAAACAGGCTACAAATACCTCGTGCGATTCAATTTTCTCTCCGTGTTACCATGGTAGTCCCAAGCGGGATGAATAATCAGTAGGTCGAGGTTGGTAGATCGAAGTTAGAATGTGTAGGTCGAAAGGTAAATAGTAGTACATTCGATCTTGAATTTTTATACCAATCCTAGACCGACCAGAGACCTTATCAAAGCAGGAAAGGTTAAGAGAAAATACCAGAGAGAAAAATTGAGCCGTACCGAGGGTTTGAACCCGCCATCCTCCGCTTTCCGGGCAGAGTCTGTGACCACTACACCAGTTCGGCTTGTGATTCACAGAAGTGACAAACAGGCTACAAATACCTCGTGTGATTCAATTTTCTCTCCGTGTTACCATGGTAGTCCCAAGCGGGATGAATAATCAGTAGGTATATATATATATACAGTAAATAAATAGGCAACAGCCTCCAGACAAATTGCATTTTTTTTTACTTTCTTATTTTAAACTATCGTGTAAATTTTGCACTAACTTTCCTTGTTGCTTTACTACCTTTTTAATCAAAATCTGAGTTACTGTAGCACTCAACCAGGATTTTGTCACGTTTGTCAGGTTGATAGGGATTGAAGGAATTGGTCATTGGTTCTGACCTTTCACTTTTCTTTAAGCTGTGCTCCATCATGATCCCAGCCGACTAAGAGAAAGTTTACATATCTAAAAAGGAGGTATTTATCGGGGCTCGTCGATTCCTAAACCAGGGAGGTTTGTGGAATTTGTTTTTGTTGAGTTCTTATGTTTAAAGTTCTTAAAGCATTTTTGTCGGCAACTCTTTCATTGTAAAAATCCCGCAGGATTCAGGTATGCAGTCAGTATTTTATCATAGAGGGTAGGAAGCAGGATAATCAAATGAAACGTCCACAGACTTAAAATGAGTTATTTTATTTAACAATGTACTGACAGTAGCACTCCAAGTAGGACCAAATAAGATCTTGTTATCAGGGTTATTAAATTTAAGTGGGATTGTGTCAGGACACTCAGAGGTATGTGACTCTCTCTTCAAGAGCAAGAAGAAGATCATTGGTGGGTGTGTTACTCATCAAGATGGAATCCTTTTGGTCTTTGGGCAGATGAAAATAGTTTGTTAACCTCTTACAGTCATCCTTCTGGAGCACAGCTTGCCATCTTTGTTTCAAACTGTCATATGTGACAAGCTTATTCAACTGGGAAAATAAAATAACCCAGACATTTGTGTCAAAGTAAGACATTACCACTATAGATAAAAAAAAAATATGATAAAAATGTATACATTTGATTATGAAAAATGGTTCCTACTGTATTGCAACATTTTAATGCACTTCGGCAGTATCCATAATAGTTCACACTCCTTATCTGATGGCATTGCTGGGAGGGGGGGGGGGGTGAAATTCTATAACAACCAGGATGCAAAAATTGGGGTATCTATGAATTCATTTCAGTAGACTTTAGCTTTATCTGCAACTACAAAAGCTAAACAATATTGTTTTGGACCAATGTGATGCACTCCTCACCACCACCATGTTGAGAAATGGCTTTGAAATCTACCTTGAAAAGTCATACTAACCAGGTTTTCAGACTTTGTTCTCTGACAACCTGTGTGTGAAGTGAATTTTCACTAAACATAAAAACATCAACAATAACACTTGTAATAAATTTAGTAAATAACCCCCTTGTTTAACTGTTATTTTTTTGGGGGGGGGGGGGTCCAAAGCTTACAATAAGGATTCTCCTAATTGGATAACACTAGAGTTTCTTCAGGTGGCTCTAGTCCCCCCTGTCCCCTCATATATATATATATATATATATATATATATATATATATATATATATATATATATATATATATATATATATATATATATATATATATATATAGTAGGTCGAGGTTGGTAGATCGAAGTTAGAATGTGTAGGTCGAAAGGTAAATAGTAGTACATTCGATCTTGAATTTTTATACCAATCCTAGATAGAGCATAGCCCTTATCAAAGCAGGAAAGGTTCAGAGAAAATACCAGAGAGAAAAATTGAGCCGTACCGAGGGTTTGAACCCGCCATCCTCCGCTTTCCGGGCAGAGTCTGTGACCACTACACCAGTTCGGCTTGTGATTCACAGAAGTGACAAACAGGCTACAAATACCTCGTGTGATTCAATTTTCTCTCCGTGTTACCATGGTAGTCCCAAGCGGGATGAATAATCAGTAGGTCGAGGTTGGTAGATCGAAGTTAGAATGTGTAGGTCGAAAGGTAAATAGTAGTACATTCGATCTTGAATTTTTATACCAATCCTAGATAGAGCATAGCCCTTATCAAAGCAGGAAAGGTTCAGAGAAAATACCAGAGAGAAAAATTGAGCCGTACCGAGGGTTTGAACCCGCCATCCTCCGCTTTCCGGGCAGAGTCTGTGACCACTACACCAGTTCGGCTTGTGATTCACAGAAGTGACAAACAGGCTACAAATACCTCGTGCGATTCAATTTTCTCTCCGTGTTACCATGGTAGTCCCAAGCGGGATGAATAATCAGTAGGTCGAGGTTGGTAGATCGAAGTTAGAATGTGTAGGTCGAAAGGTAAATAGTAGTACATTCGATCTTGAATTTTTATACCAATCCTAGATAGAGCATAGCCCTTATCAAAGCAGGAAAGGTTCAGAGAAAATACCAGAGAGAAAAATTGAGCCGTACCGAGGGTTTGAACCCGCCATCCTCCGCTTTCCGGGCAGAGTCTGTGACCACTACACCAGTTCGGCTTGTGATTCACAGAAGTGACAAACAGGCTACAAATACCTCGTGTGATTCAATTTTCTCTCCGTGTTACCATGGTAGTCCCAAGCGGGATGAATAATCAGTAGGTATATATATATATACAGTAAATAAATAGGCAACAGCCTCCAGACAAATTGCATTTTTTTTTACTTTCTTATTTTAAACTATCGTGTAAATTTTGCACTAACTTTCCTTGTTGCTTTACTACCTTTTTAATCAAAATCTGAGTTACTGTAGCACTCAACCAGGATTTTGTCACGTTTGTCAGGTTGATAGGGATTGAAGGAATTGGTCATTGGTTCTGACCTTTCACTTTTCTTTAAGCTGTGTTCCATCATGATCCCAGCCGACTAAGAGAAGGTTTACATATCTAAATAGGAGGTATTTATCGGGGCTCGTCAATTCCTAAACCAGGGAGGTTTGTGGAATTTGTTTTTGTTGAGTTCTTATATTTAAAGTTCTTAAAGCATTTTTGTCGGCAACTGTTTCAATGTAAAAATCCCACAGGATTCAGGCATGCAGTCAGTATTTTATCATAGAGGGTAGGAAGCAGGATAGTCAAATGAAACGTCCACAGACTTAAAATGAGTTATTTTATTTAACAATGTACTGACAGTAGCACTCCAAGCAGGATCAAATAAGATCTTGTTATCAGGGTTATTAAATTTAAGTGGGAGTGTGTCAGGACAGGGTTCGGATGATCGAAGGTTTGTAGACCAAAGATATTAACTCTGTATTATTACCCTATTCTTAGTCAAACTAAACAAAAATCCTTCCAGAGGCTTAACACTTATTGCAATCATTAACTTCATTTTGCAACATACACGGGTCCTAACCCTACCTCTAACCTGAATGAGATACATGGTCAAGTGCACCTTTGGTCTTAGAACTTTCGATTTGGTCATAAGCCTTTGGTCCAGTGGATATCTCCATTTTTCACTCATGGTTTGAAGTAACGTTAACGGGGAATGGCAAAATACTTGACACCATCAGCAATGATGTGCCACTACTACAATACTTGTAGCATAAGTTTTTATGGCCAGTCAAGCTAATAGCTGGGTTTTGTCCACTCTGCCAAATGAGTATTTTGTCTGTTTAGTGGTATACTGTACTCTTGATCACAACTACTGTCTAAACACCATGACAAGATAATAATAGAGCTTGTGTTGCACCTTTAATACTGTAAGATTTTTTTTCAACAGGTCAAGCCCTGAAGAAACTCTAGTGTTATCCAATTAGGAAAATCCTTAAGCTTTGGACCCCCCTTCCCAAAAAAAAACCCATTTATACATGATGTTTATAGCATTAGGTAACATCAGACGGATGTCAAGCTTCCCAAAAGCAGAATAATTCAGCAAAAAATCAGACGTACTATATGGCTATCCAATAAATTACACAATACGCATACAGTATTTGGTAATGAATGAACCATTGAGCTGATAAGCATTATAGTTCTGTTCAGTTATTAGCCCAGATATTGACAAAACCTACAAAGCACCACACTGATAGCCACTGAAGTGCCTGTAGCTTCATCACTAATTTATTTTAGAGTCAGCATAAAAGGCTCTGATTCCTCTCGCGTGTACCGTAGTATTTTCTCTTCAAATATTACAGCCAGTATAGTTTCAAACGCCACATCCAGTAGAGACATCAGACACTTAAAGTTTAATCAAAATCCAATTTGTAAATTTTTGTATAATCTCTTACAGACAAGATCTGTTGCCAATATTACTTTTTGTCCAATTTATTCTTCTTAGTTAATTGCACAGTCATGTTTATAGGTCTGTTAACCTTACTGTACTTACCAAATTATATATCTTTACATCACCAGTGTCTTTATCTCCTGTCACAATCCTGCCTTGGTCTGATATTCTGATTCTAGAGACACCAGGTTCAACATTTATGGTAAGGAACGATTTGTTTTCAGAAAGAAGATAGAAGATGATTTGATTCTGATCTGTGGTAGACCTACCCTGACTCTTTAAGACTGCTGTCAGACCAAGTTCTGTGTTCACTGCTATACTGTATGCATAGCTGCGGTACTGTCCTGAAGTGTATTCTGTTAGTATACTACCGCTATCCTGACTGTATACAATAACTCCGCCATACCGTCCTGCTTTACGTACGTACAATTTGTCTGCTGCTGCTGCTATGCCCCCGGGCCAGTTTCTTCTCATTTCTTTTAATCTGATTGATTTGATTTCATTCAAATCATTATCATAGATATTAACAATTGCTGACCTCTCTACTCCGATGAAGATCTGACCCTCACTGACAGACAGACAAGTAGTCTTACCAACCACTTTACGAGATCGTAAGACTACATCTCGGTTATAATCTATGACTTGTACTTTATCGTCATGACAAGTTACTATTTCTGTAGAATTCGGTTTTATAAATGAAATGTATCGCGGCCGCCATGGCTGCCAATCATCTTTATGTGTCAACTGTTTGTGGTATAATAATGATGGTTTATCTCTAGAATCAGAATTATCAACAGTACTGCCGTATATACACACATAAGATTGGTATGGGCGTTGACCGGAAATGGCAATATTACCAGACGAACACAGAGAAATATCGTCCAGCTGCCAGCCATCTTGCTTCGAGTATCTACTATCCTGAATGATAACTAGGCTATGTGGGGGAAACGAGAAAAAAAAAAGAAATTAGAAGGTATTTTGTGAGTGGGTATCTATGGCAACTAGGAATGTGAAGGAAAAATTAAGGTCACGATAATTGGGTCTTCTGTGAGTTTAATGTATTGATGATATAGTGTAGAAAAAAGTTTAAAATGGAAAACGTTTAAAATTAAGTATGAAGGCTTTATGGTCAAGTTAGATGATGAATGGCTGTAACTGGTAAAAGCAATAAATTTGTAAAAAATAATTAGAGGATAAATAACAAGTTATTAAGATATTGTACTTGCTTTTTGTCATGAGCACTCAGAACTAAGGAATATTAAACTAAAAGTTATACTTGAATGTAATAGTATATGATCAAGCGAATTGATGCACCCAAGGGTGTAGGTGGGGTGGAGAAAAAGTTTTGCAGACAATACGTGAAGGTGCAAGTCATAAGTAAGATACAAATACCAGCACAACACAAACAAAATTACATAACGAAGCTCATACACGAAATTTCATATCCTGTAACTGCTCTCATATTGAATTCTACCATCCACTTTTCACTTTAGTAAGGTTGTTACTTTGATAACATTAGTGTTAGCTAATATGTCCTGCCAGAAGGTTTATACTTGATCTAGCTCGTTTAACATGCTTGATGAAGGGTACATGAAAGTATGACATCTGAGAAATATGCTGCTAAAAAGGAAGAAACAGAGAAATTATTAATTAAAATACAAATATTTTATTAGAACTTCTTGTTACAGTAAAACCATTGGCTTTGACATGTCATGTCATTAAATGATAAGATACATAATCAAAAGTCTGTGATAATAGGAATTTTGTAAAACATTTTAAAACAATATTTTAGTGACATTTTAAAACAGTAAAATAACAATTCTTCCAAAACACATCAAAACGTACTTTCACTTTTGAAACAATGATATGATTTCTTTCTTTTTACTAATTTACTTATAACCAGGTTGATTGATTCAGTAATGAGGATATGACCATTTAACACTATTTGAAACATAGTCACTGGGGTCATCAAATACAACAAGGGCACACTGGAAAGCTGTCCTAAACATTCTCGGTGACAGAGTTTCTATTTCAAAAATAAAAATAGAGGTTCATATAATCTAATAGCAGTAGGGTCACTCGAAACTGAGGCTACCTTGTACATGTAAAAAGAGGGTTGGTTCTGAGCCCCCTGATATTTTAATTGTTTGGACCCACGCCCATCATGTCTGTTTCCCAGCTTTGCTGCTATGGGAGAGTGCAGTATTCCAGGATCTGTCTGCATTTTTCTGATTTCACAAAAAATTACCCTTCTTACAATATGAAATTAATAGACGTTGAGAATTTCCAGGACATTTGAACTCTCGTTCTGCTTTACACAGAGTACAGCTCGTCACTAGCAAAGCTCAGATGCTAAACTTTCTCTAGATTTGGAGTATTACAATTTATTTTCTCTGACAATGTACGGAAATTCGTATCAAACAAAAAGTCACTTAAGCAAATTGCAAGGACTTCAGTAAGTGTAAAATCTATAACATTCCAGTAAGTGTACATCTTGTATTACAGTAGTGTCTCCTCTCTCGCAGCCAAAGTATTTCATGTTATCTTCCAAGTCAGGGGTCCTCTAGCTGGTGGTCGGTTACACCATCAGATTCCCATCACACCAGATGAACCTGAGTAAATATATCAAGGAAAGTTTTATATGCTGCAGCATTTTATTCGAACATTATGGAGATACATAACATGCCTCAAAGACAAGTAATATGATACAATCCAGAGCGTGCACCCTACCTATGATTTCTCTTTGTTGTTGGATAACATGCACTTTCAAAAACAAAATAACATAAAACATCGGATTAGTAGAAGAAGCTGCGGGTTAACATATTTATTTTGGCTGTTGTGATGGTAGCTACTGTTTAATGTGCAGCTAAGAAAATGACCAAACTGATCAACAATCCCTTTTCTTTACCCCCTTTTCTTCATTTATACACATGATGCGTACTGAAACGGCCTATCAGTGGAGTTCTTTTACCAAAACTTCACTTGCTACAAGACTTCTAAAATGATTAATTTAGAGTGTTTTAGTGAGCTTTTGCAAGGCAAAGATACACATATGTTCACAGTTCTATGATTTGTTTCTAAATACTCCTTTCAGTTAAACGAAGGGTTTAAACAAAAACTTAATTTTCATGTGAAAACGAAAAACCAAATTTAGGCAATTTGGTGAAACTTTTATTCACATCGGACATATATTACTCGAGATACCAGCAAATGGAGTTACTACATTTGTAACATAAAGTGAGCTTGAGGTAAGCAGGAGTTATTTTACTTCCTTACATTGATTAGGAATGCTTTGCTTCCTTTGTATTTCGGTCTGCTTTTTTGAACTTGCAATTAACAGGAATAGGACATCCCAATGGGGAATGTAAAGTTTTAAAGTTCCCATGCAATCACATTCCGATAACATGGGATTGTTGAGGAGAAAATTGGTTGTAAAGATTAAAGAAAAACGAAACACTGCTCATTAATGTGATGGCAGGACGTCATATGAGCCTGCTTCAAGCTCGCTTTGTGTTGAAGATGTGACATCTTTAACTGCTGATATCTTGAGGACAACTCATCGGATTTCCATGAAAATGTTTATCAGATTGTTTAGAATAAGTACCCCGATAACATGTGAAAAGTTGATTTGAACTTCACCCCACCCTTCCTCCACCGTACCCAAGTTTCGAAGAATAGATGGAACTTAAGCAGGGTGTTACTGATTAAAATGCAACAATCGTTTTCATATCAGTTTAATCCAAGGTAATTCCTAGTAGGGAAGGTCATCATTTGGCTGCACATCATCACAAATGTCTCTGCAAAATCTCTGCATAGCAAGGCGGCATTTTATTCACCACAAATCCTGGAGTGGTTTTCCGAGTCCATTCTTTAATATAAACATTCAGGCTAAAAATAAAACAAATCCCTGTTATAACAGTGATTAAAGCAATTGCCTATCCCAGGCAAAAATATTCACATTATTACCCAGGTATGGGGGCAATGGTTACTTTTGATAGGTGTATAATAGTGGATAGGGTCAGAATTCGGGAATCACAGATTTGAAATGCACCTAACTAAACAGCTATTTAAAACAGGTGTATACCTGTCGCTTGACCTTCCAGATAGATTTTTTTCTTTTTTTCTATTTAGGTATACATGAAAATATCATGTGGGCACATCCTATCCAACCTTAAGTTTTCATGACCAACTTTCAATCATGTATGCACTAATTACCTCTAATATGACAGTGAAAACACCTGATTTTGGCACAACAAAGGGGCCACAGTAAAATTAACAGCCATTTCATAAAAGTGTAAATAGGAGAAAGGGACCCTGGTGGCTTTTTCATCTACAGTATGCTATAGGGTAAGTGGCCCACTGTTTGATGTTTTCTGAGCTAAATTATACTTCTACAACAAACGTTCCATTAGCACAACTTTTTGTATTAAGATTTTCTTCTACTTTGATGTAAAAACATGCATTAATGTATCATCCCTATTTTGTTACTTTTAATTTTCCCTAAGAGGGCTTTGGTCTTTTAAACCCCAGTTTACCCCTTTATAGCCCCTTATACAGTATTCTCCCTAACCCTCAATTGAACACTATTATACAGAACATATACATTTTACAATGCTCAAGTATCATTTGAGAAAGACACACAATGGATCCGTACAACATTTCTCTATGCGCCATGGTCACACTTACCTCTGTTAAGTACAGAGAGTGCCACAAATTCATGCCAGCAACTGTGCTCTGTAGCAGTTCATCATTGATCAAAACTGTTATGTATTCATATCTTTTTTTAAATATATGTGAAATTACCGGAAAAATAGAATCACTTTGATGCCTGCATATTTTACCCTACATATTTCCCCTAACCTGAAATTTAATAGCAGTATACAGTACATGTACATCACCACATTCAAGGTAATAGTTCATTTGTGAAGAGCACACAATGAATCCTGTAATATTCCCCATGCATCACCGTCCCTTACCTCTGTTTTTAAGTAAGTGCCTTCCGCTTAGGCCAGCAACTGTGCTCTCCAGCAGACCACCATCATATCAGCATATCTTCGTGTACATGTACACCCCTGAAGATGATGTTCCAAGGATTGTGAACAGTGAAAAATGGCTCTCACCCTGGAAAGGAAAATATGTGAAATTTATGGCATGAACTGTATGGTAAGTTTATGTGTAAAGAAGATCACACACTTAATATTCTTCAGAGTGAAAGCATACTGTAATGATGAAATTGAAAAATATACCATACAGAACTTTTAAAGTTCAGGTATGAAACATGCTTCACAGTTCATTATACAGGTGCAGGAAACCACTCACATTTTTTCTTTGTTCCTAGTAAAGTTACAACAACTATCAAACTAATCGAGTTTAATTATGTCGGGTGATCGCTTCAAGGTTTCATGAGAAATAAGTTTTCTGTACTGCAGCAATTCATTCAAAACTCATTCGTTAGGTTGTTCTTTGCAAACATAATTCAAACGGAGAAAGAAACGACTGGTGAGTGTTGCGGGAATTTCGAAAGGTTTGTCAACTTTACTAGTTCAGTGTGCTGTGTAATCTTACGATACTACATGCTACAGTATCTTGATAACGTTGTTTAATGTTAGACCTACTCTATAGCATTAATAATTATATAATACGTGCCCTGTAGGCTACACCGTGTTGCGGCCAAACGTTTTCATTAATAGGGCTAACATTAGGCCTAACTATAGCAATTGACACACTCAAAGATTTGATTGACGATATTTTGTAGAAAGGAAACTAACGTGGACAGTGGCGCCGGCACGGGGGGGCATGGGGGGGCGCGTGCCCCCCAATGAAAATTTTTTGAAAATTTTAAAATGATCCCAAAAGGCGATTAAGCTATAGATTTCTGTAGGGGGTAGGGTGAGGTGTACTTCAATCGAGTGATAGATCTATTTAATCATTTTCTATCACAAATGTTTCTCAAAACTATCAGAATTTTCGCAAATCCTTTGCAAACTATCAAAAATTTCGCGCGCTCCGCGCGCTTCAAACCTTACCTCTGTGTTCTTATTGTCAATATCTTCTGATAGCAACTCCCGGAGAAGCACAGCAGCAAAAGTTGAAAGCTGTTCACGAATTAACAGGTAAAAGACTGGCTTATTGAGTGGCATGTAGGTTTGATGGGCAATTGAAAGTGTCTCGATGCAGATTCTGAATGCAGGTTTTGTCATGGAAATCTCATTTAATGAAAAATTTCGCGCGCTTTGCGCGCATGCTTTACGGTTTGCACTCCATCTTATGACCATTATTAACATAATAATACATGGAACTATAATCACAACATCTGTAGGGGCCTATAGCATCAATATGCGATCTTTCAATCTAAGTTGTTGAAGCATGATTTGGAAAGTTGAAATTATGCCGTTATATATTTTCCAGAAAATTTTACCGAGCGATTTGCGCGCAGCCATTATAGGTATAGATGGCAGACACGTAGCCAAGGGGGTGGAGGGGGCATCCGCCCCCTTGAGCATATTTTGGGTTTTTTTTTTTTTTTAATGTTTTTGTTTTTCAATATTGCTAGTGTTTCACCTATTTATATGCTGTAAAATAGGCTTGGGAAGTGCCATTTCCAGCGATCTAGGAGGCACTTTGGGCCAAAATTTTCTTGCGCTTTGCGCCAACCCATGGTGGCGCAAAGCGATGAGAATCTGTCTATGGGGTTCGCCCCCTTGACAAATTCCTGGTTACGCCCTTGATAGATGATGATTTTTAATACACTAACGACAAAAAAAGAATTCTGAAAACGCCTTCTTAGTCCTTCACCCCTTTTGCTATACCTATCAGGGAGGTCTAATATCACCTTCCTGCACCAATGGTCTCCCTCCCGCCCGTTCTCCATTGCTGGAAGCTGTTCATCTGGATTTTCGTTCAAAATTAGTAAAAATACGATAGTTGTAAAGTGCTCTACTCTATATTATCATTTGGATGTCACGTAATAAGCATTATGTCGTTGCTCCATTTTATGTACTTTGTCTAGAGCTTCCGGAAGGCCCTATACAGGTATCTGCCAGCCTTAGATGCCTTTTTATAATGCACAATGAAAGGGAGGAAAAATTTCGTTATATTCCAACAATATTTCTGTGGACTCCACGCACGTATTTTTGGATAAAAACATTGCCAATAGAAGGCGGTAAAGTAGCCAAAAGGGAGTCTTCAGGAGGTTTGTTGACAACGTATACTTCTCTTAGACAACATGCTCTCCTTTTTCACCTAACCAAAAATTAGAATTCACTAGATTATGGACATTTTCCAGCTATATATCATCAGCTCCAAAAATATTCCAAAAGATAGCACCAGTTTGCATCTAAGAAACCTTAAATAAGCAAAAATTTCTCAAAGGGGAGGGGGACACCCCCTCCCCTTAGACCCCTCCGCCAGGACGGCACCTTTATGTAGTGACAAAGGAAAGATCCTCACTGCTGTACTCAAAGCGCAGGCGCATAAAAAAACGAATATTTAAGCGTCGCCACTCAGTTGGATAAAAACATCCAGCCAGTCGGAAAAATTAGAATTCACTAAACTATGGACATTTTTCAGCCATACAGGTATGTGATCAGCTCCAAAAATATCATAAAGATAGCACCATTTTGCATCTAAGCAACTTTAAATAAACAAAAATTTCTCAAAGGGGAGGGGGACACCCCCTCCCCTTAGACCCCTCCCCCAGGACGGCACCTAGCCTAGTGCAGTGACACCTGACAAAAGGAAGGATCCCCCACTGTGTATACGAACGTAGGGAGCACACGGGAAAAAACGCATTTTGTGCAGACTTGGGAGGTTAACTGAAGTGCCATTACGACATCATCTGTTGTGCCCCCCCAATCACCAAAGCCTGGCGGCGCCACTGAACGTGGACACCGTTTTGGTTAACTACTGTATCTGCAAAATACATTGTAACTTTAGTAATCAGATCAGTCCTCCACCTTACACCATGAACTCTTTCTAGGCACCTTTTGATGTTTAATTATTACGTGTAACTTGCATAACTAAACCTGTAGTTGGCATTAGTGGTGCTTTTCCCGACCACTCGTCAGTGTCAGCCGTGTTCACTATGTTAACTAGTGCCTTCACTGAAGTTACAATGACAGGTCGGTCTGGGCGTCTGGCATGCAAAGCAACAAGATTTACAGTGCTGTACTGTAACAATACTGGCCTAACAGTAAGCATCTTACAAGATCACGCCCCGGTCTTCCTTCACAAGCATGTGGTTGTTGCAGTGTTCAATAAACTGTAATGGTAGGATAGGGTAAAAAACTAGTATGTACAGGGTACGAGGCCCATTGGCACTTCAATGCTTCAATGAGGCAAAACAATAGCTAACTGTCACCACCATTGATAACCTCCTTTTCATTCCTTTGTGGTGTATGGGAGCAAGAGAACCAGTAATGTTGGGTTTTAAAACAAATGTTTCCTTTTCATACCTGATGTTATGTACAATGTAGCTTAATATTGTGGATCGTTCCGGGCTTAGAAATACATCCGGATACAAAGAAGGGTACTTTGAGTGACATAAGTATGATTATTGAACCTTGCTGATTCCATCGCACTATTGTGCTCACAGAATCATAGATATGGAAGTTAAAAAATAAAATTAAGGCTACCACTAGAGTACAAATCCTTCTGAGCATTGGGGTAATCCCCTCCCCCAATTCCTTACCTTGTTTGATTGTTGTGGTATGATATGCATGACATATCATATGAGCATCCTATCCAACCTAAAGACTTCATTAACAACTTGGACATTAATTACTTCAGTTATGACAGTCAACACACCTGATTTGGGAACAGTAAACACGAGTGATTTCTTTTGATTTTCAGGTGTGATAACGTACGGTTACAGAAACAGGTTGACACTCCTTTTTGCAAGGGCAGATGGAACCCGATGGGACGGGTTAAGACCAGCTGGAACCAGCTGGGACAAGTTGGACCTGTCCCATTTTCAATACTAGAAAGTTTCCAGTTGAGACCAGTTGGAAATTTCCTACTGGAATTGTCTAAATGAGAAGTCCTATTGTAAATAAAGACAAAACAACATGTGTTAGTTTGCCAGGTAAGTGAACAAAGAGAATGATGGCTAGCAATCAGTGCATGGTAAGTGGATGTAGTATGTACTGCACAGAAGACCACTCACGTTATGTTCTTTAGAGTGAAAACATACTGTAATGATGAGTTTAAAAAATACACCATAAAGAACTTTCAAAGTTTAGGTACGAAATATGTTTTACAGTTTGCTATACTGGTAAAAAACACCATTCACATGTTTTTTCTTTATTAGTCTAGTTATATCTACTATCAAATTAGTCAAGTTTAATTACTTTCAGTGATTGCTTCAAGGTTCCATGAGGAACAATTTTTGTGTACTGCAGCAATTCATTCAAACTCAGTTGTTAGGTTGTTCTTTCAAATATAATTCAAATGGAGAAAGAAACGATTGGTGAAAGTTGCGGGAATTTAGAAAGGCTTGTCCACTTTACTAGTTCCGTGTGCTGTGTAATCTTACAATACTGCATGCAATCCTGATAACGGCCTTTAATGTTACAATAGGCCTACTCTACAACATTAATAATTATACTGTATCATACATTTACTGTAGACTACACCGTTCTGTAGCCAAACGTTTTCATTAAGAGGGCCTGGGCTAAACTTAGGCGTAACTAAATAATGCACTCAAGGATTTGATAGACGATATTTTGTAGGAAAAATACGCACAAGAATAGTTTTTTTTTTTTGGTTAAGTGTTGTATCACTGAAACAATGTTTTGCTGTGAAATTTATTATTCCTTGTGAAAAATAACACAAAATTAGCCAAAATTCAACCCACGGAGTTCTGTTGAAGTAAGTTATAATGGGTTCCTATGTTATTGCAATCAATTTCGTATGATGTGTTTTCATGATACTGTTAGGTCCTTTAAGTGAATAAGTTTATTGTTTATCCCAATAAAAATGTTAGAAGACAGTTTTATTGACTAAAAATAAAAATTTGAGAAAAGTGAAATAAGAAAAACTTCAGCCTTGCAAATAATACAAAATTTAGGCAAATCAAATTTTGTGTGATGGAAGCAACAGGGACAACGAAATTGCGTCGTTTGCAAAACAAAATATCAGCATAAACAGAAACAGGCTACCAGTCCTTGTCTGTTCTAACAAATGGCAGAAACATCACCATTTTCGTCGAAAAGTGGAGAAAACATGCCTGCAGGAAAATGCTTACTTGTAGTGTTACCTCAAGAAAGTGACATTAGAACGATATATCACCCTAGGGGACATGATACTGTACTGTACCGCATAGACTTTACTACAAAAAACACAGTGGTAAAGATGGTTCAAAGAATTGAACAGAGGTAATTTAAGCTGTATGAATGATGCTCCATTTTTAGTCATGAATGTCACTTCTATTGCCTGGAGAAAGGTCTAAAATCTTCTAAAATGAAAGTGGTTTTCGAAATACTTGAAATTGATTTCAAATTCTAGGATATGAAACTGATTAAAAATGATCTATATAGGTTTATTTGCATCACATTACTGGTTTGGGAGCACGCAATTTGTGTGGTTGCATCACTTCTGGGTCCGGAAAAGCCTAAAATAGACCGACGTTAGACTATGTAGGCCTAGGACTATAGAACTCCCAGTTACGTTGTTGGCCTACGCTAACGTTAGTCCTTGAACAGGACCGTACTAAATAAATAGTGGAGCTTGCTTCAGCTAGTGTAGAGTAAACCAAAGTATGCGTAGCATAGAGATCTGTTCAAATACTAGCTGTGTTGGCCTCCAGCTATAAGTATAACCTTCTGGCTGAGCTTTAGGCGAACAACCAAATACAGGCCTTTACTGTATTTGTCATGCCGAGGCCTAACTTACTTACAACTAGGCTACTGTACATGGCATCTTGTTTACTGTATGTAATTGTTTGCTAATCGATAGCAATTGCGGTCAGGTTGGTCTAGACTAGCCCAACCTTGGTCAAGGACGTAACCAGAGGGGGATCAGAGGAAGCGACTGCTCCCCCCCCCCTTTAAGTGTTGAAAAATTTTTTAACATGTTCTTTATTCAAACAGGAAAAAATCTGCTGATAATATAATATATGATAATGATGAAACTGGCAAAACATTACACCAGATTGCATCTAAGGAACTTTTATTGTTCCAAAATTTCTCAAAGGAGAGGGGGCACCCTCCACTTAGACCCCTCCCCAAATCAGTCACAAATGTGCTCCCCCATTGAAAATTCCTGGCTACGTCGCTGACCTTGATAAAATTTTTGTTTTGCTAGGTTTTACCACAACCTTTATCAAACTTATCATCGAAATCTAACCTTAGACATATAAAAACAGCATGCTGTAACTTGAGCTCCGTTCAGCCTTGGCTACAGTAACAGGCCCTAACCGTTAACGTTTGGCCCATACATTGTCATTACCAATGAACCAGGAACTTCACCCTGGCAACTTCTTGGATGAACATAGGAGTCGGTGGCTTCTCTTGACCAAACTATGATCGTATCCATGCTACGGTTTATTTGGAAATCGGCGTGATCTTGAATTGTGCCATGCATAGTGTGCAGCGTCGGTTACTCGTCTTCTTCTTGACTTCAAAGACGGCCATGATGTACCAAGCAATAGTTACTTTACACACCGTAACATATTTTTGGGTACCGCTTGTCGGTAACTAGCCTACTTTGCTGTGAATGGTATGTTTTGAGACTGCCGCTTGTAAGGTTTGTTGTTGTTGTTGTTGTTGTTGTTGTTGTTGTTGTTGTTGTTGTAGTTGTCTTTTTGTAGGATGGCAATGGAAGGTCGTGACTGCTGCTTGACAATGACGCAATGTGAAAAGTCGAAGTTAGCAAACACAAGTATCGGAGGTATACGGAAGTACGGAAGTATCGGAGGGTCATTACAAGATGAAAACTTGAAGTAGAACTATTCATCATGCACAGTGATGGGAGACCATGCCTCTCCTCGAGGCCAATATTTTTAGGCCTTGGCCTTGTAACTCTGTAACTCTGTTCAGTGATGCGTAAAAATTGCACCATTTCTTTCTTCGTGTTAAAGCCCACTGTACCATGAAATTCATGATCTGCCTGTAGCCTGAATTTAACTTTAATATATATATATATATATATATATATATATATATTTATATATATATATATATATATATATATATATATATATATATCCTGCTTGAGTAAATTACTATTTCCGAAACTTCGCTACACCTCTCGATGTTTTTTCCTCACAAACTACCACCATTCTCAACAAATTGACTGACGGTTAGTATCTTAAATTTGCAATCATCATAAGAAAACTATTTCATAAGCATTTCAACTAAAACCCGTGGGAAGTAGGATTTCTACTAAAAATGATCTAGAATGGCCGTAAAAGCGGTCGAATTTAAGAACAAATTCTGGCTAGCGAGTGAAGGCTTCGCGGACCATAACTCCCCAAGATGCAGCCTCCTATGAAAATTAATTCCCTGGTACTTTAAGTACCGATGCCCTTGTTCATGTCCATGCAAAAACTACCCATAAAGCATTTCATTGACCTTTTAAAGTATCAAATCGCATATGACCATCAAAATCGACACTACCTTATTTTCACACTAATAAAAAAAAGTTGAGGTGGACTTGTCCCAGAGCATCGACAAAATTGCAACATGAAAAAGAACCACAGAGCCGAATGTAGGTTCCTATATCCAGCTCTATGGAAGGACGAGGCACCTGCGCAGGGTAGGAAAACTTTCTTGCAATGAAAAATACTGCATTTAAAACTGAAGAAAAACAATATCCTAGAGTTATTTTCTCAAACGCTGTCTCAACTCTGTTTGCACCATTTTAATGCCTACAATTTTGTAAATACCCCAGAGCTTCCGGCGGCTGTCCACCCGGGTTTGCCCTCCCTTTCAGACGTCAAGTCCCACCCCTGATTCCTTGGCTCATACATTTTGTAAACAGTGCCCAATCCTATTTCTTTCTTTTCGAGCACAGCAATTTTTAAATAATTTAACAAAACCTGTTCCCAGACAAATTCATAATTAAAAGGGAAAATTACAAAGTGTTCTTAACATACAATCTAAAAACGTCCGGGTCAGAAAGGCACCTACCCTGAATCCGATTTGGAAGGAAAAATCATCCAGACTGGATAATTTTCATCTAAATCAGATCACTGAAAATGATGCAAATTTGGGTAGGTGCCCCTCCAATCCGGAGTTTGGTTTAATTTTATATTCTTTTTAATTTTATCCGGAGGTTTTAAGAGTGTTTTCTAACAGGGGTGCCGAATTATCTACCGCGGGGTTGGACAGGGAAACTATTTATGAATTAGCTGCAACGAAGCCCACTTACCTATCGCAGGCAAGCATAAGAATACCCTATCTATGGATTGATATCTGTTCTTGGTCAAATTCAGAATGAAAAGCAACATATTTCGTGACGTGACGGATTTGCTTTAAGTGGTACCTGATTACCTACTGTGGGACGCGTACGAAATCAATGGTATAAAGGAAAATACTCAGTGACTGCGCGAATTTCCGTTTAAGGGTGCCTGACTGCCCTTGTGATTACCTTGAGAACACACTTATGCCCATATAGCTAAGACCATACTGTTGTTGTTCTTTGTTTCATTTGACATTTTAATGTCAAATAAAAGGCAGCTTCAAAGACAATGGGAAGCCATATCAATGAAGCAAATTGCTTCTTAAACACTCTAAGAATGAGATGGCAACAAATCGGAGTTAAGAATTTGTATGGATAGTGCCTGAAAACCTTTCACCACTATTCTCATTTTTGGTGTGTTTTTGGCTTTTTGTGATTTCATGAAAATGTCTGTCGTTTTAATGAATGATATTGTGGGCGAGTAGTGCTTTATCGCTAGAATTCTCATACTTGGAATGTAGACTTATCATATTAAAAGGAAGATCCTTATTGCTTCGATGGAGGCCGAAGGTCAGAGAGGTCACCAGAGGTCATAAGCCGAAAACACTGTAATCAAGATACATCTACTAGGAATAAACATGAAATTAAACCTCTTCATATTTGACATGTGGATGCGTTATAGTCAGAAGATGAACCCTACGGTTTTGGTAGAGGTCAAAGGTTGTCTGAGGTTACCTCGAGGTCAAAATAGGAAATTCTAGAAAACTGCTTGTATACACGATGTCTCAAAATAGCAATGATGGGCAATCTTCATACTTGGTGTATAATTACATCATATCGAGAGTAGAGTAAACTATTGTTTTCAGTGAAGTTCAGAGGCCATTTGAGGTCATCAGAGGTCAGAAACCGAAAACCTTGATTAAACACGATGTATCAAGACAGGGATGATGGATACTTTTCAAACTTGATATATAAATTTGTTACTTTAGGAGAGAGAGAGAGAGAACCCTTTTGGTTTGTTGAGGGTCTTAGGTCATCTTAGGTCATCAAAGGTGAAACTACGAAAGCACCTTAAATAAACAGTGGACAGTGACTTCATACTGTGTCCGGCGTTTCGTAGCCAACGAAAAGTTAGGGGTGAATTTTTGTACCATTCCACATACGAAATTTTAGAAAACACCATTTATTTCTTCACAAGCATAACTATTTCAGTAAATTATAATTTTGAATTACCTAATAATGACCACGTGCAAAGGATAATGAGATTATACGTTAAATGAGTTCTGTGATGACGTAGTGGAATAGTGTAAGGTTTCTTTTACAGACGGCCCGGGTTTTAGTCCCTCCGAAGACACTTCTTTGTTATTCAATCTTTAGTAGGGTTCAAAGGTCATGTGAGGTCAGGAGAGGTCAAGTTGTAAAAACATGATATAGTAAATAGCTATTAATTTGAGGAATGGCCCTCAGTGCAAAAGCACTGCATTTTGGCAAGGAATCACTAAGCCTTTGGGCTTTCTGATTAATGTTTATTTCCCTCGCTATATGATGTACTTTATTTATTACATCGGCAGCCATTTTGTTTTCCCAAATCTTGGTTGACGTAAACCCCGGGAAAATGTTAACAAAAATTGCTATTTTAATAATTATAATGAAATATGAATATGAACAGATTTTAAGATGATTATAATGATTATAATATTTTGTAATTATTACTTTTGCGGCCATCTTGCTCTTCCTGCCACCTTGATTGACCTAAATTCCAACAGAAATGCATGAAAAATTACTTTGATTATTTATAATAAAATATGGCCACATATTAAGAGCAACTGTGATCATTTCTATCATTTTATACTATGTTGAAATTAAAATGTTGGCGGTCATTTTGTTACTTTCTCCACCTCGAATAGCCTAGATTCCTGCAAAAAGCATAACTTGTGCTTACGTAAAGCGTTTTACAAAGAGATTTACAATGGAAATACATTTTTAAGAATTATGTTGTGTGATTTTTTGTTATTATTCTTAATTATTTCCTCAGTTGAAATTTTACTGTGTTGTTTTGACTTCTTCGGTGTCCTTCCGCCACGTTAGTGACATGATCTCTTGTGTGAAGGCATTTAAAATCCAGCTTTGATTTTAAAACATTAAATTACGTCACTACAAATGAGGACAGGTTCGAATATTCATCAAAAAATATAAACAAGTGTTAACAGCAGTTGTATCAAAAATATATTGTAAGATTATCTTCTTTATTATTTAACACAAAATATTCATACTTTTGCCACCTTTTTGTTTTTAGAAGCCATTTTGAATGAGTGAGGCCTAAGACATTTACTGTTTCCTTTTGATTTCGCGTTAAGGGGATCATAAGATTCCAAAAATTTGGGTCTGAAAATGTTTGTTTGGGAGGGGGATGCTCACATAAAGTGCCTATCACCCATGGCCTATTTATTTTGCCTATGAATAACACTAATAACGGTCTAGCAAGACGAATCATATGTGCCCGCATGCGATTTGTTTTTCTGTAGGATAGCGAGGGGAAAATCATAAATTGTTCATGATATTGAAGTCTTTGTCATGACTTCATAGCGTCTTCCTTCCTCTCTACATGGCAACTCCCTAGCATGCTAGTTGCTTAGTGCCTGCAGCTCTAAGTTAATGACACTGTGACTATGATGGTCAACTGCTCTGATTGAATGTGATAACATAATATGTTCTTCAACAGACAAAGACTTTTGCTAATCGTTCTGAGGGTAAGTGAACAAATTTTAGTATCAATGTAGCTAAAGATTAAATTAACTCAAAACCAACCTATCGAACATGCCCAATGTCCCCCAAATGAAATTTCACCGGCTGGTTGGACCAGAGGAAGGCTTTGATGTTTTGGGGCGTTTGGAAAACCTGGGGAAGGGAAACCTTTCCCTTTGTGACCTTTATTATACTTAAGTCGTTTACAGGGGCAATACGGTGTCAGTTATTTCCCTCCCTCATCCTTTCGACTCACCACCCCCCCCCCCTTGGAATGCATGGGCGTACTTTACGAGTGCCAAGGTAGGGGAACATTCAGGGTGAATGTTAATTGTGAAGGGGTAAGCTCTTACTATTTTGGCAACCTTTGCCAGTAGTTGTAATGGTTAACTCACAGGTGAATCACTCTCCCAGTGATGTATGCCTCCCCGTGGCTACAGTTAATTACTTTGTTACCCGTGTAGCATGCTGTTTCTAGTAACTTCAGTTCCCTGCCCGCCGCGGGGGAACCACGTGCCAGTTTTATGATCACAGCCATGCACAACGCTATTTTTTAGTGTTGAAAAGGACTTTGCTTTCTCTGTAGAAAAGATGACATCCCCGACTCCCCTAGTCCACTTTAAAGTCTTGAAGCAAGTAATAATTATTGTTAGTGGGAGTCTGGACACAAGAATCAAGATTTTTGCAGGTCACTCACAAAACGCTCCAACCTAACAAAACAACTGTTCTGTCCTCAATGGACGACAGGGACCTTATAAAACCGTTATGAGTGCAACGTGACTAGGATGTGGGCGACAGTGGGAAGTCAGAGCGGAGATGTGGGATTTTGATCCACCCTCCCAACCCAAACCTCCTCCTGCCGCCTTTTTAATCGGAATGGAAGTATAAGTTATCCTTCAAACAATTATTCTCTTCCAGAAAATTGATCCCGGTGCGGTATTCACCCCTTCACTATCCCTCAAAAATTCTTGCGCCTGTTTATGCCACTGGTGATCCACTCGTTTTGGAAAATATTTGGTTCACCTTTGACAAGCTACTATCTTTCACTTTTAACAAGTCAAAACCATTTGAAACGGCCACTGAATCCCTTTAGTTATTGCAACAAAGGATCTTAAAAGAAAGGTTTTTCTTGGATAAATGAAATGCCCATTGTTTACTGACATGTACACAGAAATAATATAATAAGAAATTTAAAAATATTTGTGTGACATTCTACCATAGTTCTATAATATAAGCGATGTCCCAAGTTCTAAAAAAAAAATCTTATACTTACGGGGTTGGTAGTTTAGAAGCCATTTGACTGACATCTTTTGGAATTATGTTTTAAATCAGGAACAGATATACATCTAAAAAGAAAACAAAAGGGATAAAGGAACTCATGGTCGGGAAGATGTTACGTGCACACTTTGCGAGAAAGTGGTGGAATTTTTCATCCAGAGATAGCTGTTTGACGGGTTTTGAGTGACCATTTAAAGGTTTCGAACTGTCCTTTGATTAAGAAATTTTCCGCTTGATTATACTAAAATTGGAAGGTGTTCACATGTGCTGAAGAAAATTATATTTAAGACAATTCCGAGTAATTATAACTCCTTTAAATGAATTTTAGCTCATTATAGGATATATTTTATGAATGCACCGTGATGACTATTTCAAATAATGCAAATGTATCTACAGATTTACCTCCCTAGTACCAAGCCTGTGGGACATTTGGCCCCTGCCTCCAACCCCTTTGGCTACGCGGCTGAAGTTAACTTACAAATGGCAGAAGTGTTATCTGAAAATGTTAACTTTTACACCGTACACTGTAAGCCCATAACCAGATTGTCTTGTCGAGTAGGTGGTTTTACCGTTCAGATGCATCCCAATTCAGAATTAGTTACATTTTAATAACTACGTGAATATGAGCCCTTTCCAGGTGGTAGGGTGGTGTTTATCGAAAGATTGCAATTGAGAATTTTTTACTAATGTCAGATGCCCAGAGAATCACACTTCATGCAGGTTAAGGGTACTATTCCTTTGACACACTGGTACCGCCATCAGTTGGTGATATGAAAGAACGTTAACCACAGATTATGATATCTTCAGCCCACCCCACATGGCCTCTGGAAATTGGTGTTAATGTACATCCACGCATGACCCGCACAAAAACATCCCTCCCTGGTGTCACGTTACCCTTTGTCTCGGGATACAGAGGTGTTCAAAGTATCTACAAGTGAACAGAAAAGGCTATAATGGCAATTTCAGCTCCTCTTCTTTCGCTAGGTCGGTTAGAGCGTGGACCGCTTTGTAAACAGCGATATAGTTCCATGAGTCGCCATAAGGTCTTGGTGCAGTCCTGAAGTTGCATTTAGGCAGGATCAAGAGACTCCATCGAAGGCACCGGGGTATTAATAAAGCGGGTACACTAGCATGTCACTTTCAAAGACGGTACACCATGCGCTACATATTCCTTATATTATTACGAATTTTAAACGAGAATTTTCACATTGGGCTTTCCAGACAGTAAGCCACAAGGGAGTAGGTGTAACCATCGGGACATGGAACTATTTCAAGTATGGTTTAAAATGTTTAGTCTTCGTACATGTGTACAATCACCTTGGACCGAAAAGAATATTTTGAGTAAGATCGTGTAGCTCATAAAGTTTCAAATTATACAGTCACGTTACGAATCTTACTGAAATTGTTTGAGTGATGCATGAAAAATTGATGCCGACCTCTAACATGACTGGAGATTCACTGCACACTTTTGTCAAGAGTAGTTGAAGTGCATTATTGTGATCACAGAATTCCGCAGATGCATTTTGTTTATAAGAAACCATTGATCGCCGTAAACATGGCATGTACATCCAGCCCTGGACACTTTAAATTTTCTAACACAATATCTGCTACTATGGTGAGTCGTAATTAAGAACAGAACAGAACTGCTACTTTGCATTATTCAGTTCTGTGTTTCTCAAAATTCAATCTGGCAACAAAAAACAGTAATTGACGAAATAATTTACATTTGAATAAAGCCCGTAATCTCAAGCGGTACTACGTACCAAAAAGAGGTATGACTCAGTGGCGGATCCAGGATTTGGCAGAAGGGGGGGCCCAGGTCATAGTGGTTTGTATAACAGTCCGATCTGGGGGAGGGATCTAAGGGGGGGGGGGAGGCGGTGCGCCAGGGGCGGTGCCAGGGTATTTTGATAGGAGGTAAAGTATGTGATGAGTGATCACCGTCCTGGGGGAGGGGTCAAAGGGGAGGGGTGTCCCCTCCCCTTTGAGAAATTTTTGTTAATTTAAGGTTGCTCAGATGCAAAATGGTGATGTCTTTGGTATATTTTTTGGACTGATCATACATGGCTGGAAAGTGTTCATAACTGAGGCAATTTTAATTTTTGGTTGGGTGGAAGATACTTTTCTGGGGAGGGGTCTAAGGGGATGGGTGTCCCCTCCCATTTAAGAAAATTTTTGTTAACTTAAGATTGCTTAGATGCAAAATGGTGATGTCTTTAGTATATTTTTGAAACTGATCATATATGGCTGGAAAATGCTCATAATTTAGTGAAATTTAAATTTTTGGTTGGGTGAAACATGCTTCTCTGCGGAGGGGTCTAAGGGGAGGGGTGTCCCCTCCCCTTTGAGAAAATTTTTGTTAATTTAAGATTGCTTAGATGCAAAATGGTGATGTCTTTAGTATATTTTTGAGACTGATCATATATGGCTGGAAAATGCTCATAATTTAGTGAAATTTAAATTTTGGTTGATTGAAAGAGGAGAGTAAGTAGCCTTTGTTGTCCACATATTAGGATGGCAGTTTCCCGAATTGAAGTCTTCTTTTCCCTTATATTACCCTAAATTCGAAGTACATTTCATTAAAGTAAATTACAGAGCTTAAAGAAGATGCTCATGTTGCAGCAAGTTATAGTTAAAAGCCTGAGGTTGTTGAAAATATTCCTCTAAATATTAAAGAAATTCCCTTGAAAGTAGAAGCAGTGTTCCCAATGATGTGGGCCCGGCCGGTAATAGAATAGCAGTCCAATGCAGCGCTCATTGGTAACCCCTTGCAATGCCCGGGAAAAGTTATTGTGACCAATATAAGCCAAAATGTTATCAGCCGGAGGTCAGTAACAGAATTATTAACATAAGACTGAGTTTCTGAGGTAGAAATTTAATGAACAAATTTGAATTTCATTCTGACACATCACAAAGGCCTATTTAATTGGAATAGGGCCTAGTCATTTGTTTTATGACGTTGAAAAAAAACTTCAAAAATTTTTGGAAGGGGGGGGCCGGGCCCCCTGGGCCCCCCCCCCTAAATCCGCCTATGTGACTTAATTGCAAGGTAAGAGAGCGCAAAGGGAAAAAATAACGCGAGCTTACGTAAGGTTTGTGACAGCAAACAGTTAAAGTACGTCCAAAGTTGTTTACTAAAATCACTCTCATCCACTCCTACAGATAGTTTGTACTTGCATGCCATTGAGGCCACTTTGATATTTGTTTAAGAGTCCACTCAAAGTATCATGCACGCCCCGTACAGGCATCATTACCGAAAAGGAGTAAAAATTTTGTTCATTTTACCAATATTTCAAATGAAGCTCAGTGGGGCACTGTGAGGAACGTCCGAACCTGTGTCCACGTCTGCCTCACGGCCCGCTTCCTCAAAAGCAGATAGATGCATCGCAATCCTAGAATATTGGAGGAAGCCTCCCGCCTAGTCCTCGATTTTCTTTTTACATATTCTACTTATTCTACGTTACAGCACTCTCAAAAATGATCACGTACGTGAGAAATTATGCGGAAGGTACTGTCGACGTTAAACTAAACGAGAGGACGTCAGGTGGACAGCCCTTGCCAATCCGGCAAGTTGAATGGAGCAAAGTGAAGTTTTGAATTTAGGGATGGAGCAATTCAGAGCAATAGTTCTAACGAATGGTTGGTTTGAAGGCCTGACGGTGGATGCATGGAAAGAGAATTGATTAAACATAGCGGAAAATTTTCAAGTACAGCTGTAGGAACAGTTTGAAATGCAAAACAAGATCTGGTACCTGTTTAATAAAGACTAGATGTTAGTCTTATGTCATCTATGATTTATTAGTCCTGTTCAAAATGTAGATTGAGCCTACCCTTTTATGAAACACAGGCTAAGTCTGGTAATTATCTCTTCAGCAGAAGGCCTTTCCTGCGGGCTATCACGATATGATATACCAATCCAGATTAACAGCCTTAATTGATACACAATTTATAAACCAACAGGCACCCTTCGGCACTGCAATGCCAATTGGAAGTTTAAAGATGGCTGGATTAAAACATTTGTCCCTTCGTCTTCCTTAACCCTATGGTCATCACTTTTGTATTCAAAAATAAATTTCAAAACTACCTTTTACATGGCAATAAATTTGTGGGACTTATAAAAATTTATTTGAAAATTATTTTTGATAGGATCCTATATAAATTTTTACTTCAGGCACTACATGAAGTTTGTTCTAGACTACATTTTACTGACCGGAAAGTCTGGATCGTTGGTTGCGCCAGTTAGCAGAATAATGCAGCAAAAAGTCTCCAAAATATTGGTCAAAATTTTCTCCAGATAAAAAAGTAGAATCAAACATTCAATTCTCTCCAGACCCCTCACTTAAAACTGTGGTCGAGCGGAAGTATGCTTTCTTCCTCAACTCAAGGGGAAAAACCTTTATTTGTTCCTTCTCTAAAAATGTCAAAAATCTGTACAAATTTTTATTTGCAATTTGCTCAAATATTGCAACAAATTGCATCTAAGGACCCTCAAATATTCAAAAGCTTTTCAAGAGGACCCTTCAGAAACAGTCAGAAACAGTCAGAAACAGCGTTCAGCCCCTCCCCCCTCTGTCTCTGTCGAGAACAGCTTTCTATGCCTATGTTGAATATTTGGGCTGAAAGAGTGTTTGCTTTTGTACATTATGGGATCAGTTAGTGTGCCTACTAAGTACAAAAGGCGATTGTTCGTTGTTGTTGGAGGGTGAGAGTGTGAATGGTGTTTTACCACGCACGAATTGTCAGCAAAGCGTTGTGCTTCCAGCTCCCTGAGTAGAGTGAGACAAAGATGAACCGTAGTTGTAATGACTAAGCAAATGCATTCGATAATTGGTATCAATGGACAGGAAAAAGACTGGTGAAACACACTGCTAAAAAGAAACAGAGTGATAACAAAAATAAGGAAAATACAAACGAATGAATGAATTTGCATACTGATGTGCAAATTTTTACATTTGTTGGTAAAGGTGACGTCACAGGGAATGCTCAATGCAAGAAAATGGTTATGACGAGGTTGACCAGGACTTTAGGCAAGTAGTTAATTGGCAAATGTTATTTTGTCGAGCATTGCTTGGTATTTGGAACCAGCAGATGGTTGTCAAACCCGTGATCTTGATCATAGCAAATGACGGGATGTTTGAAATGTGTAAATACTTGGGCCCCTTTTTGCCCAATGCCAATACGCAGAAGACTGAATCAGTTTGAATTATACGTGAAGGACTTTATTAAATATTGACTTCTGTTTAATTACATTTACCCTACGACAACTTTACAACTTTACGGTAGTTTAAATTACAGCTAGCGTAATCTACAAGTCTCTAAATACAATACTTTTTCCAAAGTCAGTTTAACTCTCTGGTGGAAGAGCCAAGGGGTGAAATCAAACCTTACTCCCAAAGGAGCTCTACTCCCCCAAAGGATCGTCGTATTCGAAAGGACAACACGCTTATCTGATCACCTTTTCTACCCTTAGACTCTACACCATGGGCCTGCCATGCATGTTCCCATTCTAGACTGGCTGAAAAGAACAGATACTACACATGATCTTAGTCAAAAGGCCAAAAGTCTTCAATATAATAACTTCACATGTATTTTGAAATCAGTCTATCAAACATCACTGTGTAGTTACTTTCCTTTCAAAGTAGAGTGACAAATTTTAGTAGAAAAATTAACCATTTGCCACCAAGTGCGTGATAGCTCCGGCTTTTTTAAATCCAAATTTTCTCTCAACTCACCAGTGCTCACCAACTATTGGTGTTGTTCACCCTTTACTCTTGCCATCTTGGGCCATATTGAGAACTTAAGTCATAAAACTGTCATTGTAGGCTGCTGTATACCTCTGAGGGAGCTAGCCACAGGAATCAAGGAATCACCGAGGAATTTGATGGAATTTGATAGAACCTTCTGTGTAGTCAAAGAGAACAAAACATGAAATTATTGTCTTGTTTGTTTTAGATCCGGAGAAGGTAGCGGAAGACAAAACTAAATACCCCAGACCATAATCAATGGAAGATCGTTACTTTTCCAACAAACAAGTCACAAATTCAGATCTTATTACAGAAAAAGAAAAAAAAAAACTTTTTAGAAGGGTTAAATTAAAATACAAATTTAAGTGAAAGTCGCAAGCAGAGTTCTGGGTTTAAGAGAAAAAAAAAATCAAATTAAACTAACCTAAATTCTTTGTGCTCATATACAATTCTGATTCACTTTAAGTGATACTAAGGTTTTGTTTATTCAAGTAGTTAATCATTTTTACTAGTTACATTCTGTTATGATAATGTTACAAACCCAGATACGTAGAAAGCTGCAAGGATGGTTTTATTTTTATAAAAGAAAGAAGCTGAATAGTATTCTTCGAGATCTAATTAGTCCTACAAAGTTGGTTTTGCTACGAACTATAAATGAAGAATGGTAAACTTAAGATGTCGGCTACAGATACAGACGAAGAGGCAAAAAGTAATGTTGATTACTAATTTCATCGATTATTTCCAGTACACGAATTTAAAACAAAAAGAAAAGATATTGAAAAGAGCTTGAGCATTTAACCTCAACTCGGCTTATACCACTGACTGAGAGGTGCGTTTTTTATTTCATCTTTGTAGACTTTACAGCACATCATGCATCTTAAATTAAGTTATTCCCACTTGGTATCCCATATGACAAGAGCCACAATGGTTTACAAAATGTCAATGGATGAAATACTTCAGTGTCATTAGAGGCATATTGAAGTGGGCTACATTCTATTTTAAACACAGAAAAAGTTATTTCACGAATTACATAAAAAGGTTAACATCAGTAATACGCGTTAGTATTATTTTTTGTGTGCTTTACACTCTGAAATAAAATTTGGGTAAAAATTCACCAGTGCTGAGCACCTAAGTGAAAATAATAAATTTGCCCAATAGTCCTTGCTAAACTGGTTACCTCGAGGGGCTGGTTACCCAAATATGTGGTTACTAGCCTCTTGGAAACCCTCTAACCAACAACTACTGGGCAAACTTTACCCAATTTCAGTATTTTTACGAGAGTGCACAGTGTTGGTAAATTTTTGCCCAACTTTTTGTAGGGTGTACATGTGGTTTCTATGGTACATATGGGTGCTTACATCCCCGTATGATGTGTGAAAAAGTGTGTTCGTGCAACAATACAAATTTTAAATTAAAGTTATGTTATAATGATTGTATCATAGATATATGACATCCTATAAACGGTAACTTGTAATGTTTGAAATGCTTCATTGATTATAAAGATATTGAAACACGATTTGCAGGACTTAACGAAAATCCGTGTGTTCATGGAAAGCACCTTTGGGGCCAAGTTTGCGAATCCCGTTTCTAAATGAGAAATCGACCGACATGTATTGGCTAATCAGGTTTCAAAATTTCTAGCTCAAAACTGATTGAAAGGGAAACAACTAAATAATGACTGCACGAAAGAAAATAAGTCTGACGGACTATCAACACTACAAAAAAGTCCAAGCTGATGTACCTTTTTGTAACAGACTAATACAAGTAGTAACTTTTGAAAAAATTGTTTTCTTTTTGTACTAAACTATATGTATTTAATTTCATCCAAAGATCTCAATAAATGATGACGTTGTTGGTAATGGTAGCCAAGTGCATTTAATGAATTCCTTTGTCATATGAATCTGCTATTAAGGGAACGTCTACCCCCCTCTCCCCCATAGTTTGGCAGCCATAATAGGATCCTC